>CM073472.1:53455170-54055170 GCA_037074535.1 Gleditsia sinensis
ATCATAGAATTAAAAAGTTTGATGTAGAGAAAACTTTAAAGAGAATGAAAAATGGCAAAACAGTAGGACTTGATAATATACCTATTAAGGTATGAAAAAGCCTAGGTAGAAAAAGTATAAGTTTGCTCACTAAATTGTTTAATGTGATAATGAGATCTAAGAAAATGCCAGATGAATAAAAGAAAAATATTTTTATCACTATCTATAAAAATAAGGAGGACAAACAGAACTGTGCCAACTATAGGAGGATTGAGTTTGTGAGCCATACTATAAAGTTATGAGAAGTCATTGAATAGAGATTAAGACAAGAGACTCAAGTCATAGATAATCAATTTAGTTTCATGTTAGGAAGGTCAACTATGGAAGTAATTGACTTACTACAGAAATTAATAGAAAGATATTAAGGGAAGCAAAAAGATCTACAAATAATTTTTATTGATTTGGAAAAGGCTTATGATATAGTACCGAGAGAAGTTTTATGGAAGGCTTTAAAGAATAAAAGAGTACGTATTACGTATATCCAAGCAATAAAATATATGTACGATAGGATTACGACTTATGTGAGAACACAAAATAGAGACACATGATTTTTTCACAGCTATAAGACTATATCAAAGGTCATTTCTGAGTCCATATTTTTTTAACTTAATTTTGGACGCAGTTACTGAATATATATAAAATTTGAGGTTTCGATGTATAATTTTTACAGATGGTATATTTTTAATTGGTGAATCGAAATAGAAAATAAATACAAAGTTAGAGTCCTGGAGAGAAGCTTTGGAAACATATGACTTTCATATAAATAGAAATAAAATAGAATACATGGAATATAATTTTAGTAAAAAGTGAATAAATACGAATTTATAAGTAAAACTTGAAGATGAAGTTAGAGTCCTGGAGAGAAGCTTTGAAAACATATGACTTTCATATAAGTAGAAATAAAATAGAATATATGGAATATAATTTTAGTAAAAAGTGAATAAATACGAATTTATAAGTAAAACTTGAAGACCATATATTAAAACAAGTTACAAATTTTAAATATATTGGGTCTATTATACAAAATGACAGTGAAGTAAAGAATGACATAAACCATAGGATTCAAGCGGGATGGATGAAATGGAAGAAGGTTTCGAGTGTTATTTGTGATAGAAAAGTGTTGTTCAAAGTTAAAGAAAAATTCTTCTATACAGCTATAAGACTTGTTATATTATATGGTACTGAATGTTGAGCGATTAAAAGACAACATGAAGATAAACTCAATGTCGCAGAAATGAAAATATTATGCTAAATGTGTGGACACACTAGAAGAGATATGATTAAAAATGAGTGCATTAGAAAGAAAGTTGGAGTAGCACTTATTATAGAGAAGATGGTGGAATCTCGCTTAGAAATGATGCTTGGGTTCGGTCATAAACTCAACCCAACTAAACAATGGTCGGGTTGCAAAAAATTATCCAAACTCGATCGTGAATTCGGGTGATCCAAGATAATCGGGTTTGGTTTGGTTTGATATGCTTCAGGTGGGTTAGGGCTGGTCACCCAAAAGATATGCAAATAACATCCTGATGCATAAAAAAGAAGGGGGAAACTGGTAAAAAATTGGGGGGATGAAATCGACTCAACAGAACAGCTAATGCATTTTGTATTGTTTTCAAAGTATTCAACATAAGTTCTACAATTATTACTACCTATAAAACAAATCATAAATTAGTGGCGTAGAGACATTCTATGCAGAAAGAAGAGAGGGAGAAGCAAAAAACCAAGAATAAAATGCACAACCATAGAGACGAGGAAAAACATCTAAAAAGCAAAGGAAACATATTGTGTTTAGTGCTTTTGTTGCCAGAAATGAGGAAGGTCAAGACTATTGGAGAAGTGTAAGAATTTGTCTTCTTTTAACGATGGCAGAAGCGAGCCCTATCTCATAAAAAATGACGTTTCTGCATCTCTAGAACTTGAAATATGACTCTGAGGAGGTGAGGCCACGAGGAACAAAGGATCTCTAAAACTTCAAGTTTGGCTCCGAGGAGGTGAGGTTGCGTGGAATTGAAGAACGATCGAAAGAGATCGAGGGTTTGTGAGTGAAATATAGGGTTAAGGGCCAAACGATGTCGTTTCAATATTTGTTTTATTTATTTTTGGCACAAAAATAAGATAAAAATCAAAGTTGCTACTTACAAAGATTCGAACCCACGTCTCATTGTTAAAAGAATTAAATTCTCACCATTAAGCCACTCTCACCACATGAAATTTGTTTAAAAATATTTTATTAAAGGTATTTCATTGATCGGGTCGAGTTAAATCGGGTCCAAGTGTTCTAACCTCGACCCAAACCAATTAACTTGAATTTTTCTAAAAGCTCACCCGATCAAACCCGTCAACCAATTTAATTCACCCGAAATAGTTATTTTTTTATCAGGTTCAAATGAGTTAGAAGGGGTGAGCGAGTTATCTTCACCCCTACATAGGATGGTTAAAAGAAATCAACATTGTCACGCCCCTAATCTTAGGGTACGTGAAACACGTATACCATGAACATATATTTTTCATAAACATGAATATTACAATCATTTATCATGGAAACAGATACATATAGGTTCTCCTATACATATACCATATACAGACAAAGTTCATAAATATCAGAGTAACAGCAGAAGCAGGAAAGGACCAAACTATCTGAAGGGAAATGACCAAACTCCATATCCTTATTTGAAAAACATATAAATATCGTGTAGTGAGTTTGACAAGTTAGTGAGCAGATAATACCTCTTATGACCTCTTAGGTCAACATATGGATATACTCATATTTTAAAATTTGTCATAGAAAATACAGTTCAGAAGTACATCTATATGAGACTTGCATTTCAAATATTCTCAGTTCATATCACATTCAGATATTCAAAGTCATATACAATACGGTATAATCATTATTCAAATATTATAATGCATCAAAACCTTTCACATGAAAACATTAGGAGGATTCCATATCAGAACCACTATATCAGAGTTCAGGCCCTTTTATACTTTGTTGATGCAAGATTTACCTAAACTCAGCATCCCGCTAAAGTTTTTCCAACCACCATTCAAGAGGACACGCAAAGGGACTCTAATATGGGTATTTCCCAAGCACACAGCAAGGGAGGCAAGTCACATATCTTATAGTTGGCATCTCGCTCATATAGAAGACATCCCGCTCTCCATCACATGTCATATCCCGTGTGTTGACCGTCACACAAGGTTAGCATCGCCCCTGCTTGCTGAGATATCAAGGAGCACTAGGGTTAACATCATCTGCTGTTAGCAGACAATGTTTCTAATAGGATTTCTCCACAAAATTATCATATGCACATATTCCATATCATTCAAAATAGAGTTTTCAGTATAATACAGATCATCTGTCATAAATTACCCATTCAGGGTTTATCACATATACATGCCCTTCCTCGAGGCAATCATATAACTTTATAAATCAATGCCACATGTATAAATATTCACTTTATCATTTAATGAGAAATACATGTGAAATCAGATATACCATGAGTTCAGAAATCCATTTTCAAAACTATACTCTTTTCGAACTATATTTCAAATTGTAAGCAATTCAGATAATTTTAATGTATTTCAGAAATATTTAAAAGTATAAATATTTTATAAACATAATCAAATACACGTTAAAGATCAAGAAGAGTATAGGACAAGTCATAAAAAAAATAATCTACTATAGTGTAAGAGCTCCATATTCGACAGCCCTAAAATACACTTTTCCAATCCACATTTGACTAAACAGACTTAAAAAAAATTTCCGAAGGGTCTAAAAATCAAGGAAATGACTTCGGCAACTTGGTCACTATTCATGATCGAAAAATACTATTCATGACAGGAAAATATTGTTCATTGCCGAAAAATACTATTCACCAAGAACAAAAAGTTGTCAGATAGCTGAAAAATTTCATATTCTAAGGTTTATCTAACTCATAAATCCATCTATGGTGTCAAATTTCTAATTTGAAGTCTCTAAGTAAGTTTCAGAGTTTACTTTTTTTTGTTGAGATTTTCTACTTCCGATCTGCGACGATTTTATGGTTGATTTGAAAAATTGTTCAGTCAAAATCGTAATCCCCTCCGTCCTGAATTTAGTGGTACCCTTAGTTTTGATATCAGAGACATGTAGACACTTTAGATTTAGAGAAAAAATATAGAGGTACTATTCACACTATTTATCATTCTTCTTTGCATTCCGTCTCCCCTCCCTCTTTTTTTTTTATTTTTTTTTATTATTTAATAATTAAATATTTAGGATTATTTTTATTTTATTTCATATATATTCATATAAATATCGTTTTTCATCCTAAATCATTCAAAAAATTTCTAAAAATTTATGCTATTACAAAACTTTAGTTACAATATCAAATCATGACTTTTCTTGGTAAAATTTTAATAAAAGAAATCACAAAATATATATCTTTATGCATAATAAAAGAAAGAATATTTCTAAAAATAAAACAAATTTATTAGAGGCTCATATAATTATTTTAAAGTAAAACAATAATTATTTTAATTAAAAAGTATACTTACTTTTAGCAAAACATGTATAATCATTTTTTTTAAAGAAAGAATACTTATTTATAGTAAAATATTATTTAAAAAAGATAAAAAAAATTACGGGATATTACATTCTTTCTCCTTTAAGAAATTCGGTCTCCGATTTCAACCTATCATACCAGATGTAGGGAATGAAATCAAGATTTAATTCGGAGTTATCAACCTTATTACTCAAATAATTAGAGGTATCTTCTCTATATATCATTTTTTTTCTTTTTTAAAAAATCTCTTCACTTGTGTGATTTTGTCATATAACCTTAACTATAGGTATTTCCTTCAACCATAAGTTTTTCACTTATCAATCAACAATAATCATAAGTTTTTTCCTCATAATTAAGCTAAGTTTATGTTCAATTAAATTTCTTGAAATCTGATAAAAAAAATCTTATGGGTACTTTCTTAACATTGATGCAAGAAAGACTGTATCCATATTATTTAATCCTGATGGCAAGGCTAGACAATGTACTACTATGCCTACTTTGTTCAAATTTTCAAAAAAGTCTATATATTAGAGCTTAACTTTTTCCTTCTTTCCAAACCTTATTACCTTTTTCATTGGTGAGTCCTTCAAGAATATGTGGTCACCAATTGATAATTTCTAGTGCTCAACATTCATGGTCTTTATAGACTTTTGGCCTGTATTGAATTGTTTATATTCATTTTCTAATCAACTTCACTTTATACAAAATACTCAACAGATTATATATATACATATAAGGAACTCTTAAACCATTGTGTATCTCATTCCTTTATATCCTCAAGTTCGCATGCATAAATCTATAAGTCGATATTAGGAAACACACACATAAAAGAATATATTTATATCCATATTGGGTAACTATCTTTTCTTATTCCAGACTTTTATCAAGTCATCTTTGATTCTCACATGTCAACATCCTCCCATGAATATCATCATCTTAATCTATCATCTATTTTTATCCTAAAATCCATTAATCAACATGTTAAACATACGTAACAATAAATCCACCAAACCTTTTATAACGTTTATGTACCATTGACACATGTCTAACAATTCTGACTTACCTCATCACAGTAACTCTATAGCCTTTTATTAACACTAATAAATTCATTATAAAGAATTTCAAGCCTTTCTTCTATCATATCTAAAAACACCTCATTCTAATTTATATCAATTCCGTTTAATTCACCCAATCATTTCAAGAAGATTTTTCCCAACAATTACTCATACATGAATTTCTAATTTCAACATAATTCACATCCTAGATACTAGACTCAATTTAACATGGTATAAACCTTTAACACATATATCTTGATCACTTACATTATTTTCGGAGATGATTCTCAAAATATTCTCTATATTTCCAAATTAAGAGTTTAAAGATTAATTTAAATCCTACTTCCCATATTTTATTTCTCAAGAACTTCAACAACACTAATTCTCTTGATTACATTCCTCAAAGCACTATAAGGCTATCATCCGTCTATTCCTTTCAAATTTTTATTACTTTAACCTATTAACCACTTGGACACCATAATAACTAAGTTTCAAAGAAAATAAATTAACTTTTCTTGTAATGAGGGAAAAAAACTTTGCATTTAATGCCAAACATTAATAAGGGAGAATACAGTAGAACAGGCGAAAAACATAATAGAGAACGATGCCAAAATAGAAAGTCAAAAAATTGAACAAAGTATTGAAAGAAAATTAAAATCGATGGCCGCAAGTTTTGAATATATGTACCAAAATATACTTTAAAGTTGTTGATATTCGGTGGAAAAGAAACATTTTTGAACTTATAAAAATCTATGAAAAATAAAGAATACATAGTTAACTGGTATGATACAGTTGATTGTTTCAAAATAGATGTAATCAATCAACTGTAAAATAAACCAATCCAAATTAAAAAATTTCAAAATAGCCAGTTGACTTAATAATACTGATAGTCGATTAGCAAAAACATTGTGAAAACAAAATAAACCATTTGATTGTCCCTCTTCAACAATTAACTTGTTTGCATTTTCACTCTTTTTTTTACAATTTCGCCTATCACCTACAACTTCCTTACAAGAATCAAGACATCAATGCTTCATCAAGGAAAACAAGGAAAAGACAAATTTCTGGTGATATCTTAACCTTAATCTCTTTATGTGCTTAATATGAACCACGATCACAACTACTATACATATACATGCTTGCCGTCATTTTTGAAATTTTCACCTTCAATTTAACTGATATCCACCAATCACTCACATAATTGTTCTAATTATGTCCGACATATTCGCATAACTATCGTGAGTATGTCCTTCTCTGAGTTCTATAAATGCACACGTTAGTATTTTTACTTTTATACTCAAAGTTAGGGTGTGTACAGCTATGGAGGAAATTACATTCCGTCAGTTTCGAAATATTTGTATTTTTTGTGGTTCTAGTCCTAAAAAAGATGGAGAGTTTGTGAAAGCAACACAAAATTTGAGTATGATACTGGCTAGAAGAAAGATTTATTTAGTCTATGGTGAAGGTAACTATGGGTTAATAGGGTGCGTGTCTACAACTGCACATACAGGAGGATGTCAAGTTCTAGGTATTATTCCTACAGCTATACCTGCATCCAACATCATAGGGAAGACAATTGGAAAAAAAATTAGGGTAGCTTCCATGCATGATTGCATGGCTAGAATGATGAGCAATGCTGATGCCTTCATTGTCTTACCAGGTGGTTTTTGTACTTTAGAAGAAATTTTTCAAATAGTCTCTTGGGCATAACTATATATGCATAACAAACCGATAGGTTTGTTAAATATTAACAATTTCTTTGATGGTCTGCTGTCTTTTCTTGATCAAGCTGTGGAATAAAAGTTCATCTCACACTCAGCACGATGAATTTTCATCTCGACTTCAAATGCTGAGGAGTTAATTGATGTTTTACAAGCATATGTTCATGTACTTGATCCAACTGTAGCTCAAATAGAATGGACGATAGACAACCGCAGGAAGTGCAAATTGGATTTGGATCTTTATCTTTAAATGTAGTAAAACATAGTCATTGTTGTACCACTTTTACTTTTTTAGGGTCTATTTGGATACCATCTTTATCAACCATACTCCCTTAGAGTTGGTAAAATTATCTTTAAATGTTGTTTATAATCCTCTATACTCTTGGAACATATTAGTATTTCGTTAATAAAAACAATAATAAATTTATCTAAGAATAGTTTAAATACTCTATTCATTAAGTCAATGAATGCAGCTGGGGCATTTGTCAAATTAAATGACATCACCAAGAACTCATAATACCCATAATGAATCCTAAAAGAAAATTTTCAAATATTCTCTTCCTTTATCCTCAATTGATGATATCCAGATATCAAATCAATTCAATTTTTGAAAAATGTTGAGCATCTTGTAACTGGTCATATAGATCATCTATACGAGGTAATGAGTTTTTATTCCACACTGTCACCTTATTCAACTGTCTATAATCTATGTATAGTCATAGTGATCCATCTTTTTTTTTTCATAGATAGAACTGGGAGCACTCCAAATAAAAGTACTAGGGCATTTAAATCCCTTGTCTAATATGTCTTGTAACTATTTCTTTTTCATTTCCTTAAGTTTAGTGGGTGCCATTATATATGGAAATATAGACACTGGTTAGGTTTCAGGAAATAAATCAATACCAAATTCTATTTATCGTTTCGGGGTAATCCTGAAAATTTCTCAGTAATTACATTAGAAAATTCTCTAACCACTAGAATTTGATCTACATTAGTATATTTCATATCTATATCTTTGACCACTGCCAAATATCCTTGGCATTATTTTTGTAATAACTTATGGGTTGCTAAAACAGAGATTAGATTATTCGATACTTCACTATAATCACCTCATATCATGAAAGGAGATTCTCCGAGAATATTGAATTTAATTCCCTTAAGATGACATTCTAAAAGGGCATGACATGGTGTCAACTAATCCATTTCTAATATCACATCAAATTCTATCATATCTAAACATTCAGGTAAAACGGATATTACATTCAGACACCGTCATATTTGGTATCTATTTCAATTCTTTAAATTCTTTGACACGCCTATCTTTTTCACTTTCAAACAAAAAATTGACCCATAAAGACTTTTTAAAATGCCACAATATTCAATAAACCTTATACTAGGAACTTTAGCAACATTGAATAGAAAAAAAATTGAGACCCTATAGAATCCCTCAGCAGTACCAGAAGTATAAATATGTTCGGCTCATATCCATACTAAATGTTCTACTAAAGAATTTTTTGCTCCGATAGCCACAGGAAAATCTAATGCTCTGATACCAACTTGTCACGCCCCTAATTTTAGGACACGTGAAACACATATACCATGAACATATATTTTTCATAAACATGAATATTCCAATCATTTATCATGGAAACATATATATATAGGTTCTCCCATACATATACTATATATAGACAAAGTCCATAAATATCAGAGTAACAGCAGAAGCAAGGATCCTGCCTGTGGCATATAGAGCATACTCTAGAGTACAAGTATAATATAAATCAAAATCTACGAGTCTTGGAAACAAAGTAGGTTCACCCAGAGATCATGTCGTCTAACTGGTCAACTATTTGAAGGGAAAAGACCAAATTTTATATCTTTATCTGAAAAGCATATAAATGTCATGTAGTGAGTTTGACAACTCAGTGAGCAGATAATACCTCCTATGATCTCTTAGGTCAACATATGGATGTACTCATATTTTAAAATTTGTCATAAAAAATATAGTTCAGAAGTACATCCATATAAGACCTGTATTTCAAATATTCTCAGTTTATATCACATTCAGATATTCAAAGTCATATGTAATACGGTATAATCATTATTCAAATATTATAATGCATCAAAACCTTTCACATGAAAACATTAAGAGGATCCCATATCAGAACCACCATATCAGAGTTCAGGTTCTTGCGTACTTTGTTAGTGTAGGATTTACCTAAATTCAGCATCCCACTGAGGTTTGTCCTACCACCATTTAAGAGGATACGCAAAGGGACTCTAATACGGGTATTTTCCAAGCACACAGCAAGGGAGGCAAGTCACATATCTTATAGTCGGAATCTCGCCCATATAGGAGGCATCCCGCTCTCCATCACATGTTATATCCTATGTGTTGGCCATCACACGGGGTTAACACCACTTTTACTAGTTAAGGTATCAAGGTGCACTAGGGCTAACATCACCTGCTGTTAGTAGACAATGTTTCTAATAGGATTGCTCTACAAAATTATCATATGTACATATTCCATATCATTCAAAAGAGAGCTTTCATTATAATTCAGATCATCTGTCATAAATTATCCATTCAGGGTTTATTACATATACATGCCCTTCCTCGAGGCAATCGTATGGTTTTATAAATCAATGAAACGTGCATAAATATTCACTTTATCATTTAATAAGAAATACATATAAAATCATATATACCATGAGTTCAGAAATCTATTTTCAAAACTATACTTTTTTCGAATTATATTCCAAATTATAAGCAATTCAGATAATTTTAATGTATTTCAGAAATATTTAAAAATATAAATATTTTATAAACATAATCAAATACACATTAAAGATTAAGAAGAGTATAGGGCAAGTCATAGAAAGAATCATCTACTCACAGAGAAGGGCTCCAGATTAGACAGCCCCAAAATGCACTTTTCCAATCTACATTTGATTAAACAGATTTAAAAAACGTGTCCGAAGGGTTCAAAAATAAGGAAATGACTCAAGAAACTTAATCACTATTCATGCCCGAAAAATACTGTTCACGCTGGCGAAATCACTATTTATCGCCGAAAAATACTATTCACCAAGAACAAAAAATTGTTAGCTAGTTGAAAAATTTCATATCCTAAGGTTTATCTAACTCTTGAATCTATCTACGGTGTTAAATTTTGAATTTGAGGTTTCTGAGTAAGAGTTTTAGAGTTTATGTAATAACCCTCAACTAATAAAACCTTTGAAGGTTATGCATAAATAATTTGAAACAAAGAAAGTTGAGAACAATGTAAAATTTTAGAGCATTTTCGACCTTTTCTTCTGACCTTTCGTCACTCATATAATCATAACTCTCTCATATGAAATCTAAATTAAGTAATTCCAATTTCTAATGAAAGATAATACATATATCTACAACTTTGATGTTGGGAACTTTTTCAAATTCCATGAATATCATAGTGAGACGAGGCAAAAACCGAAGTGTAGTGTGGTCTGGACCTTTGCTCACTATTTTAAGCATACCTCCTTCATATGAACTCCAAATTAGGTGATTCAAGTGGCTATGGAAAGCTAAGAGAAAGGGCTACAACTTTCATGTTGGACATTTTGTCAAATTCGGCGAAATGGAGTTCGCCACGGCGAGAATAAGTTCGCCGCGGCGAGAATGATGCGGTATTTTTCCCGAGAGTGAGGTTTTCTGGTTTCGAGCTCGCCGCGGCGAAAATATACTCACCGCCGGCGAAAATCGCGCACCAGCAATCTCGCCGCGGCGAGAATGAGCTCGCCGGCGGCGAAATTCGTCAGAGAGGCATTTTTTGCGGTCCCCCCACCTTTTTCCTTCATTTCCTCCATTGCTGAAGCTTTTTCTCTCTCTCTAAAATTTTTCTCAAACTTCTCTCTAAGATATCTCATCATCCAGACGTCCGATTTGAGCAAGTAAGGTACCGTTGGACTCGTGGGAAGAAGAGCTACAAATCCCACCGATCAATTTCGCCGGAAAGTCGCCGGATTGTCGCCGGAAAATCGCATGAATAGTAACTTCCAAGGTAAAACTCCGTTTAATCGCGTTTTAGGCTCCGTTTTACCGAATTTCTTTCCATAGATAGTCTTAGAATTAGTTTCTATACAACATATAGGATTTTTAGGTTTCGGCATGAATAGTGTTCCGGTGAGTGAATAGTGTTTTCCGGCGTGAATAGTGACTTTTAGAGTTTTCTAATTTTCATGTTATGGCTATGTTTTCTAGGTTGTTGAGCCATCACGAGGTGAAATTCTCGTTGTTGGACTCCTAGTAAGGTGAGTGGGTTTTTCATACTATAGCGTATGTTTTAAGAATTTGATTTATAACTCTCTCGTATGATTTTAACTAGCTGGAATGTATGCTAAATTGTTTTACCGATTTGGAAACCAATATATTCCAACCATGTTAGAAATTATAAATTTAAATCCTAGTTGAACTCTAGGTATGCAGGGCAAGCATCTAGGCTGATAATTCTCCATTTGAGCTAGATTTATAGAAATGCGAACTTAGTCATAGAAATGAACTAAGTTAGCCATGAAATGATTTGATGCATGATGAGCATCTATGTGACGTCTACGGACGATATTTTTAAAGGGAAAGTTTATGATGATAAAGGTCTCCATGGGAATTCATGGATGAGATATATTTTTAGAACGGAATTTTATGCATGAAAAGAGCTAGATGGAGAATTATAGCTTTATTACAATGTTATTGAAATGTTTTACTTTAAACTTTTTGAATAGCATATTTCAAATGTTTTCTATTGGAGGGACCCTTTTAGATCACTGTTAGCTAGCCGCAGGTAGTGCTAGCCCTGGTGCACCATGATCATGTTAAGGCTTCGGCCTAGGATACTGTGACGGGCATATGACTGCCTAAGACACAGGGATTTAGGGTTGACTTATGTCTTCACCTACAGTGATTGCCATACCCATTGCTATGTGCTTGGGGAAATTTAGGGTTGACTTATGTCTTCGCCTACAGTGATTACCCTACCCTTGCTGTGTGCTTGGGGGAGATGATAGATCTGTTTGGAAAGACCTCCAATAAACTGATGCATTTTTCTTAAAGATTAAATATTTCTAAACAAGCTCATTCATCATTGTTATTGCATAAATATCTTCATTTATTACTTACCATGCATAATTGATTTGCTTACGGTTATTGATTTAATCCTGTTTTATCTTTTGAACATACATTTGAACTGTTTAGCATTCTTTCAATAAATTATGGTTTAATGCTTAATATTTCAATTATTAAACCCATTGCGAAACACTCGTGCTTGGTTTGCCCTGTTTCAGTTATAGTATGATTTACTCATTCACTGAGATGTGGTAATCTCACCCCTCTTTTGTTTCCTCCCCACAGATAGTCAAAGAGACTTTAATCCAGCTACAGCTTCGTAGGAGGCTGAAGATAGTGTTGGTGAGCCCCAGTTTGGGCAAGGATCTTTTGTACTGTTTATTTAGTTTAGTTATGTCTAGAGTATCTCCATGAACATACAGGCAGGATCCTCGCTTCTTGCGTATTTTGATGTGTTGTTTGGAAAATGATTTTATGTTTTA
Organism: Gleditsia sinensis; assembly: GCA_037074535.1. Classification (NCBI taxonomy): domain Eukaryota; kingdom Viridiplantae; phylum Streptophyta; class Magnoliopsida; order Fabales; family Fabaceae; genus Gleditsia; species Gleditsia sinensis. Next base: position 53,468,116 of record CM073472.1, read on the forward strand.
CAATAATGTTGGTATTATGAGGCCTTGGGCCAAGTTGAATCACATGAATATTATGAGGCCATGGGCCAAGTTGAATCAGAATGTTGGATTCATGAGATATCATGAGATATATATATATATACATATATACAGTATTTTCTGATATTGGATGTGGCATATGTGGCCAGTTATATTTATTATGTACTGGATTGTGTACTGAATGGTTGTGCATGCTATGTGTTAGGCTTACGGCTAGGGGGAAACCCTTATGCCGTGCCGGTCATGTGTTCCATCATTTGGGGCCGTGACAGAGTTGGTATCAGAGGATTAGGTTTCCCTGTGTTCATGGAGTAACGGACCTTTAGGTAGGACTTTGAGTATGGGTATGAATCCGGACATGCTTATACTCACGGTGCTGCTAAAGGGGTTCGATAGGATGTTGTTTTTTTGTTCAAGTAAGTCAGTATATATGTTGGCATGGTTAAGTGACGGTTGGGCTATCTCTGTTTTATAGCGAGATGCGTCTTATAGAATTTAAGAAATTGAGACAGATACCAAATATGATGGTTTTTGAATGAGACATCATGATGGTTTCTGAATGTGACATCCATTGTACCCGGTTGTCTAGATATGGTAGATTGTGATGTGATATTGAGAATGAATTTGTTGGAATTATGTCATGTTATTTTGAAATGTCACTAAAAGGTGATTAAATTTAATATTCTTGGAGAATTTTCTCTCTTGATATAAAGAAATCTTAGTGAGATACATAGTAACCTAATCTCTGCTTTAGCAGTCCATAAGTGAATACAAAAATGTGCCAAGGATAGTTGGCAGTGGTGAGAGATGATGATATAAAGTATACCCCTGTAAATCAAGTTCCATTGATTAGAGAATTTTCTGATATAATTCCTGAGGAATTGCCAGGATTACCCCGAAATAATAAATAGAGTTTGGTATTGATTTATTTCCTGGCCAGCGTCTATATTTTCATATAGAATGGCACCCACTGAACTTAAAGAACTGAAAAATAAATAGTTACAAGACATGTTAGACAAGGGATTTAAAAGCCCCAGTATTTTTACTTGGAGTGCTCCAGTTCTATCTGGAAAAAAAAATGGATCACTATGACTATACATAGATAATAAATAGTTGAATAAAGTGATAATGCGGAATAAATACTCATTACCTCATATAGATGATATGTTTGACTAGCTACAAGGTGCTCAACATTTAAAAAAAAAAAATTGTTTCTCCTTTGACGAGGTTGATAAAGTAAGCAATAAAATTTGACTAGTAAGGTGAATGTGAAAGAAATTGTTAGAAACTAAGAAATGTTAGATTACGGTGCCAGTACTGTCTACTTCTTTAAGCACTGAAGGATATACGGTATCTTGTGATACATAGAGAATGGGATTAAGGTATATGTTGATGCAATATGGTCGAGTCATTGCATATGTATCTAGACAGCTTAAGTCACATGAGCAAAAAATTGTCAAACTTATGATTTAGAAATAACAGCAGTAGTTTTACTCTCAAAGCTCGAAAGCATTATCTGTATGGTGATACATGTAAAATTCATACAGTTTCAATCATCTTTAGTTGAGTAGGTGAAAAAGGCACAGGACGATGATGCCTATTTATGTAAGAAAATTGAAGAGGTCAAGAATGGCAGTGATATTGAATTTAATGTAGACTCTGAAGGAATTCTGAGATTGGGCAAGCGATTGTGTGTATTTAATAAAGAAGAACTTAAGGAAGAAATTTTAGAGGAAGCCCATAGATCCAGATATACAATTTATCCTGAGGTAACTAAAATGTATAAAGATATAAAAGAAATTCATTGGTGTGACAGAATGAGGAAATATATAATTGATTTTGTATCTCGATGATTAACTTGTTAACAGGTAAAAGTAGAACATCAAAGACTTGCAAGATTACAATATCAGATGGAGATACCTGAATAAAAATGGGTGATTATTGATAGGTTCAAATTTGTTTTTGAATAAGATAGTAAGACTTCATAAGGTATTGATATCGATCATATCTGATCGAGAACTATAGTTCACAGATTATTTTTAGAGAGCATTTTAAGAAGTTTTTGGCAGAAGTTTTACATAAAATACCGTAAGTTTTCTAATAGGTGAGTGAGTAAATGACTATTTCGTTTGTCAAGATTGTGACTTGGGTGATGTTTGATATTTGGATAGTATGTTATGAAAATATATGAATGTGTGAAAAGTGAATTGAAATGGATAAGTGGCAGACATGATATGAATAGTGAAAGTAATATATGTTAGGATTGCTTAAGGATTGGATAGTGGTGGAAAAATGTTATAAGATGAGGATGTGAACATATTGGGTTTACTGGAAGATAGATAAGACAAAAGTAGGAAATTTGTGATTTCAATTGGTTAGAAGTGACTAATGAATGAATCTTGGAAGAATATAACTTAAAATAGTGAGTTTGGACACCGAACTATATAACAATTTTTATATGAAAGGAAAAAAAAATGATGGCCTTATGGTGCTTTGAGGTATGTAATAAAGTGAATTAGTGGTACTGAAATTCTTGAGAGATAAAATATAGAACGTAGGATTTAAATTGATCTTTCATTTGGAAATATGGAGAATATTTTGAGAATCATGTCCGAAAATAATGTAAGTAATCAAGATATTTGTGTTAAAGGTTTATATTATGCTAAATTGAATTTAGTATTTAAGATGTGAATTATGTTGAGATTGGAAATTCACATATGAATAATTGTTGAAAAAAAAAAAAGATTTCAGAAGAAGCCATAGATTGTGAATATGAATTACCCGAGGTAATAAGGATATACTGAGATTAAAAATTTTTACTAGTATAATGGTAAAAAGAAGATACAAGTGAAAATTTTCATTAGCTGGTATGTTGGTAAGTACGAATTTAATATATTATCTCAAAAGAGTTATTCAGGAAGTCTAAAGATCTTTATTAGATAATAGTATAATTGATACTAAATTTAAATAATGTGTTTATACATTAGAAGTTATGCTTTAAGTATCTTTATATTATTGTGGTGAAAGTTGGAGAAATTAATTGTCCTTAGTTGAATTTGCTCATAGTAGTAATTATCATGCCACTATACAATGGCATCATTTGAAGTTTTACATGAACATCATAGGTTTCTTAATATGTGAGTGAATTGAGAAAAGTTAAACTTTGAAAATCTAATTTGGAATAACATGCAATAGATAGCATATGAATTATCTAAATTGATGATGCTAGTTTGGAGAGCATGCTTCAAGCATATGTTTTTGAGATAGATAGGAGATTTCTTAACAGAATTTATTTATAATAAAATGATATTAGAAGAAGTAAGCCTTATGTAAGAGGTGTTAAAAATGTTCTGTTAAATGATTTAGTGGAGTTAGATTTATTATAAGATATTATTGATTAAGTGAATTTGATTAAAAAGAATATACGGGAAACTCAATACAAGTCAAAAGTTTATAAGGATTATGAACGTTGAGCACGAGAAAGTATTAGTTGGTGACGATATATATATTCTTGAAGGACTCACCCATAGAAGAGGTAATGAGGTTTTGAAAATAAAAAGGGAAGTTACCCTCTCGGTATATAGAATTATTTGAATTCTTGAAAGGATCGGTTCAGTGGCTTATTGTTTGGTTTTACCACCTGCATTGGATAATGTTTATCCAGTTTTTCATGTGTCTATACTACGAAAATAGCTACCCGATTCTACACATGTTATACAATGTCCATAGATTCAGTTATAGAAAGATTTAACCTAAGAGGAACAACCAGTATGGACAGACAAGTAAAACGTTACAGTTAAAAAAAAAATATTTACAGTAAAGGTGATATGGAAAAAAATCACTCTTTTGAGGAAACAGATTTTGGAGGAGGCACATCAATCAGCCTATACTATCCACCCAGGAACAAATAAGATGTACAGTGACCTCAAGGAATTGTATTGGTGGAATGGGATGAAGAAGGATGTAGCAGATTTTGTGGCTCAGTATTTGGTTTGTCAGCAAGTGAAAGCTGAACACTAGAAGCCTAACTATGTACTTCGTTACAGGGTTACCAAGGACCCCTAAGGGTTATGACTCAGTATGGGTGATAGTGGATCGAATGACCAAGTCATCCCACTTCTTACCAGTGAAGACTACCTCTAGTGTGGCTCAGTATGCAAGCCTGTATCTGCGTGAGATCGTCAGATTGCATGGAGTCCTTGTATCCATCATATCTGACTGAGGTCCATAGTTTACGGCAAGGTTTTGGAAATCTTTTCAAGAAGCTTTGGGAACGAGGTTGGATCTAAGCACCGCTTTTCATCCCCAAATAGATGGCCAGTCAGAACGCACGATTCAGATTCTGGAGGATATGCTTAGAGCATGTATATTGGATTTTGGTGGCAGTTGGGAAGGATACCTGCCATTAGCTGAGTTTGTATACAACAACAGTTATTAAGCCAGTATTCAGATGGCACCTTTTGAAGCTCTTTATGGGAGAAGATGCCGATCTCCTATTGGATGGTTTGAAGTTGGAGAAGCCAAGCTGCTAGGGCCAGACTTAGTACAAGATGCCATAGAGAAGGTTAAGCTGATAAGGGAACGGCTTTTAACTGCACAAAGTCGTCAGAAGTCTTATGTGGACCATAGGCGTCGGGAGTTGGAGTTTTCTCTAGGCGATCACGTGTTTCTCAGAGTTTCACCCATGAAGGGAATAATGCGGTTTGGTAAGAAAGGGAAGTTAAGCCCGAGGTATATTGGACCTTTTGAAGTTCTGGATAGGGTCGGAGCAGTGGCATACCGCCTAGCCCTACCACCTGGATTGAGCAAAGTGCATCCAGTCTTTCATGTCTCGATGTTGAGAAAGTATTTACCCGACCCATCTCATGTGATTCAACCGCAGGAAATCCTTTTGGATGACAAGTTGGCCTACGAAGAGAAACCCGTGGCCATTGTTGATAGAAAAGTGAAAAAGTTGAGGTCTAAGGATATCCCTACAGTGAAGGTGATCTGGCAGAATCATTCCAAAGAGGAAGCTACGTGAGAAGTAGAGGACGTCATGAGAGAGAAGTATCCACAGCTGTTCCAAGAGTAGTTTTATGTTTTTATGTTGTTGGTTCTTGTAAAATTCGGGGACCGAATTTTTATAAGGAGGGGAGAATGTAATAACCCTCAACTAATAAAACCTTTGAAGGTTATGTATAAATAATTTGAAACAAAGAAAGTTGAGAACAATGTAAAATTTTAGAGCGTTTTCGACCTTTTCTTCTGACCTTTCGTCACTCATATAATCATAACTCTCTCATATGAAATCTAAATTAAGTAATTCCAATTTCTAATGAAAGATAATACATATATCTACAACTTTGATGTTGGGAACTTTTTCAAATTCCATGAATATCATAGTGAGACGAGGCAAAAACCGAAGTGTAGTGTGGTCTGGACCTTTGCTCACTATTTTAAGCATAACTCCTTCATATGAACTCCAAATTAGGTGATTCAAGTGGCTATGGAAAGCTAAGAGAAAGGGCTACAACTTTCATGTTGGACATTTTGTCAAATTCGGCGAAATGGAGTTCGCCGCGGCGAGAATAAGTTCGCCGCGGCGAGAATGATGCGGTATTTTTCCCGAGAGTGAGGTTTTCTGGTTTCGAGCTCGCCGCGGCGAAAATATACTCGCCGCCGGCGAAAATCGCGCACCAGCAATCTCGCCGCGGCGAGAATGAGCTCGCCGGCGGCGAAATTCGTCAGAGAGGCATTTTTTGCGGTCCCCCCACCTTTTTCCTTCATTTCCTCCATTGCTGAAGCTTTTTCTCTCTCTCTAAAATTTTTCTCAAACTTCTCTCTAAGATATCTCATCATCCAGACGTCCGATTTGAGCAAGTAAGGTACCGTTGGACTCGTGGGAAGAAGAGCTACAAATCCCACCGATCAATTTCGCCGGAAAGTCGCCGGATTGTCGCCGGAAAATCGCATGAATAGTAACTTCCAAGGTAAAACTCCGTTTAATCGCGTTTTAGGCTCCGTTTTACCGAATTTCTTTCCATAGATAGTCTTAGAATTAGTTTCTATACAACATATAGGATTTTTAGGTTTCGGCATGAATAGTGTTCCGGTGAGTGAATAGTGTTTTCCGGCGTGAATAGTGACTTTTAGAGTTTTCTAATTTTCATGTTATGGCTATGTTTTCTAGGTTGTTGAGCCATCACGAGGTGAAATTCTCGTTGTTGGACTCCTAGTAAGGTGAGTGGGTTTTTCATACTATAGCGTATGTTTTAAGAATTTGATTTATAACTCTCTCGTATGATTTTAACTAGCTGGAATGTATGCTAAATTGTTTTACCGATTTGGAAACCAATATATTCCAACCATGTTAGAAATTATAAATTTAAATCCTAGTTGAACTCTAGGTATGCAGGGCAAGCATCTAGGCTGATAATTCTCCATTTGAGCTAGATTTATAGAAATGCGAACTTAGTCATAGAAATGAACTAAGTTAGCCATGAAATGATTTGATGCATGATGAGCATCTATGTGACGTCTACGGACGATATTTTTAAAGGGAAAGTTTATGATGATAAAGGTCTCCATGGGAATTCATGGATGAGATATATTTTTAGAACGGAATTTTATGCATGAAAAGAGCTAGATGGAGAATTATAGCTTTATTACAATGTTATTGAAATGTTTTACTTTAAACTTTTTGAATAGCATATTTCAAATGTTTTCTATTGGAGGGACCCTTTTAGATCACTGTTAGCTAGCCGCAGGTAGTGCTAGCCCTGGTGCACCATGATCATGTTAAGGCTTCGGCCTAGGATACTGTGACGGGCATATGACTGCCTAAGACACAGGGATTTAGGGTTGACTTATGTCTTCACCTACAGTGATTGCCATACCCATTGCTATGTGCTTGGGGAAATTTAGGGTTGACTTATGTCTTCGCCTACAGTGATTACCCTACCCTTGCTGTGTGCTTGGGGGAGATGATAGATCTGTTTGGAAAGACCTCCAATAAACTGATGCATTTTTCTTAAAGATTAAATATTTCTAAACAAGCTCATTCATCATTGTTATTGCATAAATATCTTCATTTATTACTTACCATGCATAATTGATTTGCTTACGGTTATTGATTTAATCCTGTTTTATCTTTTGAACATACATTTGAACTGTTTAGCATTCTTTCAATAAATTATGGTTTAATGCTTAATATTTCAATTATTAAACCCATTGCGAAACACTCGTGCTTGGTTTGCCCTGTTTCAGTTATAGTATGATTTACTCATTCACTGAGATGTGGTAATCTCACCCCTCTTTTGTTTCCTCCCCACAGATAGTCAAAGAGACTTTAATCCAGCTACAGCTTCGTAGGAGGCTGAAGATAGTGTTGGTGAGCCCCAGTTTGGGCAAGGATCTTTTGTACTGTTTATTTAGTTTAATTATGTCTAGAGTATCTCCATGAACATACAGGCAGGATCCTCGCTTCTTGCGTATTTTGATGTGTTGTTTGGAAAATGATTTTATGTTTTACAATAATGTTGGTATTATGAGGCCTTGGGCCAAGTTGAATCACATGAATATTATGAGGCCATGGGCCAAGTTGAATCAGAATGTTGGATTCATGAGATATCATGAGATATATATATATATACATATATACAGTATTTTCTGATATTGGATGTGGCATATGTGGCCAGTTATATTTATTATGTACTGGATTGTGTGCTGAATGGTTGTGCATGCTATGTGTTAGGCTTACGGCTAGGGGGAAACCCTTATGCCGTGCCGGTCATGTGTTCCATCATTTGGGGCCGTGACAGTTTACCTTTTTCTAATATTTTCTACTTCCGATCTGCGACGATTCTACAGTTGATTTGAAAAATCGCTCGGTCAAAATTATATTACTCTCCGTTCTGAATTCAATGGTACCCTCAGTTTTGAGATCAAAGGTCTGTAGACACTCCGGATCTAAAGAAAAAACATAAAGGTACTATTCACACTATTCATCATTCTACAGATTTCATACTTCTCCGCATTCCGTCTCCCCCTCCCCCTTTTTCTTTTATTATTATTTAATAATTAAATATTTAAGATTATTTTTATTTTATTTCATAAATATTCATATAAATATCGTTTTTATCTTAAATTATCCCAAAAATTTATAAAAATTTATATTATTACAAAACTTTAGTTGCAATATCGAATCATGACTTTCTTTGGTAAAATTTTAATAAAAGAAATCACAAAATATATATCTTTATGCATAATAAAAAAAAAGAATATTTTTAAAAATAAAACAAAAATTTATTAGAGGCCAATATAATTATTTTAAAGTAAAATAATAATTATTTTAATTAAAAGTATATTTACTTTTCACAAAACATGCATAATCATTTTTTTTAAATAATACTTGTTTATAATAAAATCTTATTTAAAAAATATAAAATATAAAATATTACATATATAGTCTTGTAAATTTGCATGCTCATACTGGATGTTAGCTTTTGTTGGGTTGTCCAATTAACAATTGGAGTAACGGGATGGGGTTTGTGGAAAATTTCACATGAGTATTTTTTTTCACTTTAATATAAAATTAATTTTATTAAGAACACTAAAATAATTTTTTTTATAAATTTAAACTCTTAATATTAATGTCTCTTAATTGTTAAGTTCAAATTTATTTAATATTTAAATTTGGCATAAATATTCTTATACTATTTTAATAGAAAATTACTTTTATTCAAAGTATTTATATTAATGTTAACTATAAGTGTTTTTTTTCAAACTTGAATACTTGACAAATTTATTAACAGTTGAATTTAAATTTATTTAATATTTGAGTAAAAGATTTGTGAATAACAATTTTGTAATTTTACGCATTGTTGTGTAATTTAATGTTGTATTTGATTAGTACAAAAGAAAATGAGAATGGGAGATCTCATCCAACACATGACAGGAACCCAATATGCTCCCTTTTTTTTTTTTTTTTTTCTCGTGCACATGTGAGCACCATCCAGGGAATTTCAGGCAAAAGAGGCGAAACTCAAATGCGACAAAAAAGCCAATTGTCAAGGGCGAGAACCGCCATGTCACCAGCTGAGTCACCTAATCCTTATACATGTTCAACCAAGTCAAACTGAAACATCTCCACTCGACCGTCCGAAACATTAGCAGCCCCGGAGTTTTGGAGCTTCCTATTTTTCTTCCCCTTCCAGCCCAATCCTAATTTTCTGGTGCATATCTGCTATTTGATGTCTATAGAAAAATAGAAAAAAAATCCAAAGAAACCCATTTCAGGGGAGACTAATAGAGCATGGCTTGGTTCCGAAATCTTTCCAAATTTTCCGCCATTAAAGTATCTCAAAGGCACAGAAGCACAGACCCCTTTCTTTTATCATCTTTCAATTTTGTCTCATACTTCAGCTCCAGTCCGATTGAAGAGAAGCCATCGATTGAACCCATTCAGTATTCAGGTTTGGAACCAACGAAGCCCCATGAGAAGCCACGAGTGGTGGTGTTGGGTTCCGGGTGGGCTGGATGCCGGCTCATGAAGGGCTTGGACCCGAAAATCTATGACATAGTTTGCGTCTCACCTCGCAACCATATGGTCTTTACCCCTCTGTTGGCTTCGACCTGTGTTGGAACTCTGGAATTTAGATCTGTTGCTGAGCCTATTGGGAGGATTCAACCCGCAATTTCTAGGGAGCCCGGTTCTTATTTTTTCCTTGCCAATTGTACTGATATTAATGCAGATAAGCATATGGTTTGTTAAGTTTTGTCCTTTTCTTTTATAGAATTTTTTCGCCTTAAGTTTTGTGTAATTTCTAAACCTGCACATGTAGAACATCAGTTGGGGAAGTGTTTACATATGTTTGGAAATGCTTATTTGGTTAGACTATGTTAAGAAATCAGTCTTCAAAGAATTTATTGGATTGAAATTCCTCAGAGAATATAATTGGAACTTTTCTGCTTGAGGTGAAGATCAGCACATCTCGGCATAAATATCTAATGACTATTTCTCGTTATATATTTAAGCTTTGGGATGAGATGCCTTTTATTGTAGAAAATTGTTTTGCCCCCTCAAATTAATTAATGTAAATATATAAGTATCCAAAGTAAGATGGCTTGAAGTGATAAGTATCATATACAAGTTGGTCATGATTCGGTGACTTGATAATAGGCATGTTTTGCCTACATATATCTTATAACCTTACCCTCTGCATGCGCTGCTGAAGATTGATATATGTAAGACTTTCCTACACCCAACTTTGCACCCAAGGATTTAGCAATGGCATAGCTTGTTAATTGTGGGAACACCAGATTAAACAAAAAATGTTTCAAGATGGGATAGCATGACATGCATTATCTAGAGAAATCACGTTAGGATGTATAGAATATGTTTATGGTGTACAAAATCGAATGTTGAAACTACCTTGATTTAAATGGAGAAGAAATATGTTTAGTTACTGAATTGTAACTTTTCACTCTTCTATTAGAAGTTAAACTTCTAAAGGTAGTGTGTGGAAAGCAACAATGAAAATACAATTTTGAATATATTTCCTTTTCTGTCACCTTACACTTCCCCAAAGAAAATGAAAGCAAAAAAGAGGATAGGAGTGTATCCTCCTCATTTTGTAGTTCCATTTTATTATACAAATCTTTGAAAAAGTTTAAAACATGATAGTAATATTAGTTTAAATATTGTTATTTTCAGTGTCTTACCTGTGTAGAATTTGGTTATTGATTTTGAAGGTTCATTGTGAGACTGTAACTGATGGTATACAAACCCCAGAACCTTGGAGGTTTACAATCTCATATGATAAACTAGTAATTGCATTAGGAGCACAGCCATCCACTTTTGGAATTCAGGGAGTCAAAGAACATGCAATATTTCTTCGTGAAGTTCATCATGCACAGGAAATTCGTCGGAAGCTGCTCCTGAATTTGATGCTGTCCGATGTTCCAGGTCTGCAACAATAGTGTGACTATACTAGCTAAATGTAAAGCCATATCACAAAGAGTTTGTTATATGTTTCCTTTAAATGTTATTCTGATGCAGGAATTACAGAAGAGGAAAAACAAAGGCTTTTACACTGTGTGGTTGTGGGAGGTGGTCCCACTGGAGTTGAATTCAGTGGTGAACTCAGTGATTTTATCGTGAAAGATGTCCGTCAAAGATATGCCCATGTGAAGGATTATATCCATGTTACACTAATTGAGGTATGCTCAATATTACTAGATAATGGAGCCAAGGCAGAAACTAATACAGTTTGAGTAATTCTGGTACCTAGTCCCACAAGGAAGATAACATTAGATCCCTTTTAGTATCGTGACACTCAAACACAAAGTATTACAACCCAGAAAATCACCAAACAGTATATAGCAAACAAGGAAGAAAAGTAATACAAAGAACCAGAAAAGAAATGCAAAGATTCACTGGCTGTTCCAAGGCTAGCACCCTCATCCAGGAAACTTTTCCCCAAAATTCTTCATACCCAATAGATTGCCTTCCTTCCTTTTTATTTCATCTTCTCTCTCCTCTAACTGACTCCTACTCACTCTTGCAACTCAGCAATTTCCCCCAAGGGTTCTTTCTGTCTTGCCTTCCCCTGCCTTATTTCTTCTGGTATAAACCTGGGTGACGGCCGGCCTAGCAACCATACTGGGCCCAAACTCGTGTAATAACGGGCCCATCGAATCCAGTAACAACACTGGGCTCATCACAAGATCTGTGAATCTGTGATACAACCAAACAAAATATATTTATTATGTAATTGTTAACGTGCTTCTTTTGATTGTTTATCCTGTGTCTAGCAATTCTTGTCTTGCCAACATCATGGCTAAAATCATCCCTACATTTTCTGAAAGTTTCTTTTTTGGCATTAAATTATGATTTTATAGATGTTAAAATTGTCTTTTATAATATTTAATGTTGTAAAGCAATTTATTCATGTCTTTATAGGCAAACGAGATATTATCTTCTTTTGATGACCGTCTTAGGATTTATGCTACCAATCAATTGACAAAGGTGAGATATCTGTCAACAATGTTTCTTTATATTTGTAATTTGTTCAACAAATTTTTATTGATCTCGAACTGCTGATTCTCACCTGGAGAAACTGAAATCTACTTTGCCATTTCAAATAACGAAGTCTTTGAATGTAATAGACCAAATATAATCAAGATAGCCTCTTTTGAACAGAGGCATTTGGGGTCTTTCATATTATACCTGGGACTCTTCATCTTAGTATTAGTTAGGATGTTGGAAACTGATTGACAGGCTAGTTGAAACATGTTTCCATATTGTTTTTAATATTTAATCATTTTTTAGCTTCTCTCAGTCAGGAGTCCGTCTTGTTCGTGGTATTGTGAAAGATGTTCAAGCTCAGAAGGTTATCCTTAGTGATGGTACTGAGGTTCCATATGGTTTGTTGGTATGGTCTACTGGTGTCGGTCCATCACCTATTATTCACTCATTGGATCTCCCCAAAACTCCTGGGGGAAGGTCAGTCTTGTTACTTGGCATAGTTGCAATTTTTTCCCAGTGACAACCATTGCGAGTTTACAAACTTGCAGCTGTCCTAATAGGATTGCAATTATATTTTTAACATACATGAGTTTTACTCATGTTTATGTATTATGTATGCAAACACTTGATATATATTGTTTTTCTGTTCATGTCATTACTGATTGTGATGCTATTTATTTTTGTTTAAACAGTTATATTTTGTTTTTCTGTAACGTCGTTTGATTCATGTAGCCGACTCTATTTAATGAAAAAATGTTTAATTGTTGTTTGTTTGTTTGTTGTATTTGAATTTTCGTTGTTTTTGTTATTTTTTTTATTCAGTTGAACAGCCCCAACTTTTGCTCCTGTGCTCACTTTCATGCATGATAACTTTAATTTGAGAACTGATTATACTAAAGCTAAATTTTTGAAGTTTTCTCTTCTTCACAGGATTGGTGTCGACCAGTGGCTTCGCGTTCCTTCAGTACAAGATGTATTCTCAATAGGTGACTGTAGTGGATTTGTTGAAAGTACAGGAAGACCAACACTTCCAGCTCTGGCCCAAGTAAGTGATATTCGGTTCTTTTGTTTCTCCCACAAATATGTCTTCATTCCTTCAATTTCTGCAATTTATAGTCTTGCTTTTTGGTTCCATTAAATCTTGGTGATAATTGTTCACGGGTGACTAATTGTTGCTAGTTTCTGCTTCACTGGAAAGTTCATTACTGGCCATTTAATGCATTATTAATTGAAAATAAAGGTGGCAGAGAGGCAAGGGAAATATTTAGCAAACCTAATAAACAGAATTGGCAAAGCTGGTGGAGGCCGTGCAAACAGTATAAAAGACATGGAATTGGGAGATCCATTTGTTTACAGGCACCTCGGAAGCATGGCAACTATTGGCAGCTACAAGGCTCTTGTGGACCTTAGACAGGGCAAGGTATTTTTTTTTTTTTTTTTTGGGTATCATCCCTAAGCTGTTTCCCAGTGCTTTTAAAACTCAAGTAGTTTGAATCACTTGCCAATCTCCTGCAGGAGGGGAAAGGGATATCTCTTGCGGGATTTATCAGTTGGTTTATTTGGCGCTCAGCTTATCTTACACGTGTCGTCAGCTGGAGGAACAGATTCTATGTAGCTATCAACTGGGCTACAACTTTTGTATTTGGTCGTGATATAAGCAGAATATGAACATTTAAAGGTAACTACTTCAGCAAACGAGCTGGTACCTCATATGGCATTTGCCTTAAGGGGACGTTTGGTAAACGGTAAATTTTTTTGTTTTCAGAAATCATGTTTCGTGGAAAATATAATTGATGAAAATTATAATTTCTGAAAATATATAAAATGTGTTTAATTGATTTTTAAGATTATTGAGAATCTTCTATTATTCTGTTTGATTATATTTAATTTCTTAAAAATCTTTGTACATATTTTAAAAATACTTCTTATTCTCATGAGAGAAAAAATAAGAGTGAAAAGAGAGAATGAGAGAGAGGATGAGAGAGAAAGAGATGAGAGAGCGTGAGGGTAGAAAGAGTAAAATTTTTTGTTATTATTACAATTATGTTATTAATGAAAGATATAATTGTGTCTTTTAACATCATAAGAGGATTCTCATTCTCAAGAGAAACTAAGATTCCCACCTCTTCCCATGAGAATGTTTTTGTAGAAAACTTACTAAAAAATGATTATTGGGAATCTTAATTTTTCAAAAATGAATTTTTAAAAATTTGTACCAAATATGGGAATTCTGATTTTCCAGATTGAGATTCTTAAGAAACAAAAAAGAATTCTTGTACCAAATACCCCATAAAGTCATAGTTTTAGTGCTATTATTTCTCAGAGGTAATGTGGTGTTTAGTTCAAAAGATTTGAAGTTAGAAGAGACAAATATATTCTAGGTTTCCTTTGTTTGGGTTTAAAAATTTGAATTTATAGAATAAAGTATACAATTTGCAATTTAAATGTTTGAGTGAATTGTGATCATTGGAAGATACACTTTTTTTTAATTCAGTCTTTTAAATTTAAATCTACTCTTTTCAGTGGCAGTGGTAAAATGGAACAAAATGAGTGTGTTAACTTGTTTAACTCACACATATGATGGGAATTTGGATTTTAATACTTTTATTTTGTTTAAATGTGAATATTTTTGGCTCGAACTGTTTAACCGTCAGTTCAAGACGAGTCCATCCAGTTTGGTCACAGGCTGGCCTTTTTTTGTTTTTTGTTTTCTCTTTTAATATATATACTGGAGTGTCAAGTGAATGAAGTTGAAAATGGGGCATGGGATTGGGAGGAGAAATTCACACATTTTCCTCTTCCCCTTTGCACCTACAATTACTGAGTTGCAGTTGCACAGTGAAGGGGTTAGGGAAGCTACTGTAGTTGAATTTAATATATGAAAATATTACAATTTGGATATCTAAATCAATGCAATTTTGGACAAAAGACAGTTATAAATAAGATTAAATATTTTGCTGTTTTATTATACATATATAATTTATTTATTTGTTTATTATTTTTAAATGTAAAAATAAATAAATATTCGAAACTTAGATACTAACCTGTGTAGTCCACCAGTTTGCTGATTCGTGCTTAAGTTTTATATATTGAGCTGGTTCAAAAAATGAAAGAGTCCAGACCGAGCCGTCTAAAGCCAATACGTGAAATAATTAGCTTAACTTGGGATGATTCACGTGAATAACAAACAAAAAGAAGTCAATAACCCACTCACAAAATTACAGGCCAATCAAAGAAAGAGATAACACGCTAATTATTACAGGCTGCCTACCGGAGAGAAACACTGCCAAGTTGCAGCCTCGCTTTCTCTTAGACGCATTGACCATACAGTGAGGAACAAAGAAAACAGAGGCCGACTCAAACTCATGGCTTCTCTCCACATAAACACTCATCTTTCTCATGCGCCATTATAGAATAACTCTAAAGCTCACGCAATCACTCAAGTTACATCAAGAGTAGGGGAGACGATCTTATTGGGGAAAAATAGCGACATTCACTCATGTGCAATGGAGGTGAAAAGAAAAAGGGATGTCTTGAATTCTCTGGCTAGAAGTTGTGGGGGAAATTTTTCAAATTTTATGCAAAGGCCGACCAAAGATAAAATTAATAAAATTAGGGTTTTAGACCTCAATTTTTTTTATTATTTATTTTAATAATTTTTTTTAGAAAGGTCTTATTTTTAAAATTTATTTTAGGCTGCCATCAGTTTTAAAAAATATTGGATCGATCCTATTTCACACCAACTTTCAAACTCTTATGGCTGAAGCCTAAAGCCTAAAGCCTGAAGCAACACATGGGGAAGGACGGTAAAAATATTAGAAATTTTGTTTACCTTTTGCAGCACGATTTCCTGAACAAGCATATGAAGTGGTGAGCAAGGTGTGTGCAAGTGTGAGGGCTATTCATAGGTTCAGTTTGAAAACTCGACCAAACCGAACCGATGGCAAATATGTTTTAAAGAAATGGACTTGTTCAGTTTTCTTATGCCTGTGAAATCGAATCAAGTCGAACTGATAGAGATTGGTTTGATTTGGTTCGGTTCATCGATTTTTTCATTGTCCTTACAAGATTTGGTTCGATTCATCAATTTTTTCATTGTCCTTATAAGAGGGAAGGTATGATTGCAGTCGGTGTAAGTTTGAAATAAAAAACCAAAAGCAATGGCAAAATCAGAGCTCGCAAATGAGCAAGACAAAAATACAAATAAGAAGAAACTTGCAAATGGATCGACAGCAGTAGAAGTGATTTGCTGTGGTGAACGTGCCAGTCAGGGATTTACTCAACTTACCAGCTTTTTTCTTATGTCGCTTCATCTCTTTAAAGCAATCCTTTGCTCCATCATATTATAATGGATGTATAAATATTTGGATTTTCTTCTCCAACTTATGATCGGAAATCTAGATAGACCATTCCGTTCTTTGTCTTGACTGGTTAGAAAAGATGGCTTCCATCTTATCTTGTGAAATATTCAAAGAGTAGGGGGCAAGGGTTTGTGAAGCATGAGCAAGAAAAATAAAAAGTTCACATGATCTTGTTGATGTCGGCAATTTGAAGAAGAGCCAAATGACTTCATCCAAAAACTAAAAAAATAAAAGTCTAGAACACAAAAATGCAACCATAAATTACGTGGGGCTCGAGAAGCAATTAAATGGCAGACTTCAAAAGAGTAGTTTAATACTCCAAGGCTCAAGAAGCTTATAAAGGAGAAGAATGTGAATGCTCTGATGTAGGAATAGTTATATATAATAATAAGTTATATAATATATTAATCGGTTGGTTCGATTTGATTCAATTTAACATTTTTTTGAATCGAAAATTAACTCAAACCAATTGGATTTCTCTAATAAAAAATCGATTTTTCAATTTGGATTGATTTGGTCGGTTTTGATCGGTTCGGATTAATTTTATACACCCTTAAGTGTAAGGTGAATAAGTGAGTGTGAGAGAAATGGAGTGAGAGTGAAGTGTTAGTGTAATTAAAAGTGTCCCAACAATAAAGTGAGACGGTTCTGAATTGTTTTAAAAAGTGGAGACAAAGTATTATTTCTGGTGAAACTTGGTTTATAACCAAAGAAACGAGTAAGTTTGAGTACTTGATCTAAGATCATAGTATGAGGAGATTTTGTTAGAGTATAGTTGGCAACTGAAAATTCTTAACATGAGATCAAGTTAACTTGGTGGAAGGGTTCGACACTACCAAATTCAAATGCTAAAGATAATGAGGGTAAATTATACTACATTCGACTGGCTTCACTTTGTGTTTGTCCTACCATATTTTAAAGTATCATTCAATTCTCTTGGAATTTATTTCATTGCCACTAAATCATCTTTTGCTTTTCATCTTAATTTTGAGTAAATAACTATGAAAATATTGAAACAACAAAAGCTATGCTCTAATAGGATGGAGCTATTGATGATCAAGCTAACGTCCCAGCCACCCACATACGTACAAAAAATAACACCCATGCAGTACATGCAAAAAATGGTACACATACAGCACATGTAAAAGAAATCAGAGCAAGCGTAACAAACGGAAACTCGCGTGACTGAAGGACTACCTGATGCAAACGAAAATACGTGAGGGATAGTTACGTGAGTTGTAAGGAAATGATTGGCTAAGAAATCTTTTAAATATTGAAAGATATTGTATCAGAAGGGAGTAAACAAATTAATAAAATTCTCTTTTCCCCACTATTCTCTTCAGGAGGTGCCTTCCCTCGAAAAATGTCATATCATCTGGTGCTTTCATTGAAAAATGGTAGGTTTTTCACATCTTACCGCCCCTTCTGACGATCGATTGGAAGCCATTCTTACCAAATTCGTGGAGACTTAACTAGCATTCAAGAATGAGATGCAATTCATGGCTACTAAAATCGCGTCTCTAGAAGCCAAACTTATAGCAACTACCAATCAATCCTCAGACTCTACTCTGTCTACTATCATCATCCAATTTTTTCTACCCACTACACTTCTTGAGGTCACAGCCCACCACAGCCATGCGAACATGATTCCACCCACAAAACCATTCACTTATCCTCCTACAGCATCTATTTTATCCGATTCCTTAACTGTTCCTCCACCTAAGATCACCTCACCTCACCTCCTTTTAAAACCCAAAAAAAAAAATGATCGATACTTCCATCAACCAAAATCTAAAGAAATCGACGCCAACAAAGTAAAATACATCGTTGGGTATTTTCACTTGTAGTTGTAGCCATCAACACTAAAGCCACAAGGAAGTTAGTCACACATTAGAGACACTCTTCTTCGCAAGAACAATAAGTTGTGCGACGCTCGATCTTTGTGCCACTTTTGTGGCCTTTACCTCTACTCAAAGAATCAAAACTAATGTAGGAATGACCTTACTAATATTTCTAATTGCGAGATTCTTGCACGCCTACCCCAAAGTCACACCTTGAGGACAAGACGTTTTTCGTAGCACAAGGGAATGATAGGGTGGAGCTATTAATGGTCAAGCCACACACATACAGGAAATAACACCCACGTAATACATGCAGAAAATGGTGCACATGCAGCACATGCAAAAGAAACTAGACCAAGCGTAACAAACGGAAACTCACATGGTTGAAGGACTACCTGATGCAAACGAAAAATACGTGAGGGATAGTTATGTAAGTTGTAAGGCAATGATTGGCTAAGAAATCTTTTAAATACTGAAAGATATTGTATCAGAAGGGAGTAAACAAATTAATAAAATTCTCTTTTCCTCACTCTTTTCTTCAAGAGGTGTCTTCCCTCGAAGAAGGTCATATCATCCAGTGCTTTTATTGAGAGATGGTAGGTTTTTCACAGTCTATCGCCCCCTCAAACGATTGATTGGAAGTCATTCTTACCAAATTTGTGGAGACTCAACTAGCATTCAAGAATGAGATGCAATTCATGGCTACTAAAATCGCGTCTCTAGAAGCTAAACTTATAGCAACCACCAATCAATCCTTAAACTCTACTCTGTCTACTATCATCATCCAATTTTCTCTATCCACTACACTTCTTGAGGTCACAGCCCACCACAGCCATGCAGATATGATTTCACCCACAAAACCATCCCCTTATCCTCCTACCATATCTATTTTATCCAATTCCTTAACTATTCCTCCACCTAAGATCACCTCACCCCACCTCCTTTTAAAACCCAAAAAAAAAATGATTGATACTTCCATCAGCCAAAATCTAAAGAAATTGACGCCAACAAAGTAAAATACATCATTGGGTATTTTCACTTGTAGTTGTGGCCATCAACACTAAAGCCACAAGGAAGTCAGTCACACATTAGAGACACTCTTCTTCGCAAGAACAATAAGTTGTGCGACGCTCGATCTTTGTTGCCACTTTTGTGGCCTCCACCTCTACTCAAAGAATCAAAACTAATGCAGGAACGACCTTACTAATATTTCTAATTGCGAGATTCTTGCACGCCTACCCCAAAGTCACACCTTGAGGACAAGACGTTTTTCGTAACACAAGGGAATGATAGGGTGGAGCTATTAATGGTCAAGCCACACACATACAGGAAATAACACCCACGTAAAACATGCAGAAAATGGCGCACATGCAGCACATGCAAAAGAAACTAGACCAAGCGTAACAAATGGAAACTCACATGGTTGAAGGACTACCTGATGCAAACGAAAAATACGTGAGGGATAGTTATGTAAGTTGTAAGGCAATGATTGGCTAAGAAATCTTTTAAATATTGAAAGATATTGTATCAGAAAGGAGTAAACAAATTAATAAAATTCTCTTTTCCCCACTCTTGTCTTTAGGAGGTGCCTTCCCTCGAAGAAGGTCATATCATCTGGTGCTTTCATTGAGAGATGGTAGGTTTTTCACAGTCTACCGCCCCCTCCAACGATCGATTGGAAGCCATTTTTACCAAATTCGTGGAGACTCAACTAGCATTTAAGAATGAGGTGCAATTCATGGCTACTAAAATCGCGTCTCTAGAAACCAAACTTATAGCAAGCACCAATTAATCCTCAGACTCTACTCCGTCTACTATCATCATCCAATTTTCTCTACCCACTACACTTCTTGAGGTCACAGCCCACCACAGCCATGCAGACATGATTTCATCCACAAAACCATCCCCTTATCCTCCTATAGCATCTATTTTATCCGATTCCTTAACTATTCCTCCACCTAAGATCACCTCACCTCCTTTTAAAACCAAAAAATAAAAAATGATCAATACTTCCGTCAACCAAAATCTAAAGAAATTGACACCAACTATCACGGTCCCAAATGATGGAATACATGATCGGCACGGCATAAGGGTTTCCCCCTAGCCGCAAGCCTAACGCATAGCACATACAAACATCCAGCACACAATCCAGAGTACATAATAAATATAACTGGCCACATATGCCACATTCAGTATAAGAAAATACTGTATATATGTATATATCTTATGAATCCAACATTCGTGATTCAACTTGACCCATGGCCTCATAATACAAACATCGTTGTAAAACATAAAACCGTTTTCCAAACAACACATCAAAATACCCAAGAAGCGAGGATCCTGCCTGTAAATTCATGAAGGTACACTAGACATAAACTAAACTAGACAAACAGTACAAAAGCGCCTTGCCCAAACTGGGGCTCACCAACGCTATATTCAGCCTCCTACGGAGCTATAGCTGGATCAAAGTCTCTTTGATTATCTGTGGGGAGGAAACAGAATAGGGGTGAGACCACATCTCAGTGAATGGGTAAATCATACTATAACAGAAACAGGGCAAACCAAGCACGAGTGTTTCGCAATGAGTTCAATAATTGAAATCAAAGTGTAAAGATAATAGAAACATTAAGCATTTAACCATAATTTATTGAAAGAAAAGCTAAATAGTTCAAATGTATGTTCAAAAGATAAAATAGGATTTAAATCAGTAATCGCAAAGCAAATCAATTATACATGGTAAGTAATAAATGAAGTTATTTATGCAATCACAATGATGAATGAGATTGTTTAGAAATATTTAATCTTTAAGAAAAAATGCACTAGTCTATTTGAGGTCTTTCTTAATAGATCTATCATCTTCTCCAAGCACATAGCAATGGGAGGGTAATCACTGTAGGCGTAGACATAAGTCCACCCTAAATTCTCCAAGCACATAGCAAGGTTGTGGCAATCACTGTAGGCGTAAACATAGGTCCACCCTAAATTTTTCCAAGCACATAGCAAGGGTATGGCAATTACTGTAGGTGTAGACATAAGTCCACCCTAAATTCCGTAACTTAGGCGGTCATAAGTCCGTCACAATATCCTAGGCCGAAGCCTTTGCATGACTATGGTGCACCAGGGCTAGCACTACCTACGGCTAGCTAACAGTGATCTAAAAAGGGTTCCTCCAATGGAAAACATTTGAAAATATGTTATTCAAAGAGTTTAAAGTAAAACATTTCAATAACATTATAATAAAGCTATAATTCTCCATCTAACTCTTTTCATGCATAAAACTCTATTCTAAAATATGTCTCATCCATGGATTTCCATGGAGACCTTTACCATCATAAACTTTTCCTTTAAACATATCGTCCGTAGACGTCGTATAGATGTTCGCATGTATCAAATCATTTCATGGCTAACTTAATTCATTTATATGACTAAATTCGCATTTCTATAAATTTAGCTCAATGGAGAATTATCAGTCTAGATGCTTGCCCTGCATACCTAGGGTTCAACTAGGATTGAAATTTATAATTTCTAATATAGTTAAAACATATTGGTTTTCAAAGCGGTAAAACAATTTAGCATACATTCCAACTAGTTAAAATCATACGAGAGAGTTATAAACCAAATTCATAAAACATACGCTATAGTAAGAAAAACTCATTCACCTTACTAGAAGTCCAACAACGAAAATTTCACCTCGTGGTGGCTCAACAACCTAAAAAACATAGACATAACATGAAAATTTGATAAACTCTAAACGTCACTATTCATGCCGGTCGAAAACACTATTCACGCCGGCCGAAAAACTAACCATAAACCTAAAAACCTTATATTCTAACATAGAAACAAATTCTAAGACTATCTATGGAAAGAATTTCGAAAGAACGAAGCTTAAAACGCGATTGGACGGAATTTTACCTTGGAGGTTACTGTTCATGCAATTTTCCGGCGACTTTACAGCGGTTGTCCGGCAAAACTGATTGGTGGGGTTTGTAGCTCTCCTTCCCACGATGCCAACGGTACTTTGGTAGCTCGAATCGAGTGTCCGGATGGTGAGATATCTTAGAGAGAAGGTGGAAAAAATTTTAGAGAGAGAGAGGGAGGGTTCAGCTATGGAGAAAATGAAGGAAAAAGGGAGAAGGGTTGCTAAAAAAGAGCTATCTGACGAATCTCGCCGCGGTGAGATTTCTGGTCTGCGATTTTCGCCAGCGGCCAAATTCGAAACCAGAAAATCACGCTCTCGGGAAAATGCTGTAGCATTCTCGCTGCGGCAAGCAACATTTTCGCTGCCGGCGAACTCATCTGGCCGAATTTGACAAAACGTCCAACATGAAAGTTGTATCCCTTTCTCTTAGCTTTCATTAGCCACTTGAATCACCTAATTTGAAGTTCATATAAAGGAGTTATGCATAAAATAGTGAGCAAAGGTTCAGACCACACTACGCTGCGGTTTTTGCCTCTTATCACTATAATATTCACGGAATTAGCAAAAGTTCCCAATATCAAAGTTGTAGATATATGTCTTATCGTTCAATAGAAATTTGAAGCACTTAATTTCAATTTCATATAAAAGAGTTATGCTTATATGAGTGAAGAAAGATCAGAAGAAAGGTCAGAAACGCTCTAAAATTCTACGTTGTTCTCAACTTCCTTGTTTCAAATGATTTGTACTTAATTTTCAAAGGTTTTATTAACAGAGGGTTATTACACCAACGAAGTAAAATACATAGCTGGGTATTTTCACTTGCAGTTGCAGCCATCAACATTGAAGCCACAAGAAAGTCAGTCACACGTCAAAGATACTCTTCTTCACAAAATAATGAGTCGTGTGACGCCCGATCTTTGTTGCCACTTCCGTGGCCTCCAGCTCTACTCAAAGAATCAAAACTGATGCAGAAACGACCTTACCAATATTTCCAATTGCAAGATTCTTGCACATCTAACCCAAAGTCACGCCTTGAGGATAAGGCGTTTTTCGTAACACAAAGAAATGATAGGGTAGAGCTATTGATTATTAAGCCACACATGTATAGAAAATAACACCCATGCAGTATATGCAGAAAATGGCGCACATGCAGCACATGAAAAAAAAAACTAGAGCAAGCCTAACAAACAGAAACTCGTGTGGCTAAAAGACTACTTGATGCAAACAAAAAATACATGAGGGATAGTTATGTGAGCTGTATGGCAATGATTGGCTTAAAAATCTTTTAAATACAGAAAGATATTGTATCAAAAGGAAGTGAACAAATTAATAAAATTCTCTTTTCCCCACTCTTCTCTTAAAGTCATATCATGCTCTAAAAAAAATAGAGAAAAGAATTAACAAAAAATTCATGTTTGTTTCAATAAAAAACAATCAGGCACATTTTAATTAAAATTTTAGTAAATCTCTCGTCTAACGTGGGAATGTGGCTATTACTTATTAGCTGAATCTATTTAAAAAAGAAAAAGGAAGACCAACCCTATACAACAATTTCTGGCCCATCACAAGCTTCAAAGAACGAAACTGGCCCAAAGCAGCCACTTGGTTTTTGCATATTAAACATTTAGGTTCCAGTATATAACTACAGAGATGAAAACTTACAGTATAACATTGAAAAAAAATTACATATAACAGCATCTACCACTTTTTTGCTTTTTTGGACAGTAGAAAACCAAAATAAACCCAGTCAGGACCACAAGTCTGGCACACCATCGGCAAGTCTTGGATTTGCCATCTTTCTGCCGATAAGATCTTTTAACTCTATCTCCCCAGGAAACCTTCCCTCCTTCAGTTTAGAGAAAACCTGCCAAGAGCAGATGAGTTTGAACAGATTAACGAAAACCTAAAGGCATTAATTAAAGGACACTATATATTTACTTTATCTTCCATGTAAGCCTCTTAGTTCTTTCCAGTTTTTTGGAGGGAGGAGTTGGATTTATTTGAATTGATTTTAGGGTGTTATATATTGGTTTTAAACACCGGTTCAGACATGATGAATTTACAGTCCAAAATTTAAGAGTTATTGAAATAACCTCTATAAATGGTGATGAGGTAAAGTTCTCTCTACTAAGAATATGGGGACGGAGGGACAGGGATGGGGACTACACCATTGTCCTGACCCTTCGATACTGAAATTGCTAGGACACTCCTAATTTTTTTAATTATTTTAGTATACATATGTATATATTAGTAATTATATATTTATTATTTAAATTAATAAATTTCAATATATGTTTAGTTGTAGGAATATATATAAATTTAAGACTATATTATTTAATTTTCATAAAATTTTATTTAATTGTTATAAAAACTTAGAAGCATGGATATCTCGTAGGTCCCCATACCCACATGGGGAATGAGGAAGGGAAAATATGTCACCGGCAGTAGCGAATGAGTGACAGGGATGGGTAAGTAGGGGAGTGACAGTAACAAGGTGCAGGGAAGGCCTCCCCGCCCCCACCTTCCACTAGCAGATAACTATTCACAGAAAGATTTCAGCAAATAAAAGACAGAAGGAAGGCACCAACCAGTTCACCGTTGAAGTAAACTTCAAAAGCCCCAGAACTGTGGAGGAAGGACTGCAATGCATTTCCAAGAAGCCAAGTACTGGCTATGGTTCCAAACTTATTAGCACGCAAGTTAAAATACCAAGGAGGGGGTGCCACAAAACCTAACATTGGAAAAATCTGTTCTCCTGCCACTACAACTGCTACGACGCCAATCTGCATGACTGGAACCACTTTGCTTAGCAGACGTTTCGGCAGTGGTGGGGGATAGTTTGCAAGGAGAACATCAAGTCCGGGATAAGCAGTCAGCAGCATATTCTTCATTGTTACTGCTGTTCCCCTACAGACAGCATAATCAACAATTTACACCAAATCTTGCGCTCTTAATACAAAACTATGTGTAACAATGCAAGCAATGAACAAAACAACAACAACAACGATCAAACATTTATTCATTAGGTAGAATCGACTACGTAGATCAAACGCTACTACAGTAATTTATTATAAATAAAATCGACAGATGAATTATTAATTGTTAAATTTTTCTTAACAGTTTCATCAATTGTTTTCTTTGACTTTTCTCTACCTCTAACTATCGAATTACTTTTCATCTGATCTATTATTCTCAATATAACTTTTGTTAGTCTTCTCCACATGTCAAACCACCTTAACAAAATTCTACTATCTTTTTTACAATAGATACTACTCCAACTTTCTCTTTAATACATTTATTTCTAATTATATCTCTTCTAGTGTGTCCACACATCTATCGTAACATTATTATCTTTACGACATTAAATTTATCTTTATATTGTCTTTTAACCGCCTAACATTCAGTACTATATATTATAATAGGATTTATGGCTGTATAGTAAAAATTTTCTTTAATTTTGAACAATACTTTTCTATCACAATTGACACTCGAAACTTTCCTCCATTTTATCCATTCCACTTGAATCCTATGGTTTACATCTTCTTTTATTTCATCTTCATTCTGTATAATGGATCAAAAATATTTAAAACTTGTGACTTATTTTAATATATATTTTTAAATTTTATTTTTAAATTCATATTTATTTACTTTTTATTAAAATTACATTCTATATATTCTATTTTACTTTTATTTTTATTTATATGAGAGTTATGTATTTTTAAAACTTATATCCATGACTCTAATTTTTTATTTATTTTTTCTTTTGATTCACCAATTAAAATTATATTATATGCAAAAATTATATATCGAGACCTCAAATCTTGTATATATTCAATAATTATGTCTAAAGTCAAGTTAAAAAGATATAGACTCGTAGATGACTTTTGATGTAGCCCAATAATTGTCAAAAAAAAATTTGTGTCTCTTTCGTATTCTCATACAAATCATGATATTATACGTATATTTGATTGCTTGAATATAAACAATACAAATACAAAGTAATAAACAAAACATCAACAACAAAAAGCAATTATCTTGAACAATAATTGTTGGATTGTAGGACCAAATAGGGTCAGTAGGGTCAGTCCACTATTATTCTTCTTTCTTTCTCCCACTATTGTTTGTCTGCCACACAATATTCTCCATGATTAAAGGAGCTGTAGGAGCTGTATCACTATTGTTTGTCTGCCACACACAATATGCTCCATCATTAAAGGAGCTGCAGCAACTTGTATAAATTCTCTGTGAATATTGAATAATACACAACAAACATTTCTAACATTTTTGGTTGACACGGTATATTGCTAAAGTTTTTCCCTACTTTGCACCTAGTGTTTTCCTCCTCTGCCTTCATTGCAGTTTTTGTGCATCACAACCCATTTTGTTTGTTGTTTCTGGCCTTGTTGCTGCTGGTGGAAGCTGTGAAGTAAGTGGCCATCTGTTGTTGGCCTTAATTGGATCATCCTGCAAGCTGGTTTCAGTCTTAATTGCCCTTCACCCAACTTTTATTACTGGTTACCTCTGCTGTTCTGTTACTATTATTGCAAGCCACCTTCCTTCATCCCAAGTTTCTACCACTCCTACATCAATTTTTGAGCCTTTATTGTCCAGTCATCTCACTCCTTCATTGTCCAGACCAGCCTTCATTGCTGGAGTATTTATTCTACCTTGCACCTGGTATTTTCTTCCTCTATTTTTCATCTCTAAACCTATCCTCTGTTTCTGCTGTTCCTAGTGTTTTGCTACCTCTGTTTCTTTTTTTTACTATTTTTTTGAAAGAAGCTTGATTTGGCCTTTGTTCTGCCTAGCACCTGGTACTTGATGCCTCTATTTTTCCCTTTGTTCTACTTCTAGTTTTACCCATCAAGCCTCTGTTCTTTGTTTCCTTCACAGAAGACAAACTCTACTCTGGTTTTGCTCATAGTAACAAAAAAAAAAAAAAAACTAGAGGGATTAAGACTATATATATCTATTATGTCTGAAGTTGTTGAATCAAGGGAGAGTGGCCAAACCCAACAGTACGGGGAACTACAACATATTCAAGCTATCTACAGACTAGATGGCAAGAACTATCTTAAATGGTCTCAACTTATTCGCACCATACTCAAAGGGAAAGGTAAGCTAAGTCATCTTACGGGAACAGGACCAAAGCCAGGAGATCCTACATTTGAAGCATGAGATGAAAAAGACTCCATGATTATGGCATGGTTATGGAATTCAATGATTCCTCAAATCAGTGATACTTGTATGTTCTTGACCATTGCCAAAGATATTTGGGATGTTGTTCAACAAACATATTCTAAAGCTAAGGATGCTGCCCAAGTATATGAGGTAAAGGTAAAGACAACAGCTGCTAAACAAAGAGGTAAGTCAGTTACTGAATATGCCAATCAATTAAAATCTCTCTTGCAGGAACTTGATCATTATAGGACAATAAAAACAAAGTGTCCTGAGGATGCTACTATTTTAAAAGATTTCATTGAACAAGATCAAGTCTATGATTTTTTGGTTGAGCTCAATCCAGAATTTGACCAAGTACGAATCCAAATACTTGGGAAACAAGAAGTTCCTTGTTTTAATGAAATAGTGGCAATAGTGCGTGGTGAAGAAAGTAAAAGAGAATTGATGCTTGAGCCATCAAGTACTAATAATTCTGCTATGATGGCAAAAATTGTAACTAACTCAGAGCAAGCACTAATTGCTGAAAAATCATATCAACAGAAAATCTATAAAGCTGACGGTAAGGACAACTTATGGTGCACTTATTGCAAGAAAGCACGTCATACTCGAGAACGATATTGGAAACTCCATGAAAAACCACCAAGTCGAGAATGGGGACAGAAGGGAGGACAGGCAAGAAGTAATTCTCAGGCTCACATAGCAACAACACCACAAGAATCAGTCTATCTCAATCAAGATGAGGTAGAAAGGTTGAGAACCCTTATTTACAACCTTGATAAACTCTCAGGTACTTGCTCATTAGCATATAAATGTGAGTTTCCTATTTCTATTGGATTACATGTCTCAGATAAGTTCTTTGCTGCTTATTGAGTCATGGACTCAGGTGCCACTGACCATATGACCCACTCACCAAATGTTTTTTGCACATATTCTCCTTGCCAAGTAATAGAAAAATAGCCACAACTAATGGATCTTTGACTACTGTAGCAGGTATAGGAGATGTCAGAATAAGCCCATCTTTCCTATTAAAAAATGTTCTTCATGTTCCTAAATTATCCACTAATCTTGTCTCTATTCAAAAACTCACTCGAGATCTATGTTGCAATGTCATGTTTTACCATGATTGTTGTACTTTTCAGGACAAAGATTCGGGGAGGAGGATTGGACATGCTAGAGAACGAGATGGCCTCTACTACCTTGAAACACTGAATAATTCAAGCACCACTCAAAGAAAGTTATCTCAATCCTTTATTTCTGAATCTCATTTATCTAATAAAGAAAAAATTTGGCTTTATCATCGACGTCTTGGACAACCATCTTTTGGAACTCTCATTATCTTATTTCCTTCTTTGTTTAAAGGATTGAATATTGAAAATTTTCAGTGTGAAGTGTGTGAGCTTGCTAAACACAAACGTGTACCTTTTTCAGTAAGTAATAAAAGATGCTCAACTCCTTTTTATCTCATTCACAGTGATATTTGAAGGCCTTCTACTATTTCTAATAGCTCTAGGGCACGATAGTTTGTTTCATTCATTGATGATTGTACCTGTGTTACTTGGATCTTTTTGCTTAAAAACAAATCTGATGTTAGTAGTGTTCTCCCAAACTTTCATTCTATGATCAAAAATCAATTTGGAGTTAGCATCAAACGTTTTCGATCAGATAATACTAAAGACTATTTCAATCAAGTCTTAACTCCATATTTCCAACAGGAAGGGATCATACACGAGTTATCTTGTGTATACACTCCTCAACAAAATGGAGTTGCAGAAAGAAAAAATAGTCATCTTCTTGAGGTAACCCGTGTCTTATTTTTTCAAAAAAATGTGCCAAAATTTTTTTGGGGAGAGGCTATTCTTACTGCGGCACATCTTATCAATCGATTGCCCTCTAGAGTCTTAGGGTGTAGAAGTCCAATAGAAATTCTCTCTACCTTTTATCCTAACTTCCAACACTCAAATAATCTTACTCCTAGAATATTTGGGTGTGTATCATTTGTTCATATTCATAGTCCAAATAGAGGAAAATTAGATCCAAGGGCTCTAAAATGTATCTTTGTGGGTTACTCTCCAACTCAAAAGAGATATAAGTGTTATCATTCCCAATCTAAAAAATTTTATGTCTCAGCAGATGTTACTTTTAATGAAAACGAGCCCTATTTTGTCCCTTCTTATCCTCAGGGGGAGAATTCTGCTACAACAACAACAACAACAACAAAGTCTTTTCCCACTAGGTGGGGTTGGCTACATGGATCAAACGGCGCCATAGTGGCCTATCATGGATGAGATCGAGCCATACAGCGCGTTGTTTCCGGACAACGACCTAGCTTTAACACTATTGCTTCGTTTGTCCATGTTCATGCGGTTACGACAAAGTTTTACATTGGCTGTCGCACGCCTAACACAACCCTCCTCTTTTATCCGGACTTGGGACCGGCTATACGAATATAGGCAGGGAGAATATAGCTGCTATTTCTTTGAAGGGAACCATAAATGAATTGGTGGCCTCCAATCGTGAATAAGCAGCTCATAATATATAGGCACCATGCAAAAGGTGGCTTGTTTGGAGGTGAATCAACAAGCACCCGTGTCTGACTAGCAGTAGCATGTGCCAAAAGGGGGAGAATTCTGCTATGGAAGAAAAAATAGATCTTGACTTTGCTATTACTCTTAACCTACCATTATCATCTTCCCCATCAAATTCACACTCCAACTTAGATTCCCCTGAAAATCTATGTTCCTCTATGTCTGAAAAGCCAAGCTCTGCTCTTGAGGATGTAAGTTATGACAAAGTGTTTTCAAGGAAAAAAGATGCTGTTCCAGAATCTGTGCAAGTTCAAGAATCCATTCCAAATCCTGAAAATGAGGTAACAACTTCTGAACCTATATTGCAAGATGAGACCGAAACCCATATGGATAATGGTGACCAAAACCTGCCTATTGCCATTAGAAAAGGAACTAGAAAATGCACAAAACGACCTTTATACCCTCTCTCAAATTTCATGTCATTCAAGAATTTCTCACCATCTCACAAGGCCTTTCTTATTAGTCTAAACACTATCTCCATTCCTACCACCTTATCCGAGGCTTTATCTGATGAGAAATGAAAACAAGCCATGAATGAGGAGATGAATGCATTAAAGAAAAATAATACTTGGGAACTGGTCAAATTACTTGAAGAAAAAAAAACCAGTAGGGTGTAAATGGGTTTATACAGTAAAGTATAGAGCAGATGGGTCTATAGAAAGATATAAGGCGAGATTGGTGGCAAAGGGTTATACACAAACTCATGGAATTGATTACTTGGAGACATTTGCTCCAGTAGCAAAAATGAACACTGTCAAGATCTTGTTGTCATTAGCAGCTAATTTTAATTGGAATTTGCAACAATTCGATGTCAAAAATGCATTCTTACATGGAGAATTAGAAGAGGAGATTTATATGCAGATTCCACTAGGTTATGAGAATAACTCATTTGATCAACCAGTGTGTAAATTAAGAAAGACTCTATACGGACTCAAACAATCCCCTCGAGCATAGTTTGGAAGATTTACTAGGGTTATGAAAGCCATGGAATATAGACAAAGTCAAGGAGATCATACTTTATTCATCAAACATTCATCTAGGGGAGTTACAGCTCTATTGGTATATGTTGATGATATAATAGTGACAGGAAATGATGACAAAGAACAACTAGTCCTAAATCAACACTTGTCTGAAGAATTTGAGATCAAGGCACGAGGAAGACTAAAATACTTCCTTGGGATTGAAGTGGCTCACTCTAAGAAAGGCATTTTTATCTCTCAACAAAAATATGTCACAGATCTCCTCAAAGAAACAGGCAAGATAGCATGCAAGTCTGCAAATACCCCGATTGATCCTAATCATAAATTGAGAGAAGAAGAAGGAGACATCACAGTGAATAAAGAAATGTACCAGCGATTAGTGAGAAGACTCATTTATCTATCACACACACGATCAGATATAGCTTATGCAATAAGTGTGATTAGCCAGTTTATGCACAATCCAAAAGAGGTTCATCTACAAGCAGCTTATCGGGTATTACAATATCTCAAAGGGACACCAGGAAGAGATATATTATCTAAGAGAAGTGGAAGTCTTTTACTTAAAGCATACACAGATGCAGACTATGCTGGATCCATTATTGATAGAAGATCAACTACTGGATACTGTACATTTCTTGGTGGAAACCTTGTGACATGGCGAAGTAAAAAGTAAGGTATAGTAGCACGATCTAGTGCAGAAGCAGAATTTCGAACTATGGCTCAAGGGGTGTGTGAGTTACTTTAGTTGAAGATCATCCTAGAAAATTTGAAAATTAATTGGGATGGACCTATGAGACTATATTGTGACAACAAGTCTGCAATCAGCATAGCACATAATCCAGTCCAACATGATAGGACCAAACATATTAAAATTGAGAGACATTTCATTAAAAAAAAAACTGGAGGCTGAAATCATTTATATGTCTTTTGTACCCTCAAATCAACAAACAGCTGACATCCTTACCAAGGGACTCTCAAGATCACATTTTGAATATTTAATTATCAAGTTGGACATGTTTGATATCTATGCACCAACTTGAGAGGGAGTGTTGGATTGTAGGACCAAATAGGGTCAGTAGGGTCAGTCCACTATTATTCTTCTTTCTTTCTTTCACTATTGTTTGTCTGTCACACAATATTCTCCATGATTAAAGAAACTGTAGGAACTGTATCATTATTGTTTGTCTGTCACACAATATACTCCATCATTAAATGAGCTGCAACAACTTGTATAAATTTTCTGTAAATATTGAATAATACACAACAAACATTTCTAACATTTCTGGTTGACAATAATTTTCTAGTTGACTACAGCTATTCCAAAGCAGGAGATACCAGCCACATTAACCTTTGCAGTCTTCACACTTAAACAAACAATTGATGCTTGATTTAACAAGTAGACAACTAATCCCCCATTATACATAAGTTTGGACATAGTAACGTATACACAGAAAATCCCTCGTTTTTCCTCCCCAACTATCGTCAACAACTTCATCGAGGCTACAAGTTCTCTTGTTGATTTTCTCAGTGTTTTAATACAAATTTGCATACCGCCGTCACCACAAATTTATCACTTGCAAGCAACATTCAAATACCCAAGTGCGCCAGAATTTACTAAAAGGGTAATTAGATATTTGCAAAATCATAAGAACCTGTAGGAGCAAGAAGAACAGAAATTGATGCTGACAGTGTTGCCGAGACCCAAACCTCCACCATGACTCCGTTTCTGAAATTACAAGACCCATATAAAAATATGGCAGTCGATAATAAATTTACATCATGAAACCGAAATTACCTCAGAGGGAAACTCGATGGTTCCGGGGTCAACTGTTGTTTGCTGCGGCGGCTGATGGTGGGGGTGGTGGTGGCTGTGAGAGGGCTTCGGCGGAGGTGGAGGTGTGATGAATAGGCTGACAAGATCAGAACACAGGAGGAAGAGAGGTAGTCCGACCAACAACAACTGAGCGCGATCCATTGCAGAAGGGCAAGAAAGGGATACTGGTTGTCAACGAGGAGATGAAGGGTCGACATGGCCATTTGAAGCGGCGCTCTCAAAAGGGCGGGCCGTAAATGAGCCCATTTAATTAACAGGCCTAAATTATAAAATATATGCAAGACCAAAACTAACAACGAAGGCCTCCTCTGTTCAGCTTATCGTTGTTTGCTTTTAGCTTTAGAGCCCGTTTGATTGTGTTTATTTTAAACAAAAATAGTTTATTAAATAATTTTTTTTATAAATATCTTATTTGACAAAAAAAATGTTTCCAAAAATCAGTATAATCAATTTTCATAATTAAATAAAAAGTAACAATTTAAAAAGTCAATTAAATTAGAAACAAAAATTTATTTTATTATAAATGATAACATGCTCTTTTAAAATAAAATATTATAAACCTATATAATTTTATTATTATAAAAATTATTGTTATTTTTTTCTCTTTTTTCTTTTTTTTTCTTTCGTATGATCACCGTCACTATGTGTCATTGTAAAATATAATTTTATTAAATTTATTTTGAAACTCATTTTTTAATAAAAGAAATACTATTTATACCCAAAAAATAAAAGAATCCATATTTTTATTTTTAAAATTATAATATTCATTTTTTATAAGAAGAAATAATAATCTCTCACTATTTTAGTTTACTTTTATTACATAATTTTATCCTCTATTTTTAAAATATACACAAATTACTCTCAAACTAAAAGACTTGATACAATTAAATCTATTTAAAATATCATGTTAGTTATTCTATTATTTTATTGTTTACTTATATATATATTACCAAAATATCCTCATATAAAATTATATTATTATACTTCTATTTATTTCTATTTAAAAAATGCAAGTGACATTAAATAATTGTTTTTTTTTCATTTTTACTAAAAAATAATGTTATTGTTTAGTTGTTTTTAAATATATTTTAATTACTTTTAATAGTTTAATATTATAAATATTACTTTCAATAAATATTAAATAATGTATTTGTTTGGAAAAAAAAGTATAAACATTAAAAACAAATCCATGTGCTAAACATTTAGTTTGGGTTATATGCTTAAACTAAACATTTAGAATATTTTTTCAATAGTTTATAAATGCTAACCATAGAGCTATGCAGACATTGATAACCACAAAAATGCTAACCATATAGCTATGCAAACATTTAGAAAAATTAACCTTTCAGTAATCTCCTCAAAAGACTTTTCATATAGAAATCACTAACCCCCAAAAGCCACTAATGGCTACACATTTTAGAGACAAAAACATTGAAATAATTTCCTTTAAAGATATAAAATCAACAACAACAACAACAACAACAAAGCCTTTTTCCCACTAAGTGGGGTCGGCTACATGGATCAAACGGCGCCATAGTGGCCTATCATGGATGAGATCAATAGATAAGTTATTAACTATTAAATCATTTTTAATAGTTTCACTTATTGTTTTCTTTGGCCTCCCTCTACCTCTAATTATTGGACTATTCTCCATCCGATCAACTCTTCTCACTAGGGCTTCTGCGGGTCTTCTCCACACATGGCCAAACCACCTTAAGCGAGTTTCAACCATCTTCTCCACAATAGGTGCTATCCCAACTTTCTCTCTAATGCATTCATTTCTAATCATATCTCTTCTGGTGTGTCCACACATCCATCGCAACATTCTCATCTCTGCAACGTTGAGTTTATCTTCATGTTGTCTTTTAACCGCCCAACATTCCGTACCATACAATATAGCAGGTCTTATAGCCGAATAGAAATCATTAATTTATCCTACAAAGACAAAACTAATTTCTAAGATTGATCAAAATATAGTTAGAATTCATAGAGAAAAGAATTCATCCCTAGTAATTAGGATACACCTCTTAGTAAAAAAAAATTTATCGCAAATAAAACCTTAGAAAAATATTTTGAAATATCTTCAAAAGAAGAAAACAAAGTTAAATTATAGATAATAAACATAAAAACAAACTGAAAAATACCTACAAAACTCTATTATCTTAGAGTTAGTTTTTCAAACTAATGTCTAGAAAAAAAATTACAAATAATTCAAAATTCTTATAATAAAAATAATATTTATGAATATAATATAAATGGCCAAATTGAATACTAAATGCTCAAGACCCTTCAGTAAATGACAATGGTTAGTATAACTTACCAATAGCTTATAGATATAATGACTCAACAATAGTCTGTATCTTAACTTCAGATTTTACTAACCAACTCGAAAAATGGTGGGATAAACATCTCACTAAAGAAGAAAAAAAATAAATCTATAATTCATTTAAAATTAATTCTCAAATTTAATTAATTATTAATGAAAAGGAAACAGATATTCTCGATTCAATTAATATCTTAACTTTTACAATCATTAAATATTTCATAGGATATCCTAATTTATGGAAAGACAAATCAGCTAAATTACTTTCAAATATTAAATGTAAGATATTGGCTGACTTTATATGGTATAATGATACTTTTTTTAATTGAATCTATGTTAAAAATAATAGTAATTAATTTTCGAAAATTTTCTTTTAGGACTCCTTAGATCTTTTGAAAAAAAGTTAGGGAAAAAACTAAAAACAAATATAATGGCCAAATCCCTTATGAACAACTTATATATGGGCAATTAATAAATTATCTTAATAAGGCCGCCCTCAAAATATGTGAATATGAAAAAAATTTAAAGACAATTTTTTAAAGAAAATGTCTATTAATAGAAAATAATTAAGATCTTTTTGTGAACAATTTGGCTTTAAATGTCTAAAAATATACAAGCCAAAATATAGATGAAGAGCTAAGCAAGTAAAGTTTAATAAGCGAATCCACATAGACCAACAACATCCAAATAGGAAGAAATATCATAAGAGGTATACACCTTCTCCTAACCAAGATATAAGACCAATGTACTATATATGTAACAAATTAAGTCACATAGAAAAATACTGTAATAGAAAAAGAAAAATTAAGAAATT
Source organism: Gleditsia sinensis (assembly GCA_037074535.1). Taxonomy (NCBI): domain Eukaryota; kingdom Viridiplantae; phylum Streptophyta; class Magnoliopsida; order Fabales; family Fabaceae; genus Gleditsia; species Gleditsia sinensis. The sequence goes on from CM073472.1 coordinate 53,503,982, forward strand.
AAAAAAATCTTAATATTGATGAAGAAACTTTAAATGAAATTAGTGATTTGTGAGAAAATGAAGAATCTTTTAGCTCAAAAGAATTCTCTGCATATTCTAGTTAAAGAAATAATCAAATAAAAAATAATGGCATACCTTCTTCAACATAATAAATATTCTCACACAAGAATAAGATTTCCTTTTAGATGTTATTGGTTCCCTTCCCAATAATGAGTAAAAGAAAATTTATCTCACAAAATTTAAGCAAACTTTTGACAAACCACAACTATCTTATAAACAAATACTAGTAAATAGTTATAATTTTAAAGATGTTTTAGCATGATTCAATTCAAAAGCTAAACTTGTTATCTTACAATATTTATAATCTAAAGTTAATATAATCAAAATAAAAATAAGGCAATTGAAAGAGGAACAAAAAAATACATGTAATAATTCTTTCAAATCTGTAAGAAGATATAAAGAAAGAAGTTCAAAACGAATAAATAATGGAAGAAGAAAATGATAACTTCTTAACTACAATCTCACAATTATTTTGTTCAAAATTTTTATATTCCAATTAGAATAGTAATCAATAAGAATATACACTTGAAGCGATGGCCTTAATTAATATAGGTGCTGACCTCAATTGTATATAAGAAGGGTTAATCCTAACCAAATATTTTTAAAAAAATAAAAGAAGATTTACGATCTACAAATTGTTTTAAGTTTAAAATAAATTACAAACTTATAGATATAATAATTGAAAATAAAAATTTTAAAATCACTACATCATTTATGCTAATTAAAGATATGACCAGTAAATAATTTTAGGATACCCTTTTATTCAAAAACTCATTTCATTCTATATAGATAATAAAGAAATAATTACTAAAAGACTAGGGTAAAAAATAATTTTTCAATTTACAAGAAAGTTAGATTTAAAATATTTAAACCAGGTAAAATGTGAGTAAAACCAAATTATCTTTCTGAAAAAATGAACTTCGAAAGGATAGTGTAACAATTGAAAATTCTAGTAGTTCAAAATAAAATAAAATCTTTACAAGAAAAAATACAAAATCAAATTTGTGCCGAATTTTCGATACCTTCTAGAATATAAAGCAACATATGATAGATTTTTCATATGATAAAGAGTTCTCAGAAAAACGAATACCAACCAAAGTTTACCCTATACAAATGAATCAATAACTTTTAGAACATTGCCAAAAATAAATTAATGATTTTCTTGCAAAAGAAATCATAAGAGAAAGAAAGTCACTTTGGTCATGAGTTGCTTTTTATGTTAATAAAAATTCATAAATTGAGTGTGATACATCGAGAACTCTTAATAAAGCTCTTACATGAGTAAGATATCCAATCCCAAATAAAATTTTTTTTTCTCAATTGTTTGTATTCAACAAAACTTTTTTTTTCAAAGTTTGATATGAAATATGATTTTTATCAAATCCAATTGAAACCTAAAGATAGGTACAAAACATCATTTATAGTTCCATTTAAAAAATACGAATTGAATGTAATGCCTTTTGACCTCAAGAATGTACCTTTAGAATTTCAAAAAATTATGAACAATATATACATAATCAAATTCATACTTGTTTACATTAATGATATATTAGTTTTTTGTTATTTGATACCATTGATTAATACTTCATGTAATATCCCTAATTTCATTTCTTTTATTAATAAAGGTACATAAATATTTAATTAAGGAAATAAAACTTATTAAACAATTTTTAGATATCTAAAAAAATATAAGCCTTAGAAAATTTTTAATTTATGTGTATGCATAGAAAATGTTTCTAACATTAAGGGAATAGGTAAATAAAAAAAAATCTAATAGAAAAAAAAAATTAGAAATAACATCTTAAAGAGAGGCAAAATTTTTAGGTAAGGAAGATAAATTTTTGAAAGTAAGCAAATGTCTTCAAATTTCAAGAATATTGGATTAAGGTAATTTTTCTGTCACGCCCCTAATTTTAGGACACGTGAAACACATATACCATGAACATATATTTTCCATAGACATGAATATTTCAATCCTTTATAATGAAAATAGATACATATAGGTTCTCTCATACATATACTATATACAGAATAAGTCCATAAACATTAGAGTAACAGCAGAAGTAAGGATCCTGCCTATGGTATATAGAGTATACTCTAGAGTACAAGTACAATATAAATCAAAATCTTTGAACTTTGGAAACAAAATAGGCTCACAAGAGAATATGACACTTAGTTGATCACGTATCTACAAGACCAAACTCTGGGTCTTTATTTAAAAAATATATTCACAACATGTAGTGAGTTTTACAACTCAGTGAGTAGATAATCCTTCATATGATCTCTCAGATCAACTTATGGATGTACTCATATATTAAAATTTATCACATCAAAAATTACAGTTCAGAAGTACATCCATATGGGACTCGCATTTTCAAATATTCTCATTTCAAATCACATTCGAATATCTGTAACCACATATGATACAATATGATCTTAAATCAAACTTGATATGCATTAAAATATTTCACATGAAAACATTTGGAGGATCCCATATCAGAACCACTATATCAAAGTTTAACCCCTTCCATATTTTGGTGGTATAGAATTTGCCTAAACTCAGCATCTCGCTGAGATTTGCCCTACTACTATTCAAGAGGACACGCGAAGGGACTCTATATGAGTATTTCTCAAGCACACAGCAAGGGAAGGCAAATCAAATATCATATAATTGGCATCTCGCCCATATAGGAGGCATTCCGCTCTCCTTCACATGTCATCTCCCATGTGTTGGTCATCACACGAGGCTAGCACCATCCCTCTGCTAGGTGAGGCAATCAAAGTGCACACTAAGGCTAACATCACCTACTGTTAGCAAACAATGTTTCTAATAAGATTCCTCGACAGAAAATATTATATGCACATATGCCATATAATCCAGTATAAACTTTTCAATATAATACAGACTTTCAGTTTTAGTACAAATTCATCTGTAATCAATATCACATGTACATGCCCTTTCTCGAGGCAATCATATAACTTTATAAATAATGTCATATGCATAAATATTCACTTTATCATTTAATGAGAAATACATGTGAAACCAGATATACCATGAGTTCAGAAATCTATTTTCAAAACTATACTCTTCTTAAACTATATTTTAAAATGTAAACAATTCAGATCATTTTAATGCATTTCAGAAATATATAAAAGTGTAAATATCTCATAAACATAATCATATACATTCTTAAAGATCAAGAAGAGTATAGGGCAAGCCATAGGAAGAATCATCTACTCACAAGATAAGGGCTCCAGATTGGACAGTCTCAAATTGTATTTTTCCAATCCACATTTGACTAAACAGACTTCAAAAATGTGTCTGGAGAGTCCAAAAATTAAAGAAATGATTTCGGGAACTTTGTCACTATTCATGGCTGAAAAATACTATTCACCGCTGGAAATCACTATTCACGACGAACAAAAAGCTGTCAGATGGTCGAAAATATTTATATCCTAAGGTTTATTTAGCTCCTGAATCCATCTACGGTATCAGATTTTCAATTTGAGGTCTCTAAGTAAGATTTTCAGAAGTTACCTTTTTCTGAAATTTTTTACTTCAAATCTACGGCGATTCAACGACTTATTTGAAAAATTGATCGGTCAAAATCATAGTATTCTTCGTCCTGAATCCAGTGGTATCCTTAGTTTAGAGATCGAAAGCCAATAGGCACTCCAGATCTAGAGAGAAAATTGAAGGTTACTATTCATCATTATTCACTCTCACTATTCATCAAATTTGCAGACTTCGGTTTCCGTCTCCCCCCTTCTCGTTTCCTCCTCTTTTGTTTTATTTTTATAATAATAATTAAATATTTAGATTTATTTTTATTTTATTTCATATATATTCATATAAATATCGTTTTTCATCCTAAAACATCTCAAAATTTTTTAAAAATTTACATTCTCATAAACTTTTAGTTAAACTCTTAAATCATGATTTTTCTTTATAAAAATCTTAATAAAATAAATCACAAAATAAATATCTTTATACATAATAAAAAAAAGAATATTTCTAAAAATACAACAAAAATTTATTAAAAGCCAATATAATTATTTTAAGCAAAATAATAATTATTTTAAACAAAAATATATTTACTTCTAGTAAAACATGTATAGTCATTTTAAAAAAAATCATACTTATTTATAATAAAATATTAATTAAAAATAAAAATTTTGGGATATTACATTCTTCCCCCCTTAAGAAATTCAGTCCCCGAATTTCAGCCCATCCTACCACATATAAGGAATGAAATCAAGGTATAATTTGAAGTTATCAATCTTATTACTCAAATAATTGGTGATATCTCTTTTGTATATCATCTTCACTAATATCTGAACTATTCTCAACTTCGTATATTTATATCCATAAGTTGATATAATTAGGAACCATACACATAAAAGAATACGTACACACTCATATAGGGTAACCAACTTTTCTTATTCCAAACTTCTATCAAGTCATCTTTGATTCTCACATGTCAACATCCTCCCATGAATACCATCATCTTAATCTATCATATCTATTTTTATCCTAAAATCCATTAATCAATACGTTAAACATATGTAATAATAAATTCACCAAACATTTTATCATTTAGTCACCATTGACACATCTCTAACAATTCTAACTTACCTCATCACAGTAACTCTATACCCTCTTGTTAACACCAACAAATTTATTATCAAAAATTTCAAGTTTTTCTTCTACCATATCTAAAAGCACCTCATTCTAGTTCCTATCAATTCCATTTAACTAGCTCATTTGTTCTAAGAAGACTTTTCTCAACAATTATTCACACATAAAATTTTCAATCTTAACATACTTCACATCCTAGATATTATACTCAATTTAACATGGTATAAACCTTTAACACAAATATCTTGATCACTTTGCATTATTTTTTAACATGGTTCTCAAAATATTCACCATATTTCCAAATTAAGAACTCAGATTAATTTGAATCCTACTTTTCATATTTTATTCCTCAAGAACTTCAATACTACTATTTCACTTTATTACATTCCTCAAAGTACCATAAGGCATTCATCAATTAATTATTCTCATGTGAACTTTTTTTTTATGTATTACGATACGCAAATTCACCATCTTATATCATGAAAAGTTAAATGTCCAATTTTCTCCAAGATTTCCTCCATTAATCACTTCCAACAGATTGAAATTGCAAATTTCCTAATTTTGTCTTACCTATGTTCAAATAAACCCAATATGCTCAAATCTCCCTCTTATGACACTTTCCCATCAATAGCCAATCCTTAAGCAGTTTTAACATATCTTACTTTCACCATTCATAACAAGTTTGCTACCCACTCATTTCAATTCACTTCTCACACATACATACATTTTAGTGACATAGTATCCAAATCTCAAATGTCATTCAAGTCACAATCTCAACATACCAAAAATAATCATAAATTTATATTACATAACCATATTATATAACTTATAAATTTATACACAAATATATAATTTTTCTCCATGCTATAATTTATGTTATTTACTCACTCATCTATTAGGAAACCTACGATATTTCATGTAAAACCTCAAATAGTGCCATTTATATATTGTCTTGGTAGCTATTCATTCGTTTGAAACTCTCTCCAAAAACAAACTGTGAATTGTGATCCTTGATAAACAAATAATCGATATCAGTACCTCATGAAGTCTCACTATCTTATTTAAATACAAATTTGCATACTGAGCTACGTTATATGTGGTTTTCACTGTGTTGATTTAGTCAACCTTTCAATGATCACTTGAGTCAAACCCTTTTTTTTTGTGTCTGTAGTAGCCCAGTAACAAAATCCATAGTTATTCTTTCTCTTTTCTATTCAGATATTTCTATTTGTTGATGTAACCCTATAGGCCTTTGATGTTCTACTTTTACCTGTTGGCAAGTTAAACATCGAGAGACATAATCAACTATAACTTTCTTCATACCGTCCCACCAATAAATTTTTTTAGATCTTTATACATTTTTGTTACCCGAAAATGAATGGTATATATGGATCTATGAGCTTCCTCTAGAATCTCTTTCTTAAGTTCTTCTTTATTAAGTACACACAATCGTTTGCCCAATCTCAGAATTCCTTCAGAGTCTACAGTAAATTCAATATCACTGTTATTCTTCACCTCTTAAATTTTCTTACATAAATAGGAGTCATCGCCCTGTGCCTTTTTCACCTACTCAACTAAAGATGATTGAAACTGTATGAATTTCACATGTATCACCATACAGATAATGCCTCCAAGTTTTGAGAGCAAAACCACTGCTATTATTTTCAAATCATAAGTTAGATAATTTTACTCATGCGACTTAAGTTATCTAGATGCATATACAATGACTTGGCCATATTGCATCAACACACACCTTAATCCAATTTTCGATGCATCACGATATACCGTATATCCTTCGGTACCTAAAGAAATAGACAGTACTGGCGTCATAGTCAAACATTCCTTTAATTTTTAGAAATTTCTTTCACATTCATCTTACTAGTCAAATTTTATTTCCTTCTTTGTCAATCTCATTTAAGGAGTAGCAATTTATTTAAAAAAAATATTTAATGAATCTACAGTAATAACTTGTTAGACCAAGAAAACTACGGATCTCTATAATTGTGGTAGAACGTAGCTATTGCTGCACTGCTTCTACTTTTTTAGGATTAACTTGAATATCATCTTTGGTAATCACATGCCCTAGAAAATAACATTACTAAGTCAAAATTCACATTTTGCAAACTTAGCATACAACTGGTGTTCTCTTAGGGTTTACAAAGCTATTTGTAAATGCACTCATGCTCCTTAAAACTCCTTGAATATACCAAGATATCATCTATGAATACAATAATAAATTGATCCAAGAAATGTTTACTCTATTCATCAAATCCATAAATGTAGCTGGGATATTTGTTAAATCAAATGGCATTACTAAGAACTAATAGTGCTCATACCGAATCTTAAAAGCAGTTTTCAAAATACCCTCTTCCCTTATCCTCAATTAATGATACCTAGATCTCAAATCAAATTTTTTTTAAATACATTGAACACACTATAGTTGATCAAACAAATCATTTATACGAGATAATGGGTATTTATTACCCACTGTCACTTTATTCAATTATCTATAATTTATGCATAACCACAGCGATCCATCTTTCTTTTTCACATATAGGATTAGAGCACCTCAAGAAGAAGTACTAAGGCATATAAATTTCTTGTTTAACAAATCTTACAACTGATCCTTCATTTCCTTGAGTTTAGTTAGTGTCACATTATATAGGGGTATGGATACTGATCGGGTTCCAAGAAGTAAATCAATAATAAATTCTATTTTACGTTTCGGGATAATCTTGGCAATTCCTCAAGAATTATATTAGAGAATTCTCTAACCAATGGAACTTGATTTACACTGGCATACTTTATATCAACATCTTTCATCACTGCCAAATATCCTTGGCACCCTTTTTGTAATAACTTATGGGTTGTTAAAGCCGAAATTAAATTACTGGGTACATGCTTCTACTAATTGTTCACTACTTGTAACTCTTTTACTAACCTTTTATACTATTGATGATATCTTTATACTATATCAGTTAGAACACACTTCAAAACACTTAAACAAGGTTAACCCATTTTGACTTTATTCTTTAACATGCTTATGACATGTCTGAACAATCAACCATGAAAATCTTATGTCTATCCAAGAGTCTTTCACACGGATTGCCCATTTTGCATACCTCAAATTTTAAATTTCCATGGGCAAACCTTTCTTTCTGATAATGCTTATACATAATATTATTGAAAACCAAACTGTCTTCGAGTTCTTTATATCAACAAAATCTATCACTAAAACTATTATCTTCATAGATTCTCTGCTCTCAAATTCAATCCAACCCACAACTTGCCAAATCTATTTATATATATAGATTTCAACTCATCCATCCAAAAAGAGATTTAAATCTATTTCCAAAACCCTTACTTTATTACAGACCGTTATCTTTGAGTTGACAACCTCGATCACATCATAATTCACTATCTATATTGTATTGGCCATTCATCATATTATTTCACATAAACAAATCAAATAATCAATTCAAACCTTCTTGACATCCAAACATGCCATTACCTTTGTGTTTGGATGAAATATTTTTATTTTCAGCTAATTCTTTTTCTTTATACCTAAGAGGGTTCTCTTTATCATTGTTCATCAACACGAGTTCAAAAGTTGAACTGGTAGTCCACACTCAAGAATCACCGTCTAGGACATACGCATCGATGTTTAAACATTGCATATCTAAAGAAAAGAGTCAGAAGGAAAAGGATGATGACACCTTATAGAATTCCACAGCAACACTGTGAGTATAAATATGTTCGCGGTTACATACCTATACTCAAAGTACTACTACAGAATTCTTTGTTCCAATAGTCACAGGAAAACCTATTGCTCTGATACTAACTAGTCACGCTCCTAATTTTAGGACACGTGAAACATATATATCATGAACATATATTTTCCATAGACATGAATATTCCAATCCTTTATCATGGAAACAGATACATATAGATTTTTCCACACATATATCATATACAGAACAAGTCTATAAACATCAGAGTAACAACAGAAGCAGGGATCCTACCTGTGGCATATAGAGCATACTCTAGAGTACAAGTACAGTATAAATCAAAATCTTCGAGTCTTGGAAACAAAATAGGCTCACCAGAGAATATGACACTTAGTTGATCACGTATCTGTAGGACCAAACTCTGGGTCTTTATTTGAAAAACATATCCACAACGTGTAGTGAGTTTTACAACTCAGTAAGCAGATAATCTTTCTTATGACCTCTCAGATCAACATATGGATGTACTAATATATTAAAATTTATCACATCAAAAACTACAGTTCAGAAGTACATCCATATGGGACCTGCATTTTCAAATATTCTCATTTCAAATCACATTCAAATATCTGTAACCACATATGATACAATATGATCTTAAATCAAACTTGATATGCATTAAAATATTTCACATGAAAACATTTGGAGAATCCCATATCAGAACCACCATATCAGAGTTTAACCCCTTCCGTACTTTGGTGGTATAGGATTTGCCTAAACTCAGCATCTCACTGAAGTTTGCCCTACTACCATTCAAGAGTACATGCGAAGGGACTCTATATGGGTATTTCTCAAGCACACAGTAAGGTAAGGCAAATCACATTTCATATAACTGGAATCTCGCCCATATAGGAGGCATTCCGCTCTCCTTCACATGTCATCTCCCGTTTGTTGGCCTTCACACGAGGCTAGCACCACCCCCTGCTAGTTGAGGCAATCAAGGTGCGCACCAGGGCTAACATCACCTGTTGTTAGCAGACAGTGTTTTCAATATGATTCCTCCATAGAAAATATCATATGCACATATGCCATATAATTCAGTATAAACTTCACAATATAATACAGACTTTCAGTTTCAATACAAATTCATATGTCATCAATATCACATGTACATGCCCTTTCTCGAGGCAATCATATAACTTTATAAATAATGCCACATGTATAAATATTCACTTTATCATTTAATGATAAATACATGTGAAACCAAATATACCATGAGTTCAGAAATCTATTTTCAAAACTATACTCTTCTTGAACTATATTTCAAAATGTAAGCAATTCAAATAATTGTAATGCATTTCATAAATATATAAAAGTGTAAATATCTCATAAACATAATCATATACATGCTTAAAGATCAAGAAAAGTATAGGGCAAGCCATAAGAAGAATCATACACTCACAAGGTAAGGTTTCCAGATTGAACAGACCCAAATTGTACTTTTTCAATCCATATTTGACTAAACAGACTTCAAAAACGTGTCCAGAGGGTTCAAAAATATAGGAAATGACTTCAGGAACTTTGTCACTATTTATGGTCGGAAAACACTATTCACTATCGGAAATCACAATTCAAGTTATAATTCCTACACTTATAATTTCAACAAGCCATGTGATGATATAGTAGGTAATAATACATGGGATTAGGATAAAGCATCATTATTCTACACAAATAATTTCAGCCAAGTAAGGGACATTGAAGGGTTAAAAATTTGCTACTTAGAAAGGCAAATCTATCATACTTGAGTGAAACAAAAGAAAAAAGAAATAAATCCCTAAATTAAGGGGACTTTGCCTCTTGTCTTGAGAACATTTTGTCATAATTTTTAAATAATAAATCTTCCTTTTACTATCCATATCTTGACTAAGGGAGAAGAAAATAAGAACATGATTTGTCTTTTTCCAAAAAATAGCCAAATATATCCTAATTGTGATAAGGTATACCCATAATTATGAAATGAGGATCACTTGATAATGTATTTAAGCAAAAATACTCTTATATCATTAGAATTTCGTCCAAGTGAGGGAGAGAGAAAAATAGAAGCAAGGTAGAGCGAGGAAAGGAGAGAAAGAGAAGACAAGAAAGGAAGGAAGAAGAAGGAGAAGTTTAAATGACTAATATTCAAAGTAAGTTAACTTAATCTCTACTTAAATCCATCTTTTCTCTTCATCCTTAGGGTTCAAAACTCAACCTCCCTCTTGTAACAACTCCATTTATGTAAATGTAAAATTTTTTTTTTATATTTGTAAAAATTCCATAAAGTTATTACTACTTTAATTCTAACCACTTAACTCGTAATAATAATCACTTTAACCAAGCATAATTATTATTAACAGTGATACAATACTGAGTTTCCATATACACCATTATTTTACAAACTACACACCATTATTTTACAAACATTTGTACAAACATACATATTAGCTTTAATCATCTATGTCAACTACTTCCGGGGACACTGGTGCGGGTGGCACGTCCACCGGAATCTCAGTCTCATCTAAGACAGATACATCTAAAATAACTGAAAGTTGCCCAAGGTAGGGCACCTCGATCCAACGTACAGAAATAATAAGTGTCATAGAGAAAATCTGCATATTTATTCTTCTGAACATGATATGGAAATATAGTGAGAATTAAATCCCAGTAAGTTTAACAATAAATCATAATTTACCATCAATATAGTTCATCATGTCATGTTCAGCTGTATAGACTACAGAAAATATCTTTGGTCACATGAATGCATTATATCTACGCACATAAGAATCATACAATAATGATATGTATGACAGGATTAATTATTTTCAGAATAACATATGATGGCCATTAACTTATTCTCATTTCAAGCTACCCCGGTCAGGGTAAGTATCTTCTACTCTCCGGTACGGGCTTTTCTCGCTCCATCCAACATGACCCACTTTCTCTTTCTTTTCTCATTAACATGATCATAACCGTTGGTAGGGCGTCCCCTACTGGTGCACTACACAGATTGCCATGTGACCGTGCTCATTTCTTTTCTTTTCACAATGATAGCCAAAAATATGCTTTCAATAACAAGTATGTTCATCAAAATATAATTATTACCAAAAATCATTGATAATCATGCCATGAACATAACCATTTCAAATAGCACTTTATAAAATATTTCCATGTAAAAATTTCACACTTAAGATGGTAAGAAGTTCATACAATGGTAATGGCTATGGCTATACTAGTCATTTATTAAGATTCATCTTCTTTTTTAAATACTAATTTTATTTCTTTATTTTCTTGATGCAGGTTTTCATCATATCTAACATTCTCTTACTAATCAGAGCATAACTCCCTCAATTTAACTCTGATGTAGGTGATCTTGGTGTCAATTTCAAGATAAAACAATTATATAAAACTATTATGATGAACATTGTAGCGAAATATTAAGAAATCAATGTGATATTACTCCCTAAATGTATATGTTATTTCTTCTTGGATAGGTTCTGACCTCTACCTACTAATCGGACCATATCTACCTCATATGGACTCCAACTTGAGTGATTCCAGTGGCTACAAATCCGTGACACACATATCTATAATTCTTATGTTAACCATTTATTTTAATTCCATACAGATAATTCCCAAAAATTAAAATACAGAAGATGTCCTAACATATTCTTCCCTGATGAACCATTTTCTGACCTTTGACTACTAATAAGCTCATATCTTCCCGTATGGACTCCAAATTGAATGACACTAGTGGCTAAAAATCCATGACACACGTAGCTATAATTCTTATGTTAACCATTTATTTTAATTCCATATAGATAATTCTCAAAAATTAAAATACAGAAGCTGTCCTAACATATTCTTAACTGATGAACCATTTTCTCACCTTTGACTACTAATCGAACCATATCAACCTCATATGGACTCCAACTTGAATGATTCAAGTAGCTAAAAATCCATGACACATATATCATTAATTATTATGTTAACCATTCATTTTAATTCCCTACAGATAATTCCCAAAAATTAAAACACTGAAGCTATTCTAACATATTCTTCCCTGATGAACCATTTTCTGACCTTTGCTTACTAATCGGAACATATCTTCCTCATATGAACTCTAAATTGAATGATTCAAGTGGCTAAAACTCCACCACAAATTTATCTATAATTCATATGTTAACCATTTATTTTAATTCCTTATAAATTGTTCCCAGAAATTAAAACACCGAAGCTTAAAAGTCTGCCACCCATAGCCATACCCATGCAGAACTATTTACACCAACCTAAGTATTCAAACATACATCACATGCAAGATCAATATGTAACATGATATAGCAACATTATGACCAATCATAAAAGTTCTAAGATCAAAATCTCATATAAATATTATAAGTTTCAAAAGTTTTCTCCAAAAAGAAATATTGTTAAACTTACCTAAGAATCTCCCTAGCTTACTTAGTAAATTGATTTTCTTGTTTCCTCTTGAAAGAAGTAGCAAGATTCCTTCCTTCCCTTAGCTTTTCTAACAGCTTAGGTAAGAGAAGGAGGGTGAATTTTTGAACCTCAAGGATGAAAAATGGACTCAAGTGGAGATTAAGGTAACTTACCTTGAGTACTTAGCCTTCTAAACTTCTCCTTCTTCTTCCTTCCTTTCTTCTCCTCTCTTTCTCTCCTTTCCTCACTCTACCTTGCTTCTATTTCTCTCTCTTCCTCACTTTGACGAAATTAAAATGTTGTAGGGGTGGGTTTTGCTTATATAGACCACCAAATAATACACCTTTCATGATCATGGATCTACCTTATCACAATTAGTATACACTTTGTTGAATTTTTGGAAAACAAACAACTTATGTTCTTATCTTCCTCTTCCTTAGTCAAGATATGCATAGGAAAAGGAGATTTACATTTTGAAAATTATGATAATATGTTCTTAAGATAAGGGACAAGGTCCCTTTGATTTAGGGATTCATTTCCATTTTCTTTTGTCTTAAACAAGTATGATAGGTTTGCCCTTTTAGGTGGCAAATTTCTAGCCCTTGAATTGAATCTCCATTATTTGGTTGATATTATTTGTGTGGAATAAGAAAGTTTTGTCCTAATGCCATGTATTATCATACCACTTGCTAAAATTATGAGTGTAGGATATAGATGTTTTTGTCCTAAAGCCTTGTATTATCATGCCACTTGCCTAAATGATGAATGTAGAATTACACCACTCGCTAAATTTTTGTCTTAATGCCATGTAAACTAATCTTTATTATTATTATTATTATATCATCATCTAATTTATTTTATTTTATTTTTCCTCTTACATTTGGGCTTATTTCTACCCATTATGGGCTTATTCCTACCTATTTTTTTTTCTTTGGATAAAATTCTACTTTTCTTGGAGGGCTTGGTCACATTTTCATAATTTTTGGGCTATTGGTCCAATTACTATATCCTAGTCCAAGTCTATGTTTTATTTCTTGTTTAGGTTATCCAATGGGCTTACTAGAAACTTATGTGAAGTGGAAAAACTCTATTTGAAGTGTCCATAAGTAAAAGCCCAATGTATAGGTAAAGATTTTAAACTTAGTAACTCTAGTTCTTGAATTAGAAAAAATTACCCTAATCCAATGTTCTTGAAATTTTAAGACCTTTACTTGTTTCTAAAAATTTATCTTCCTTATTCAAGAATTTTACATCTCTTTAGTGTGTTATTTCTAATTTCTTTCCTATTAGGTTTTCCCTCTTTATTTGTTCTCTTAATGTTAGAAACATTTTCTATGCATATACATAAGGTGAAAAATATCTAAGGATTATATTTCCTTAGATATCTAAAATATTGTCTAATAAATTTTATTTCCTTAATTAAATATTTATGTACTTTTATCAATAAAAGAAATGAAATTAGAGATGTTACATTTCTCTCTGTCTAAAAGAAATTTTGTTCTCAAAATTTCAGAAATTACCTAATAAGAACAATTTCGGATATTTCTTCCTCATGACTTCTTCTAGCTCCCAAGTTGCTTCTTCTGAAGTCAAACATTCCCATAACACCTTAACTAAGGGAATAGTTTTGTTCCGCAATTGCTTCACATCAGTGTCCAATATAGATGCTGGTACTAGCTAGTATGTCATGTTCTCCTTTATTTGGATTGGTTCATCTTGTATCACATGTGAAGAGTCTAGAAGATACTTTCGGAGTTGTAATATATGGAAAACATTATGCAGATTGGACAAATTAGGTGGGAGAGCAACTTGATATACTTATGTCCCTACTTTCTTCAGAATTTGGTAGGGTTCTAAAAATCGCGGATTTAGCTTTTTGGTCTTGAGAGACCTACCAACTCCGGTGGTCGAAAAAAGTTTTAGAAATACGTGGTCTCCTTCCTCAAACTCCAGAGGTCTATGTCTCTTATCATAGTAACTATTTTGCCGACTTTGAGCTGCGAGTATTTTATCTCGTATCATCCTGATTTGTTCAGTGGTTTGTTGAACTAGATCAGGACCCAGCAAGTTCTTTTCTCCTACCTCAAACTAACATAGTGGAGATCGGCACTTCCTACCGTATAAAGCTTCGTAGGGGGCCATCTTAATACTGGAGTGATAACTATTATTATAAGCAAACTCTACTAAAGGTATGTACTTATCCCATCCTTTACCTTGCTCTATCACACAGGCCCTCAACATATCTTCTAAGGTTTGAATGGTGCGTTCTGTCTGCCCATCAGTCTGAGGATGGTAGGCAGTATTGAACCGTAACTGAGTACCAAAAGCTTCCTGCAACGCCTTCCAAAACCTCGATGTGAACCTCGGATCTCTATCAGAAACGATATTTAAGAGAATTCCATGCAGTCTAACTATTTCCTGGACGTACAATTGGGCTAATTTATCCAGTGAATAGTTAATTTTTATGGGCAAAAAGTGAGCAGATTTGGTTAATCTGTCAATTATTACCCAGATAGAGTCATGTCCCACTGAAGTCTTAGGTAATCCCACAACAAAGTCCATTGAGATACTGTCCCATTTTCATTTAGGGATCTCAAGAGGTTGTAGAAATCCCGCTGGCTTTTGATGCTCCACCTTCACCTTTTGACAAATGAGACACTTCGCCACAAACTCAGCAATGTCATTTTTCATCCCTGGCCACCAATACATCCTTTTTAAATCTTGGTACATTTTAGTGCATCCAGGATGGACTGTGTATTTACTCTGATACGCTTCCTGCAGGATCTTAGTCCTCAACTCTCGTTCTTGAGGGACACAAATCCTTCCCTGATACATGATTGCTCCATCTTCCATGACAGAAAAATTACCTTGGTCTTTATGATCCTGTAAGTATTGGTCGTGAGCTTGAGCCTCTTTGATCTGTGTTCTAAGGTCACACCCTATACTTAAACCATTAATGACTAGATTCTTTAGAGTAAGAGTAGTGGCTAGCTTCAAATTTCGAAACTCCTCTAGCATATGCATCTCATACACCATCATTTGACCCATGTGCAGAGATTTTCGACTCAAGACATTTGCTACAACATTCGCCTTTCCGGGATGATACTTTATCTCAAACTTGTAGTCATTGAGAAATTCTACCCATCTTCGTTGCCTCATATTTAACTCCTTCTGATCAAAGAGGTATTTAAGACTCTTATGATCACAATATACTTCAAAGGTTGCCCCGTACAAATAGTGTCGCCAAATCTTTAAGGCAAACACTACTGCGGCTAATTCAAGATCATGGGTTGGATAGTTTCCTTCGTGGGGTCTCAGTTGCCTAGAGGGGTAAGCAACTACTCTCTTATCTTGCATCAGCACACATCCTAGCCCTTTCTTTGAAGTGTCACTATACACTTCAAAATATCCTGTGGGGTCTGGAATAATTAAAACAGGAGGAGTGGTCAGTCTTGTCTTCAGCTCCTGAAAACTAGCTTCACATTGATCAGTCCATTTGAAAAGACTTCCCTTCCTGGTCAATTTAGTCAATGGCAAGGCTATACGAGATAAGTTTTGTATAAATCTCCTGTAGAATCCTACCAAACCTAGGAAACTTCTGATTTCCGTAACAGTCTTTGGTCTCTCCCACTGAATGACTGCTTCCGTCTTGCTAGGATCTACGGCTACCCTTCTATTAGAGATGACATGTCCGAGAAACTTTACCTCGGAAAGTCAAAATTCACACTTCTCCAATTTGGCATATAAATTTTTCTCTTTCAGCACTTGCAGCACAATTCGGAGATGTTGTTCATGTTCTTTCTCACTCTTAGAATATATCAAGATGTCATCAATGAACACTACAATAAATTGATCTAGGTAGGGTTGAAAAATGCGATTCATGTAATCCATGAAAATTGTAGGTGCATTCGTCAACCTGTAGGGCATTACGAGAAACTCATAGTGCCCATACCTAGTCCTGAAGGCCGTTTTTGGTACGTCCTCCTCCTTGATCCTAATCTGATGATATCCTGACCTCAAGTCAATTTTAGAAAAGATGGAGGCTCCCTTCAATTGATCCAATAAGTCATCTATCCTAGGGAGAGGGTACTTATTTTTGATAGTCACCTTATTCAGTTGTCTGTAATCTATGCATAGTCTCAAGCTCCCGTCTTTCTTCTTAACAAATAATACAGGAGCTCCCCAAGGTGATACACTCGGTCTAATGAATTGCTTGTCTAATAGCTCCTCCAACTGTTTCTTGAGTTCCTGTAGTTCCTTCGAGGCCATTCGATATGGTGCAATAGAGATAGGCCCTATCCTAGGTAGGAGATCAATAGAGGACTCTATCTCTCTCTTGGGAGGTAAGCCTGGAATATCTGATGGAAATACTTGAGGAAACTCGTTGGCTATTAGGATTTCATCAAGCTTCGATTCAACTTCTAGGTTTGATAAATACAAGAGAATGTATCCAAGTACTCCATTCTTTAACTCCTTATTAACTTGATTGGCATTTAGCATCAATAACTGGACCTCCTCTTTCGGAGTAGGAGGTAGAAATTCAACGATCTTGTTACAACAATTCAACAAGACTCGATTTCTAGACATCCAGTCTAACCCTAGAATGACATCAATACCTCTTAAAGGTAAACAGACGAGGTCTACAGAAAAAGTTTTCTCCTGGATGGTGACTTGATAGTTTTTACATACAGAGGAAGTTAATACCCGTTCCCCTGTAGGGGTTACTACGGATAGCTCATAGGGAGTTTCAGAAATAGGAAACTGAAACTTCTTAATACATTCTTCCGATATAAATGAAGGACTAGCACCAGAGTCAAATAACACTATAAGAGCAAATCCATAGATATAGCATGTACCTTGAATCATTTCAGAAGATTGAGCTGTCTCTTGGCCGCTCAGGGTGAAAACCCTTCCTTTCACCTGAGGCCTCTCTGTTCTGGCTGCTTCTCCACATTCTATGGGCAGTTTCTCGCAAAATGTCTCTTCTGTCCGCAATTAAAGCAGACATCTTGTCCCATGTAGCATGGCCGGTTACCATGTATGCGTCCGCACTTAGCGCACTTGACTGGGGTGAGGTCTTGTTGAAAAGGTCTAGGAGCCGCAATCAATGGCCTCTTACCAGCTCCATATCCAGTTCTTCTCACGTTCTTTCCAGGGTTGGGAAAATTTTTCTTCCTCTTCCATAGATTTCGCTTTTGCTTCTCATCCTCCACTGCCCTTAAACTCTTTTCTAGGAGTCTGCATTTATTTATCAGAGGTACAAACTCCCTGATCTCCATAGCTATAACAACATTCTTTATCTCCGGGTTTAGTCCCGCTTTGAACTTAACCGCCTTCTATGCTTCATCTGGGTTATATCGCAGATAAGAGGAGAACTTAGACAGCTCCTCGAACCTTGCGATATACTGGTCCACGGTCATGCTGCCTTGCCTGAGTTGGAGAAATTCGATCTCTTTCTCTGCTCGTACAGTACTTGGAAAGTACTTTTCAAAAAAATTGTCCTTGAACACTTGTCAGGTGATATGTCTTCCCTGATGAGCTAAAAGTTCTCTAGCTCCACGCTACCAGTATTCTGCTTCATCCTTTAACGGATATGCAGCAAAAATAACTTGCTGCTCCTCAGTACAGCCCATCACTTCAAAGATTTTCTCTAATTCCCTTATCCACCTTTCGGCTACCGTTGGGTCATAGCCACCTTGGAAACAAGGTGGTCTAGTCCTCAGGAACTCGGATATGCCATTATCTTTCCCAGCCATCCGGTTGTTAGCACCATTCTCAACATTTGTGTTATTAGCATTCTGGAGATGTTGTAAAATTTGGTTGGTGGTCATGACTTGGTCTCGAATTGCCGTGGCCAGGTTGTGCAGGGTTTCCTCTGCATTGGTTGCTAGATTCCTCCTTGGTGGTGCCATTTCCTACTATGGCAAAAACAATGTTATGCTGCTATTGAGGTGATCAAGCCCAATAGTTAGTTCAAAAATATTTAATAGCAGTCATAACACCACCTCGGCATATAGATAGGAAACACTAGTAATTTCTTACCTATATGAATCACTGATCCCCTACACAGCACAACCACAACATACTTAAGACACTATAAGATCGATTCAGATAACCATCCACCCACTGGCCATCTAGGATCGACCTGCTCTGATACCAATTATGTAACAACTCCATTTATGTAAATGTAAATTTTTTTTTTATATTTGTAAAAATTCCATGAAGTTATTACTACTTTAATTCTAACCACTTAACTCGTAATAATAATCACTTTAACCAAGCATAATTATTATTAACAGTGATACAATACTGAGTTTCCTACACACCATTATTTTATAAACATTTGTACAAAGATACATATTAGCTTTAATCATCTATGTCGACTACTTCCGGGGACACTGGTATGGGTGGCACGTCCACCGAAATCTCAGTCACATCTACGACAGATACATCTGAAATAACTAGAAGTTGCCCAAGGTAGGGCACCTCGATCCAACGTACAGAAATAATAAGTGTTATAGAGAAAATTTGCATATTTATTCTTCTGAAAATGATATGGAAATATAGTGAGAATTAAATCCTAGTAAGTTTAACAATAAATCATAATTTACCATCAATATAGTTCATCAAGTCATGTTCAGCTGTATAGACTACAGAAAATATCTTTGGTCACATGAATGCATTATATCTACGCACATAAGAATCATACAATAATGATATGTATGACAGAATTAATTATTTTCAGAATAACATATGATGGCCATTAACTTATTCTCATTTTAAGCTACCCCGGTCAGGGTGAGTATCTTCTACTCTCCGGTACGGGCTTTTCTCGCTCCGTCCGACATGGCCCACTTTCTCTTTCTTTTCTCATTAACATGATCATAACCATTGGTAGGGCGTCCTCTACTGGTGCACCACACGGATTGCCATGTGACCGTGCTCATTTCTTCTTTTTTTTTTCACAATGATAGCCAAAAATATGCTTTCAATAACAAGTATGTTCATCAAAATATAATTATTACCAAAAATCATTGGTAATCATGCCATGAACATAACCATTTCAAATAACACTTTATAAAATATTTCCATGTCAAAATTTCACACTTAAGATGGTAAGAAGTTCATACAATAGCAATGGCTATGGATATACTAGTCATTTATTAAAATTCATCTTCTTTTTCAAATACTAATTTTATTTCTTTATTTTCTTGATGCAGGTTTTCATCCTATCTAACCTTCTCTTACTAATCAGAGCATAACTCCCTCAATTTAACTCTAATGTAGATGATCTTGGTTTTTATTTCCAGATAAAACAATTATCTAAAACTATTATGTTGAACATTGTAGCGAAATATTAAGAAATCAAGGTGATATTACTCCCTAAATGTATATGTTATTTCTTCTCGGATAGGTTCTGACCTCTACCTACTAATTGGACCATATCTACCTCATATGGACTCCAACTTGAGTGATTCCAGTGGTTAAAAATTTGTGACACACATATCTATAATTCTTATGTTAACCATTTATTTTAATTCCAAACAGATAATTTCCAGAAATTAAAATACAGAAGCTGTCCTAACATATTCTTCCCTGATGAACCATTTTCTGACCTTTTACTACTAATCGGACCATATCTACCTCATATGGACTCCAAATTGAATGATTCCAGTGGTTAAAAATCCGTGACACATATATCTTTAATTCTTATGTTAACCATTTATTTTAATTCCCTACAGATAATTACCAGAAATTAAAACACAGAAGCTATTCTAATATATTCTTGCCTGATGGACCATTTTCTGACCTTTGTTTACTAATTGGAACATGTCTTCCTCATATGAACTCTAAATTGAATGATTCCAGTGGCTAAAAATCCACGACACATATATCTATAATTTATGTGTTATCCATTTATTTTAATTCCTTATAAATTGTTCCCATAAATTAAAACACCGAAGCTTAAAAGTCTGCCACCCATAGCCATACCCATGCAGAACTATCTACACCAACCTAAGTATTCAAACATATATAACATGTAAGATCAATATGTAACATGATATAGCAACATCATGACCAATCGTAAAAGTTCTAAAATCAAAATCTCATATAAATATTATAAGTTTCAAAAGTTTTCTTCAAAAAGAAATATTGTTAAACTTACCTAAGAATCTCCTTAGCTTACTTAGTGAATTGGTTTTCTTGTTTCCTCTTGAAAGAAGTAGCAAGATTCCTTCCTTCCCTTAGCTTTTCTAGCTGCTTAGGTAAGAGAAGGAGGGTGAATTTTTGAACCTCAAGGATGAAAAATGGACTTAAGTGGAGATTAAGGTAACTTACCTTGAGTACTTAGCCTTCTAAACTTCTCCTTCTTCTTCCTTTATTTCTTCTCCTCTCTTTCTCTCCTTTCCTCACTCTACCTTGCTTCTATTTCTCTCTCTTCCTCACTTCGACGAAATTAAAATGTTGTAGGGGTGGTTTTTGCTTATATAGACCACCAAATAATACACCTTTCATGATCATGGTTCTACCTTATCACAATTAGGATACACTTTGTTAAATTTTTGGAAAACAAACAATTTATGTTCTTGTCTTCCTCTTCCTTAGTCAAGATATGCATAGGAAAAGGAGATTACATTTTGAAAATTATGATGATATGTTCTTAAGATAAGGGACAAGGTCCCTTTGATTTAGGGATTCATTTCCATTTTCTTTTGTCTTAAACAAGTATGATAGGTTTGCCTTTTTAGGTGGCAAATTTCTAGCCCTTGAATCTCCATCATTTGGTTGATATTATTTGTGTGGAATAAGAAAGTTTTATCCTAATGCCATGTATTATCATACCACTTGCTAAAATTATGAGTGTAGGATATAGATGTTTTTGTCCTAAAGCCTTGTATTATCATGCCACTTGCCTAAATTATGAATGTAGAATCACACCACTTGCTAAATTTTTGTCTTAATTCCATGTAAACTAATTATTATTATTATTATTATTATTATTATTATTATTATTATTATTATTATTATTATTATTATATCATCATCTAATTTATTTTATTTTATTTTTCCTCTTGGATTTGGGCTTATTTCTACCCATTATGGGCTTATTCCTACCCATTTTTTTTTGCTTTGGATAAAATTCTACTTTTCTTGGGGGGGTTGGTCACATTTTCATAATTTTTGGGCTATTGGTTCAATTACTATATCCTAGTCCAAGTCTATGTTTTATTTCTTATTTAGGTTATCCAATGGGCTTGCTAGAAACTTATGTGAAGTGGAAAAACTCTATTTGAAGTGTCCATAAGTAAAAGCCCAATGTATGGGTAAAGATTTTAAACTTAGTAACTCTAGTTCTTGAATTAAGAAAAATTACCCTAATCTAATGTTCTTGAAATTTTAAGACCTTTACTTGTTTCTAAAAATTTATCTTCCTTATCCAAGAATTTTACATCTCTTTAGTATGTTATTTCTAATTTCTTTCCTATTAGGTTTTCCCTCTTTATTTGTTCTCTTAATGTTAGAAACATTTTTTATGCATATACATAAGGTGAAGAATATCTAAGAATTATATTTCTTTAGATATCTAAAATATTGTCTAATAAATTTTATTTTCTTAATTAAATATTTATGTACTTTTATCAATAAAAGAGATGAAATTAGGGATGTTACATCTCTCTTATTCAAGCTACTAAAAAAGTTAAAAGAAGGTAGAAATCTTGCCACTTTCTTCAAAAGAAAATAAGAAAAGGAATTCACTAAGTGAGTTAGGAAAATTTTTAGGTAGGTTTAACAATATCTCATTTTGAAGAAATTTTTTTTTAAATTTGTAACATTTATATGAAATTTTAATATTAGAACTTTGATGAAATTTACAATATTTGCTACTTTGATGATTGGCCATGGATGTTGCTATATCATGTTACATGTTGATCTTACATGTGATAGATGTTTTGAATACTTCGGTTAGTATGGAATGTTCTACATAGATATGGTTATAGGTGGCAAAAATTTAGGGCTTTTATGCTACTATTATGTATATTTGAATGTGGTAAAAAATTGATGAAATATGATTAGATTGATAAAATGAATATGGCCTTAAACACTTAGAAGAAGACCATAAGAAATTTCTATTGGGAAACACCTTTAATAATACATAATTTGATTTATGCTTTCTTGAGAAGTAAACGATGGAATATGTTAAATTAAGTGTAAGGAATCTAATTAAAATATTGAAATGAGTAATCTTATGGTTAGATATAAATTAGGAAGAAAATGAAAGATGACGTAATAAAAAAATGAACTAAAACTTTAGATAGGATTTGATTAGAAAATTGGATTTCGGAGTAACTAGAGAAACTTCTATTTTTGAAATTTTGGGAAGAATTTGTTAGGAATTAAAAGAAATATTTAACATAAAAAATATAGATACATGTCTCACAGATTTGTAGCCACTGGAATCACCTGATTTGGAGTTCAAATGGAGGAGATATGGTCCGCTTAGTAAACAGTGGTAAGAAAATGATTAACCAGGAAAGAATATGTTAGATAAGTTTGTGTTTGAATTTTTGAGAAAAATATGTAGAAAATTAAAAGAAATGGTTAATATGAAAAATATAAATATATGTCTCATGAAATGTTAGCCACTAAAATTATTCAATTTGAAATCTATATGAGGGTTATATGGTCAGATTAGTAAGCAATGGTCAGAAACTAGTTAACTAGAAAAGAATTTGTTAGATAAGTTTCTGTGTTTGAATTTTTGAAAAATATTTGTAGGGAATTAAAATAAATGATTAACATAAAAAATATAGATATATGATATATGAAATTTTAGCTACTAGAATAACTCAATTTAGAGTCCATATGAAGGATATATGGTAAGATTAGTAAGTAGAGGTCATAACCTACTTGAGAAGAAATAATATTGAATTTGAGGGAGTAATAACACTAAGATTCCTTACAATTTCACTAAAATGTTCCAAATAAGAGATTTATAGGATTGTCTTAACTTTAAATAGACACCAAGATCATTTCAATCGGAGTTAAAATGAGGGAGTTATGCTCTGATTAATGAGAGATGAAAATAGTATTTAAGAAAGAAGAAGAAAATAATAAATGATTAGTGTATGCTGTAACCATTGCCATTGTATGAACTCCTTACCATCTTAAGTGTGTAATTATGACATGAAAATATTTTATAAAGTGATATCAGAAAATGATTATGCTCATGGTATAATTGTATTTTACCAATGATTTTTGATAATGATTATGCTTTGATGATAAATTATGGCATATGAGTATAATAAACATATTGAAATCATATTTTTGGCTATTAATGTGAAAAAAAAGAAAAAAAAAAAGACGAGCATGATCACATGGCGGCTCGTGTGGTGCACCAGTAGGAGACGCCCTGCTCACAGCTATGATTATACTAATGAGAAAATAAATAGAAAGTGTGTCATGTCAGACGGAGCGTGAAAAGTCCGCACCAAAGAGTAGAAGTACTCACCTTGACCAGGGTAACTTGATATAAAAATAAGTTGATAGCATCATATGATATTCTGAAAATAATTATTCATGTCATACATATTATTATTGCATAATTTTCATGTGCATAGATAAAGTGCATTTATGTAACCTAAGATATTTGCTGTAATTTATATAGATGACATGATGTGATGAGTAATATTGATGATGATTATGATTTATTGTTAAATCTATTGGGATTTAATTTTCACTATATTTCTATATCATATTCAGAAAATTAGTTATGCAGATCTTCTCTATGGCTCTGGATTTTAGTGCACGTTGGATCGAATTACTCTATTTTGGATAGATCCCAATAATTAATAAGATATTTGTGGTCGAGTTGACTAAGATCTCAATAAAGGTGTAATCACCTACACCCATATATCCGAAATTAGTCAACATGGATGAATAAGATGTAGATATATATGTGATTGACTTTTGTACAAACGTTTTGAATAATGATGTGTATGTGAACTCATAATTATCTTAGCATTAATGACAGATCTTAAATCTTAATTATGCTTGGTTAAATTAATTGAATGTTATTGTGAGTTAACTAGTTAGAAGTAAAGAGGAAATGACTTCATAGGACTTTACAAATATATATAAAAAAAGGAGTTGTTACACTTCAAACATCTTAATATCTTTTTAGATATTATAAAAAGAAATGGTCTTGATGCTTCTGCACCCAAATTGTCTCTTTTTCCAAAAAAAAAAAAATAAGGTTTCTTGGGCATTACATCTACTAAGGAATAATTACTTTAATTGAAAGAGCTATTCAATTCTCTTATAAGTTTTCATATCAAATTATTGATAAAAATTAGTTACATCAATTTTTGAAATATCTCAATTGTGTTTTTGATTGCATTCTATATTTCTCAAATATTCTTAAACCTCTTTATGAGAGTCTTAAGAAAAAATCCTCCTTTATAAGATGATGTCTATACAAATGTAGTTAGATAAATTAAATCTCAAGTAAAAAAAATTTTAATACGAACCCCACCAAGAGTTGACGAAACTTATGATCTAAGAAAGCTCCAAGATCATTTTTATAGTCAGGTGTGTATAGAACCGTAACCCGCTAGTTATATAAAAGCAAGAACCTTGATATAATAAAAACGGTACAATCGAAGATGGAAGATATAATCGATAAGTCAATGATGAATATTATAAAAAATTCTAATAAGTTATAATAGTTCTTTAAAAAACTAAAGAGAAAACACTTTTAATTTTTATGAGCAGTAATATAAAGTTCTTTTTTTATTATTCATGCCTATTTATAGACTAATGTACATCAAAAGTCTTAAACAAATTAAATAACTTAATTTTTATCAAATTAGATAATATAACATTTAATAAACTAAATAATATAATCATAATCAAACTATTTAATTCTTTTCAGACTAGATAAGTTAATTGTTAATAATTAAGTCATCTAATCCTAATTAAACTAAGTAAAAACTATAAATAAATAAATGTAACAAAAAATATGACCTATATTTAGTGTTTAGTCTTCTTGTCTCTTTGCCCATATTTAACTTTTAGTCTTCTTCTCTTTGAGTCTATATTTAAATTGGATGGTATTGACTCATATTTAAATTATTTTTATTGACATGGATTAATTTTAGATCACCTTCAGTAGTAATGCATATCTGGCCTTCAAAATTAAGCCATATAGTGCTTTTTTAAATCTTTTAACTTGGGCACTCATAGTAAGTCCAATTAAAATTTGAAACTGGTTTGCATTCTATTTGTTAGTTTTAGCCAAGCCCTCGTCACCTTCCATGTCTAAGTTTTCCAAATCCATTTGCCATCAAAATAATTAACAAGTGCCTTTGATTTAGGTTATGGTGGCATCCTCACACAGCCAAAAAATAACGTATAGCGTATAATTGCATTTGCATTAAAGTATTGGAATAATACCCAACAAAACTATTTTATAATCAAAAAAGAAATTTTAACAATTTTTTTATGCATTAATAAATTTCAAAGTGGTCTCCTTGGCCAAAAATTTCTTATTAGAGTAGATTACAAATTTGCAAAAGATGTTTTACGAAAAGATATAAAAGATCTTGCATCAAAACAAATTTTTGTTAGATGGCAAGAAATTTTAAGTGATTTTGAAATTGAGTATATCAAATATTATTCAAATTTCATTCTTGATTTTCTTAAAAGATAATTTTTATAAGAATATACTAAAGAAAAAACAAGAGAGAAAGCCTCTAAATGTAGAGTTTGTAAGCAATCACTCCAAATTAGATTTAAAAATTAAGGGGAAACAAATTGCATCCTTTTCTCCCAAAAAAATCTAACTAGTGGATAATTATTCCTATCTAATTTCCATCCAAACACTCTTTGGAATGGCCAACCAAAAGCTTCTTACTTTAATCCATAAGTCATAGGCTAATATAGCTGAAGAAGAGGGTGAAGCTATCAATTTTCTTTTGTGCCAACAAAATTTTTTCAAGCAATTGAAGAATAAAAAAACATGTAACCAAATATTATTCAACTTCAAATCAAGTCATTTGGATTGAACAAAAAGGTCATTAGGACTAAACACGAACCCAAATCTAAAATTTTAAAATCTGTGATTCCGATTGAATTAAAGGCAGTCATTAAAATTGATTCCAGACTCATTAAAATAGTTGCCAAATATTTCAAAAAACCAAATCCTCAAAATATTGTTCAAATGGAGCATAAATTTATAAGTGAAAATCCATCAATTGTACCCCTCAAATTTTTTTCAAAAGGACAGTATTACTTGCCACTTCCTTAGAAATTGATCAAGAATTTTATGAGTTAATCTTGATTGACTCAGGATTTGTAAAAATAAAAAACGACCAAGATCCCAAAGAGTCAAGTACAATTATTTATTCAACTTTCAAAATTTTGAAAGTGCTTACTATTTTAGTTTGGGGACAAAACTCTAGGTAAATAAAAAAAATTATTTTTTAATAGGATATACATACTGAGATTATCAAAAAGTCTAGTATTATATCCTTTATTTTCAAAATAAAATTTACCAACATACTTGGCTATTTTTTTTTTTGAAAAAAGTCAAGTACAAATTTTTACAGTAATTTTTTTTTTGTGATAAGAGATTCATGGAGCAATTTTGAAATCCTCCAAGCAAATGTTAAAAAAGGATGAGATATTTTTAAACTATGTTTTGATAACATGAGTTTTGGAGATTACTCTATATTTCTTCAATTTTTTTTTTAAAATTAGATTACCATAGATTTATATTTAGAAGTATCAGTATTCCAAAGAAAACTCACATGTAAAACTTTCAGCCTTAGAAAGGCAATGATCAATCAAATGGTGAGTAAGTTACAATTTTGACAAAACCCATGAACATCATATTCTAAGGAGTATGAAAAAAATTTCCACTTCTACAGAATGAAACATTTGGTCAAAGCCAATTTTTCTAAAACAAATCACAAATCTCAATAAAATTTGTATGATTTTTGGCAAGGTCAAATATCAGCCAATTACAAAACATTCTTCAACAACTCACTGCAGCTAAGTTATTTCTCCAATTATGTATAATTAAATATAGATAATTGCTATGGCATTAATTTAGAAAAAAATTAGTCATTATACTCAAATATACCGATAGAACATTCCAAAATATGCAAAGAATCTTTCTTTGACATTATCACCAAAAATTTGTAAGATTTTCAAAATGGTAAGCTTTTAGATAACTAAAGATAATATAATTACTTTTCAGAGTATTTACTGTAGCAATATTTTATTGTAGCACGTTACTGTAAAAGATGTAAAGTATTCACAAATGCTAATATAGTTACTTTATAAAAAGTCCTGTAACAGTGCTGTAGTTGTCGATGTTAAGAAATATAGGGTCTTTATTTATTTATTACTTATTAAGGGTAGCATAGTCTTTTCATAATTTAGTTAGCCTATATATTGTTTCTTTGTATTTAGATTATTAATTCAATTGTATTATTTCAGCATCAATGAAACCCTAGTTTTCTCCTTTCTTGTATTTTTCTAAATTATTTAACATGGTATCAGAGCATGGTTTCATGGCACGAGACTTAATCCTAAACACAGCTTTTGCGGATCCAACTTCGCGGTGAGTTGGCTGGGGGTTTGTAGGGGGCAGCGCGCCCCTACCGGGGTTCGGGGCAGAGTTTCGTACCGTACAGTTTTCCTTTCGCATTTTGGTTTTCTACGCATCTTGATTATGGCTACCGAAAGAGACGATTCGCTTCAATCTGTGAGTGTGAGGTTAGACGGAAAGAATTATTCGTATTGGAGTTATGTGATGAGAAATTTTCTCAAGGGTAAAAAGATGTGGGGATATGTTAGTGGAACTTTTGTGAACTCTGGAGTTATTGATGGGGCTATTGATGAGAATTATGCTGTTTTAATCGAGGCGTGGGAAGCAAACAACGCAAAAATTATTACTTGGATTAATAATTCTATTGAGCACTCTATAGGTACACAGTTGGCAAAATATGATACAGCAAAGGAGGTTTGGGATCACCTACAAAGGTTATTCACCCAATCGAATTTTGCGAAGCAGTATCAATTGGAGAATGATATACGAGCCCTTCAGCAAAAGAATATGAGTATTCAGGAGTTTTATTCTCCTATGACTGATCTTTGGGATCAATTGGCCCTTACAGAATCGACAGAATTAAAGGCATGCGGTGCCTATATTGCTCGTAGAGAGGAACAACGGTTGGTACAATTTTTAACTGCACTTCGTAGTGATTTTGAAGGACTTAGAGGTTCAATTCTGCATCGTTCTCCACTTCCTTCCATTGATTCCGTTGTCAGTGAGTTATTAGCTGAAGAAATACGTCTTAAGTCTTATTCTGAAAAGGGAATTCTTTCTACTTCGAATCCTTATGTGTTAGCAATACATCCCAAGAATCAGAATAAGCCTTATACAAGGGTTGCCTTCGACGAGTGTAGTTTCTGTAAGCAGAAAGGTCATTGGAAGGCTTAGTGTCCCAAGTTGAGAAATCAGAATCAATCTCAACAGCAATCTCAATCTTGGAAGCCTAACAACCAGTCACAGAAGTTTAACAACAAATCCTCATCATCCAATACTGCAGCAGTAGTTTTATCAGATCAGTTCACCGATCATAGTACTTTGGCTGAGCAATTTCAGAAGTTTCTCTCCTTACACCCACAGGCCATGTCTGATTCTTCTTTCATAGGTCAGTCACCCCATAATTCTTCAGGTATGTCACATTCTGTATGGGTCTTGGACTCTAGCGCTTCACATCATATGTCTCCATATTCTTCATCTTTTACTTCTATGTCTCCTTCATCTTCGATTCCTGTTATGACTGCTGATGGCACTCCTATACCTTTAGCAGGTGTTGGTTCTGTTTTCACACCTCACTTGTTTTTACCTAATATTTATCATATTTCGAAACTGACATTAAATCTTGCTTCTGTTGGTCAGTTATGTGATTCTGGTAATTTAGTCACTTTTTCTTTCTCTTTTTGTTATGTGCAGGATCTGCAATCTCAGAAGCTGATTGGGACAGGCCGTAGAAAGGGGAGACTATATGTTTTGGATGAGTTAAAAGTGCCAGTTGCTGTAGCTGCTACTACCAGTGTTGATTTGTCTTCTTTTCGTTTGAGTCCTTCTTCTTCTGTTTTTTATTTATCGCATTCTCGTCTAGGTCATGTTTCGTCTTCTCGTTTGATATTTTTAGCATCCACAGGGGCATTAGGAAATTTACAAACCTGTGATATTTCTGACTGTAGTGGATGTAAATTGGCAAAATTTTCAGCCTTACCATTTAATAAAAGTATTTCTGTTTCTTCCTCTCCATTTGATTTAATTCATTCTGATGTCTGGGGACCTTCTCCTGTTGCCACAAAAGGAGGGTCTCGATATTATGTTTCTTTTATTGATGATCATACTCGTTATTGTTGGGTTTATTTAATGAAACATCGTTCTGAATTTTTTGAGATATATACAGCCTTTCGAGCTCTTGTCAAAACTCAACATTCTGCTATTATCAAATGTTTTAGGTGTGATTTGGGTGGGGAATATACCTCTAATAAATTTTGTGAGCTACTTGCCTTAGATGGAACTATTCACCAAACTTCATGTATAGATACTCCTGAACAAAATGGTGTTGCTGAAAGAAAACATAAACACATTGTTGAAACTGCTCGTTCTCTCTTGTTGTCTTCTTCTGTTCCTAGTGAGTTTTGGGGTGAAGCTGTTCTTACCGCTGTAGGTTTGATTAATACAATTCCATCTTCTCATACTTCAGGTATTTCTCCTTTCGAAAAGTTGTATGGGTATGCCCCTGATTATTCTTTCCTTAGAGTTTTTGGTTGTACTTGTTTCGTACTTCGTCCTCATGTAGAACGCAACAAGTTGTCCTCTCGATCTGCTATTTGTGTTTTTCTTGGTTATGGTGAAGGTCAAAAGGGATATCGTTGTTTTGATCCAATCTCTCATAAGCTTTATGTGTCTCGTCATGTTGTGTTTCTTGAGCATATACCTTTCTTTTCTATTCCATCCACTACTCATAGCTTGATTAGATCTGATCTTATTCGTATAGATCCTTTTTTTGAAGATTCTGATAGTTTGTCATCTCCAGTTTCTAGCACTGATATTTCTGCAGGTACTGACACTTTACTCTCCAACCCACCTGAAGCTTCATCTGAGATTGTGGATCCACCTTTACGTCAATCCACACGCATTCATAAGTCCACAAAGTTACCAAATTTTGTTTATTCTTGTTATTCTTCATCTTTTACTTCTTTTTTATCTTCTATTCATGGTCTCTCTGAGCCCTCTTCTTATAAAGAGGCAATTCTTGATCCTCTTTGGCAGCAAGCCATGGATGAGGAACTTTCTGCTTTGCATAAGACAGGTACTTGGGATTTGGTTCCTCTACCTCCTGGTAAGAGTGTTGTTGGTTGTCGTTGGGTGTATAAGATCAAGACAACATCTGATGGATCTATTGAGCGATACAAAGCTAGATTGGTTGCAAAAGGATACTCTCAACAGTATGGTATGGATTATGAGGAGACATTTGCTCCTGTTGCAAAAATGACTACTATTCGTACTCTTATTGCAGTGGCTTCTGTTCGTCAGTGGCCTATTTCTCAACTTGATGTTAAAAATGCCTTCTTAAATGGAGATCTTCAAGAAGAAGTGTATATGGCACCACCTCCTGGTGTTTCACATGAATCTGGGTATGTTTGCAGGCTCAAGAAAGCATTATATGGTTTTAAACAAGCACCTCGTGCTTGGTTTGAGAAATTTTCTGTTGTGATCTCTTCCCTCAGATTTGCTTCTTGTAGTCATGATTCTGCTCTTTTTGTTAAGTGTACTATTGCAGGACGTATTATTCTGTCTTTATATGTTGATAACATGATCATTACTGGTGATGATATTGCTGGTATTTCAGTTTTGAAGACAGAGTTAGCTAGACAGTTTGAAATGAAGGATTTAGGTTCTCTACGATATTTCTTGGGTATTGAGGTAGCCTACTCACCTAGAGGTTATCTTCTTTCTCAGTCGAAATATGTTGAAGATATTCTTGAGCGGGCTAAACTTACTGATAATAAGATTGCAGATACTCCCATTGAGGTTAATGTCAAGTATTCTTCTTCTGATGGTTTACCTTTGTCTGACCCTACTTTATATTGTACTATTGTTGGGAGCTTGGTATATTTCATTATTACTCGTCCAGATATTGCATATGTTGTTTATGTTGTTAGTCAGTTTGTTGCCTCTCCTACTACAGTTCATTGGGCAGCTATTCTTCGTATTTTGCGGTATCTTCGGGGTACAGTATTTCAGAGTCTTTTACTTTCATCCACCTCCTCCTTGGAGCTGCGTGCATACTTTGATGCTGATCATGGCAGTGATCCCACAAATTGCAAGTCTGTTACTGGTTTCTGTATATTTTTGGGTGATTCTCTTATTTTTTGGAAGAGCAAGAAATAATCTATTGTTTCTCAATCTTCAACTGAAGCAGAATATCGTGCTATGACATCTACTACTAAAGAAATTGTTTGGTTACGATGGTTATTTGCTGATATGGGAGTTTCTCTTTCTCATCCTACTCCTATGTATTGTGACAACCAGAGTTCTATTCAGATTGTTCACAATTCAGTTTTC
Organism: Gleditsia sinensis; assembly: GCA_037074535.1. Classification (NCBI taxonomy): domain Eukaryota; kingdom Viridiplantae; phylum Streptophyta; class Magnoliopsida; order Fabales; family Fabaceae; genus Gleditsia; species Gleditsia sinensis. Next base: position 53,536,548 of record CM073472.1, read on the forward strand.
CATGAACGAACTAAGCACATTGAGATCGATTGTCACCTTACACGTCATCATCTCAAGCATGGCACTATTATTTTGCCCTTTGTTTCTTCTTTTTTACAGATAGCAGATTTCTTTACCAAGTCACATTCTGTTTCTCGTTTTCGTTTTCTCGTTGGCAAACTCTCGATGCTTGTAGCTGCCGCATCGTGAGTTTGAGGGGAGATGTTAAGAAATATAGGATCTTTATTTATTTATTACTTATTAAGGGTAGCATAGTCTTTTCATAATTTAATTAGCCTATATATTGTTTCTTTGTATTTAGATTATTAATTCAATTGTATTCTTTCAGCATCAATGAAACCTTAATTTTCTCTTTTCTTGTATTTCTCTAAATTATTTAACAGTCAAAATGTTTTTATAAATAATCAAATGTTGTAAAGTGTAAGACACCAACAAAATTTAGAAGGTTTTTAGGAAGAGAGACTTTTAGTATTGTAATTTTCCTAAAATTTCATTTTCTTTATCTCTTTCTTTCTGTAATTTAAAATTTATATTTTAAATTTAATAAAGCATTTTCAATTCAAATTTATACTTCAGATAAATAACAAATTAATAATACTTACAAATTTAATTTTAAGTATGTCTTTTTGAATAAACTCCAAGAATCCAAAGAAGCATAAATTAGTAGCACACCAAAGGAGCACTGGACCACAAAGCCACTGAGTAGTGAAGTTGCAGCATTGTCTTCTATGATCTATCTATTCTCGAAACACCCAAATCTCAGTGGGAAGAGAGTGACGCCTTAAATTAGGGAGAAGTGGGGCAAAAAAGAATTTGGTTTCCTGGTATCACCTTTGGCCATTCTCTTTTCGATCTGATCTTTTCGGATGTTGGTTTGACGCAAGCTTTCAGAATTGCCCGCGATTTTATCATCCAATATTATGTATACCCCTTCTTTAATTTTGTTCTCCATTTGCTTTCTTTATCTCTTTCTTCTCTTTTTCTTTTTTTGTGTAATTAATCATAGCTCTGCAGAAATGGAGGACGAAGGCTCAAATCCACTTCGCCGTATGTCCAGTCGAACTCGAAAGGTTGCATCAAAAATGGCTGCTGCCCTTGCGAGTAGTGACAATCGCACGCAGGTATCTGCATCTTTTCAATATGGTTAGATTTTTTTTTAATTAAAAAGTCAGAATAAATTTATCAGCTCTGCTACTAAATTTGGAGTTTGGAATTTCATTACAACCATATATTGAAGTTGAGATTTTTCATTTTAGGCTGCTCTTGCTCGCCTTGAAGCTTTGGAGAATGACAATGCGGCATTTGAGACTGTAGATCCTAATGATGATGATGAAGCTTCTCTAGACGATGAAGATCAAGGTTTATATTGCCTACGTTTTCTGGAATTGTTTATATTTCTTCTTGTTTTGTCAATATTTTGCCTTTCATTGTTCAAAATTGAGATGGATGTCTATTATAGTGAATCATTTGGATGGTGCATGGAACTTAATCACTTGTCCACAAAACAGTAGACTATTATTAGGTATACCACGAAACACTTGCATGTGGGTGTGTTAATGGATTCCTCTTCATTTCCTCGTGTGGACCTGATTTTGCAGTGTATGTACAAAGAAAGCAGTCCAAGAGCACCAAAAGGACAACCCGGCAGGCAAAGGCACTTGAAGCTAGGAAGGCTCCTAGAACTTTCCTTGAGCTCTTACATGAGGTGACTAAACCAGAAGCAATATACACTGATAATCCGTTGCTTTATAGTTTTTTTTTTAACTTAACCCCTTCTACAAACATAGGCAAACCTGGAATCATTACCCCCGTATGTTCCATCTTATTTGAAAGCAGCAGTTGGACCTCCGAGCTCAACCTCTCGTCGCCACTTTTGCACCATTTGTGGGTTTTCTGCCAATTATACTTGTGTGAGATGTGGTATGCGTTTCTGTTCATATCGCTGTCAAAATGTACACAATGATACTCGTTGCTTGAAATTTGTAGCCTGATACACAAAATATTTGAGCCTCGGTAGAAAACATACTTCTGTATTTTGTAGTACACCAAAGGCACTGTGTAAGCTATCATCTGAAGTTTTCTTAATGCTACAATGATTTTTCCTTTTTATTTTGCCCAAAAGCATGGTTCTTTACTCAACTTCCCCCCTCTTTCTTTTCACCCCAACAATGGAAAACACCCTCCCGCCTTTCAGTGCTTTTTTTTTTCTAATGTTTTCATGTGTTAAGAGTAGTGCGACAGCTGGGATAAATGATGTAAGTAAAACAACTAGCGGGATGGGTATAACTAGTTGTACTATCCTTATACTTTACCTAATTTTATGATTATGAATAGATGTACAGGGAACCTGACAATGTTAAGTTAGTAATCCCATTCACCTTTCTTTTCTCTTTTTCTTCCCTCCTTTTTCCTTCTCAGTTTTCATAGTATCAAAGGAAGGTTCTTTCAAAACCTAGGATCCTAGAATGCTAGAAGAATAAAACAACAGAAAAAAAATTCAACCAGCAGGTGCAACTCTTGCTGAAAAGACTATCTCTAGTCTCAAAATTGTAGTTTGAGGGCCTTAGAAGTGAGTTTTTGAAACAGTAGGGCTATCCCTCCTTCTTCAAGCAAGTTGTTGTACGTAGCTTTTCACGGGGGATCCTCCTCACAGGGTTTGAGGTATCTTAGGGTGTTAGAGGCTGTTGAATGTGAACCCAAGATGTACTTTTTGAATTTTCTGAGATATGTTAGTTCCTTTTTCTACATTGTTTAGGTTATCTGGACTATGATTTGATGTTTTATCACTCAAGTGTATTGAGTTGTGATTTGGGTGTGGTTTTTTTTAGTAGAATAGTTATCTGAGGGGTTCTTGGACACTATTGTGATGGTTCCAGACTAGAAGGCTAAGATAGTGGTGTCAAAGGTGATATCAACCTCATCCAAACAAATAGATACTAAGCTTGACATGGATGTGAGAAATTTTTTGAAGTGGAAAATACTTGGTCTCCGTGGGACTTCGAGGAATGGAAAAGGATGAACATTTGATTGAAGATTGTCCTTTAGACAAGAAGGCAGCAAAAATATGGAAGCAGGATAAAAGGATTCTAGCTCTTCTAGTTAACTTTATAGAGAAGAAATCAATGCTTACACACTGCAATACAGCGAAAGAACTTTCGGGATTTTCAGAATTTGTTTATGGTGGTGCTAATAACAACCTCAACTATATCTATGCTCTATCATAAGATATTTATGGCCCTAAACAGAAGAGGTCATTGATGAGCTTCTACTTGGATCATGTGAGGAAATTTTCTTTTATAAACTGTAAGACTATGGAAGAAATGATTGTTTGGAGGGACAAAATTTTTTCATTGTGTTGCCTATTGGGACTTGGCCTTGAGTATGATTTGATTTGGTCACAGATCTTGTTGAGTAATTATGTTGATAATTTAAAAGATGCACTCACGTGAGCTTTTCATGCCTCTCATGGAGAAGGCAAGATGGCATTGGCAGATTCAATTGAGAAATCTACCCCATTAGCTTAGAACCATTTGAATAGTTGTCGAGGTGGCTAGGATGGTAATAGTGGTTGGAGGAGTTAGTGGGGTGGCTAACGAGAAGGAAGGAAGGAGGTATAGAAGATTGGAGTTACCTTTGTTTTGCTATGAGGATTCTGTGGGGTGGTTGTTTAGTGCTTAACGTTACTTCTCTTTGAACTGAATGATGAAGGAAAAAAAAATGGATGCCGTGGCTGTCTGTATGGGGTGTAGAGCTTTAAACTAGTTTCAATGTGTGGATTCATGTACACCCATACGTTCTTGGGAGGAGTTTAGGGGAAAGGTGCTGGAACATATTCACCCATCGCTGATTGGAGATGGGTATGAGGATTTAATGGTGCTTAAATAGGAGGGGACTATAGGTGATTATTGTAGAAGCATTTGAGTTGATCTCTGTGCCGTTGAAGGAAACATCTAATGAGGTGTTGATGGGAGCATTCAAGAAAGGGTTGAAGGAAGAAATATAGGCTGAGGTGAGGATGAATCAGGTCATTGAAGTAGTTAATTAAGCTAGCCCAAAAGATAGAGGAACATAACCTGGTTTTGGAGAAGGCTCAAGAAGCCCATTTGAATAGTGTCTAGAATGTTTGCGACCAAAGGTCATTTGCATATTCTCAATCCAAACTTTTTGGATTTGTGGATTCATTGAAGAGCTCTACAGTGATGAGTCCAACCAAAGTCAATGAAGGTAGAGTGTTTATGGAGCCTCAAGGAGGAGCGATTGCCACAACAACCTCATCTAGAGTGAGTGATCATTATCTCAAATTGATAGAGGAAGAAGCTGCAAAATGAAGAGCACAGGGTCTCTGTTATCATTGTGATGAGCGATATGCCTTTGGGCATCGCTGCAGAAATAAATAGCTCCAAGTGTTGCTTTTGGTTGGGTTGGAAGAGGATGCGAAGTAGGAAGGGGAAGTTGTGGATGTTGAAGAGCCAAAGGAGCTGCCCATGGAGCTGTTGATGAACTCAACCATTGGCATCTCAATGGGTAACATGGTGAAATTGTGGAGGATGATTTTAGGGCTGGATGTGATTGTGATGATGGACCGCTCACAGCTTAATTTCTCAAAAATTTGTTGACAAATTGTGCTTACGAGCCCGATATTGTTGGTTAAGAAGAAATATGGGAGTTGGCAATTTTGTGCGGCCATTGAACCCTAAACAAGGGAAGTGTACTTGATAAATTTCCTATCCTTGCCATTGACAAGGTGTTAGATGAATTGGGGGGTCAGTTTTTTTGTTTTTAAGATGGATTTAAAATTGGGATATTATCAGATTCACATCAAATAGGGGATGAACATATGACGACATTCAGAACACGAGGGATATTACGAGTTCATGGTGATGCCTTTTGACTTCACCAATGCTTCGTCTACTTTTCAGACTCTCATGAATGGTAGTTTTAAAGAGCATCTCAAAAAATTCATTTTGGTGTTGTTTGATTACATTGTGATACGTAGCCTTGATCTTATTTCTCACTTGGTGCATTTAAGATCAGCTTTGGAGATTTTACAAAAAAATGGGTTGGTTATTAATAAAAGGAAATGTTTATTTGCCTAGCCTAAACTTGAGTACCTTGATCATATCATATCCAAAGAAGGGGTGCAAGCTGAGCTGATCCAGAAAAAAATTAGGAACATGGTGGACTGGCTAATTCCTAAGGACTCATTGAGTATTACTGTAAATTTGTTCAGAATTATGGTTAGATAGCAGCTCCCCTTACAAATCCAATGAAGAAAGATGCTTTTTGCTGGAATAGGAAGTTCAGACGGATTTGGACAATTTCAAGGCTGTCATGACTACTGTCCCTGTTCTTGCAATGCCAAACTTTAATTACCCCTTTGAAATTGAGACAGATGCGTCAGGAAGGGACCTAGGGGAAGTTTTGATGCAACAAGGACCTACTGACCACATACTCTAGAAGGCTGAAAATACGAGAGGAGGATATCCTAACTAACTAATGGCTGCTGGGGGGTGCAGAGAGGCTGGGTGATGTGGAGGAGTGAGATTAGAATTTAGTTATGGGAAAAGCTTAATAGGTGCTGGAGAGAGTATGGAAGGCTAGGAAGATCATTGGAGCGGTATTGGAAGAGACGGCTGCTCTGAGTTCCTGTGGTTTTATGAGTTTTTCTTCATTTGTTCTGCTCTTGCTATTCTATATCTGCTACTGGTTTACTGTTTCTTTCTGTGTAAGAGGAAGTTGCTGCTATAATTCCTCTCTTAGCTTATCATAAATACAGGAGACCTCTCTATCTCACAGCTTAGTGGGCAGAGATTCCATAAACAGAGTCCTATTTGCCTGTTAGAACATCTGGTTTCCGTCAGATAGATACTCAATAACAGGATACTGTGTGTTTGTGGGGAGAAACCTTGTATTTTGGAAGAGCAAGAAGCAAACTGTAATTTCTTGATTTAGTGTAGAAGCTGAATATCGAAATATGGCCCCAACAATATGGGAACTTATATGGATACAACATCTTTTGAGGGAGCTTGGGGTTGAGGTAATGCTCCCAATGCAATTATAGTGTGAGTGATAATCAAGCAGCCATGCATTTATTTTCTAATCCAGTGTTTCATGAGAGGATGAACAAATTGAAGTGGATTGTCATTTTGTAAGGGAGAAAGTTCAACTGAAGTTGATTCACACCTCCTGCGGTCATACAGGAGATCAACGAGCAGATTTATTTACCAAGACGCTTAATGGTGCTAGAATTGAATTTCTACATAACAAGTTAGACATGATCAATATCTAAGCTCTAGCTTGAGGAGTGTTAGAGTAGTGTGGCGGCTAGGTTAAAGGATGTGTGTCAAACAACTAGGGGGCTAGGAAATAGATACACAGGGAACCTTGTACTTAACCTAATTTTATTATTATAAATAGATGCACCGTGAACCTGACAGTGTTAAGTGGGAAATCTGGTTCGCCTATCTTTTTTTAATTCTACTTCCCTTTCTTTTCCTTCTCTGTTTACATCATATCTTTGATTCGAATGGATACAGTCTGTTTGGGTTTAGTGTATCAGTTACCTTTTTCCACATGAAAACCATATATTCTGACCTCTGTTGAATCCTGCTAGTTTAGGTAACCCGGCTAAAGACATCCAACTTGTAACATCTTAAAGCTACAGAGTAAAAGATAATCTTCATTAAGGATGGTACTTTTAAACTTTGCCCAATGGTAAGTTTCTGTATTCAACTGCACAATGATATGCTTAGCTCCAAGGATGCTTCATAAAGTTTATTGGATAGTATTTTAGTTACCTATTACTAAATACAATTATATGACCACATATTATGACCCTGTCGCATGCTGCCAATTTACGTAACCCTATCAAACGGGTCTTATGATGTCTTTGATTGCATAATAGACGTGTCCTTGATTGACCGTGATCAAGCTAGGTTTACATGCATAGTCCTGGTGGCCAGCTGAAAACTAAATATACATATAGTAGTTATGGTTGTCTGAAGGTAATTATCTGCCTTGCTATTTGGGCAGTTCTGCCACTGAAAGACCAAATGGGAATCATGTCTACGGTCTTGACTCTTGAAAAGTGCGATGAACTTGTTAGCTTAAAAAATTTATTTTCTGAACAAATATGGACTGATAATGCCAATAATAAGAAATCATATTTCTTTTATTTTTCTTCTGAAAGCCTTACACACCCAATCAAAAACAATTAATGAGCTACTCAACTAAGCATCGTCCAATTCTGGACTTGAAAATGAACAGAAAGGCGTACTGTCTATTTGGGAAACATTTGAAGAATTCGTAAAACAGCTAGCCAATATTTCACGAATATAAATTTATGACTAATTATGCTTTCTTGATCTTAACACGGGGGCAGATCTGCTGGTGGAGGTATTACTGACTGTGACGGCCCAACTCCATTCTCTACTAGGAATGCCATTGCCAAACCCCAATTAAGATGTGAATCTATGTGACAATGCATGAACCAGATTCCTGATTTACACCAGTGAATGAAAATCACATAATTAGTTCATATGTATTTTTTATATGAACAGTAATACTAATAAATTTTTTTGTCAGTAGTAATTTACCTGGATTATCAGCCAAAAAACGAATGGCTACCCAGCCTCCTGGAGGTGTTCCAATTGTGTTCCTCACTGGTGGATCTACGAAGTTAAACTTAGCGGGATCCGTCGCTGGGTTGAAGTTTCCAAAACCTGAACCAACCACAAAGAAGTGGAATCCATGAAGATGCATGGGGTGGTCCTCCGTTGTTACTATACTTGTATCTTGCAGAACAATTTGCACCCTGGAACCATACTTCAACTTATAGAGCTTAGTTCCTCGAGAGGGTGTCCAAAGACCCCGGGGCACATTCCCAGTGTAATTAAATTGTATAGGAGGAACAGGAGGGAAGTCTGTGGTGAAGACACCAGGTACACCTTGATAGTAGGCTTGCATTAAAGAGGTGGTTCTTGGGGGTACAAAAGAAACATTGTTCATGCTGGCCGTGAAACGAGTTCCATTGGGTCCCTGACACCGGGGACTATTAGGATTTGTGCAATTGATTAATCCCAAGCCCACTATGAAATATAGACTCACATCAACATTTTTAAATACATTAATCTGGGAAAGACCCCTGATTCCGGCAGTGAATGCAGTTGCAGTTGGTGTATCGTTGAAGGCTGGCAGACCTGGCAATATTGGTCGTGAGGATTGTCCCTTCTTACAGCAGCTAGCAGATTTGTATTCAAGGATTGCAGTGGTGGTGGTGTTGTCGAAAGCAGCATTCATTGCTGTTTCATAGGCACGTCCTGCCATGTAGTAGCGACCAGGGAGTTGATCAGCAGTGACGAGGACATTGATTGTCTGACCTGGTCCTATCATGAGGACTCTAGTGGTGAAAGGCTTGGTGTAAGCAGCATCAGTGCCAACCACCGTCATCCTGTGGTTGGCAATTGAAAAGAAGAGTTCTTGGTTAAGTGCACTGTTGATTATTCTCAAGAGGATTGTCTCACCGGGTTCTACTGGAACTTGTACTGTTTCTGCATTATGTTTTTGTCATATGTTACCAGCCACTTTTACATCCTTTTCAACCTAAGAGAAGGTTAACCTATATAGAAGTTATGGCTCAAGAATAATTTCAAACCTTGGCTGGAGCATCTGTAGAGATCTCCAGGTTGACCATTGATGGTGTATGCAACAGATACATTCGGAGGTGCTCCTGTAAATCGTGCTTGTCTTAAGATAATCATAGGATCCCTGTCAAACCATTCCCCTGTCCATCAGCACAAATAATCTGTTATAACCGTCATCACTTCGCAAACTGTAGTGTCCACTGTGGATGATAAACAATGCCAAGGCAATTATAGAAGTAGAGGAGCAGAATAAGAGAAGGTTTAAGATATATACCAAGAAGAATGGGAAATTCTCGTTTAGGCATGGAGAAAGGATAAGGAGAACCCAATCTTGGATAGATTATGAGAGCTCCGTAGACAGTGGCTCTGAGGAAGTCGGTGTGTGCATGCCACCATAGCGTGCCTTCCTGTTTTACAATAGTAAAGCGGTATGTGTAACTTCCCCCTGGTTTGATGGGACATTGAGTCACATAGCTAGGTCCATCTGCCCATGGGTTTCGCAGCATTCTTAGGCCATGCCTGATGCATACCAGATTGTGAGGAAGATGAATGTCAAGTATGTACGTTAGCATGATGAACTAATAGGTTATTTTCCCCCTTTTCTTGTTTATACACGGAAGAGAATAATTTGAAAGAAATTGTTGTATGAAATCTAAAATGTTCAGCATGAACTTATGTCAAGCTGAATGGTGATGTAAATTACCAGTGGATGGATATGTTGTATCTTGCAGCATTTACTACTTTGATAACCAGAGAATCTCCATTTCTAGCTTCGATGGTTGGCCCTGGAAATTGCCCATTTACTGTGATTATGTTGTGGGTTCTGCACAGCCTCTTCACTGGCGTAGCTTGAATCTATTTCAATCAATTATTGAACTTAATCCTAATTAGTAACTAGCTTCATAAGATATTGGATAATCTATAACAAGTAGTTTATTATCATACAACAAACACTTACAACAAATTTATGGTAGTGTTTCTGGATAGCTGCAGAAGAATCAAGGCAAGCATAGATAGTGAGTAGGCTGAGTAAGAGCCAAAAGTTACATGACTTGCCAGGGAGGTGCGAAGTTTCCATTGTTGTCTGGATTTGCTTAAGTTATGTGGGAATTGGTCTGAGTGCAGCTATTTATAGAATAATAAAGCGGGAAAGCCAGTAGCAAACTATTTTTAAGTTTTTAGAGTGAAATGTTTTGGCCATTACATGAGTCAGAGCTCTGTCCAAAAAAAATAAAAAAAATACACGAGTCAAGAGCACTTGGAACATTTAGTCTAACCACAAAGATGATTTGGTGCACCCACTAACGCAATCAACTGTAGAGCAAATGTTCCATTCTTTGTTTAGATGCCTTGAAAGTGTACTGGAAATGCTTCTAAATTAATAGATCTTACGAGCGTGCTTGCTACAGATACGTATTCTAAACTTATTGGATGATGATGAGATGAATGAAAATTGAAGAGGATAATTATTTTACCATTAGCCTATCAAAGTTAATGTCGACAATTATAATTTTCAAATTATCTTTAGAGTAAAAAGTTTAAGGCTTGATTTGCAATTTATATTTCTCTGCCACTTTCTTTCTTTCCTTCATTCTTATTATATTTAAAAAAGAGAGTAAATTTCATTTTCTAGCTTTCGGTTTCCCCTCCAATAATTCATTATTCCCAAAGCTTTAGTTTTGTGATATATATCATGGGAAGGGTCTCCATTGTCTTAAAGCGACCAATAATCACTATGCATGTTTCACATGGATTTGTTAGACTAGTGATCAACTTAGTATTTCTAGTTACTCTCTTATGGTATCACTAACCAGCTTAATTCACATAAAATTTACTTGAATGTTGAGCTCCAGAAGAGCAGAAGTTTGAGTTTGTGACGTTTTCTTTTCATTTCCATACAAAATGACAGTAATCCAACTCTCTAAATTAGTCTCTTCATGCACAACAAAAAACTTAAGTAAAATCAGTCGTTCGCTCAACTATTCAAATTTCAACAAGGATGGAAAAAAGAAATCCGAGGATTCAAATGTCAAGCCAGGCAAGAAAAAAAAGAAATTATCATGCAACAAAGGAGAGGTTGAATTTTGGTTTGGTTTGGTGAGGATGGAAAATTTTAGTTTCTGCATTTAGTTGACTACTTTCACTGATCCCTGAAACCGACAGTGCCATTCCTAAGTTCACCGTATTGACGACGTTGTCCCCGATGGAAAGAGACCGTGGTATGCCCTAACTTTGCCAAGACTTTTTTGCTCAACATAAAAGTATAAAATCCAGTGTTTAACTGTTTGTAGCACGTCATAATTCAACAACGAATTCTGACTTTTTTTGGGAGCCGTGAATGTAGCACTAACAACTTCACTCCAAATCCCTATGCTAAGCTTAATAGAGTACTAATGGTCAAACGGCAAAAAGGAAAGTAACTACAAAAGCAAATGAGGATGCAAGAAAACAAGGTTTGGAAGCATTCAGTTGAGTTGTAAAACAGCCTTCTTATGAACGGTCACATTTTTCTTCGAAACATGTTTCGTTAAATCATCAATCTAGGCACTAATTGATAGGATTATGATCATCACATCTCTTTCACATTAGGTAGATAAAATATGTTTCAAATGAAGCAGGTTTGATAGGTTTACTCTCCCTACTATATCTGTAAAATATAATGAGGGAGTGGTACATGTAACATTATCAGTATGCTGGTTGACAATAACTTTGTTTCTGATGCATTAGGTAGACTGCCAACTGACTTTAGAGTAATGCCATCGTTTGTTTGTTAAACCTAACTATAACAAGATTTGGAATTATAATGATCATGCCACAAAGTACATGATGGGTGCCAAAACCATACTAACCATTGCTGATATTTTCACTTAGTTCACACCAAAAACATGAAAATAATATTATTAAAAAAGAGAGTATATTACATTCATCTCTTTTGAAGTTTAGAAAAATTATACTCAGACTCTTAGGTTTTTAAAAAATTAATTCAAGTTTTCTTTTCATAACTCTTAATTTAATCTTTTAATTATTTGCATTGTATTGAATTAACATATTCTTGACTTTTTAAAAGAAATATATATATATATATATATATATATATATATATATATATATATATATAAATTATAAGTTTCATTAACAAATTTATAAATGGAATGATTTTTTTTAATAAGTTGAAATTAGAGAAAATATTTAAGTGTATGTATCAAAAATATCAAGAGATCTGAATATAATTTATTCGACAATATACTAACAATATTATCAAATCTGAAAGAGATTTTTTTTTTCATTACTTTGATGTGCACAAATTTAACTAACTAGTATGCCTAGAGTTTTTTAACTTCCCCTACACTAGGTGTATATAGAAGCAAAATAGTACATTTTTAACTAAACTTGTCAGCAATACTTTTGGGTGAGATTAGAATACAAGTCATTCATCCGGCAAATATATTTATTGCAAATCAACGTGGAAAATAAACTTCCACAGTCTGCGTTCTTCCAGGTGAAAACAATGCCTTAATTCGATGCGGGGTACTAATACTGGGGCATACAATACCAGAACCCTTATTTTCGGGTACTGATGGAAGGATCAGACAGGCATGTTTCAAATCCATAATTTCGTTTAACTTAATCAAACCAATAATACATTGCCAAAATTTTTGCTTGAAAAACAGCTACAAGTTTAAAAAATATCCGAAAACAAATCGGAAAAAATAGTGTACATTCTTCTAAGGGAAAATTTACAGGAAAATGACAAACGAAAACCAGAGCTGCTAGTAGGCAGGCAACAAACTATGACAACTGTTCCACAAAACTTACAGACATGTATTTTCTAGATGAAGCGAAGAACACCAATCAACAGAACTGAAGCCCAGCTTCCTCAACCGTTTTTTTTTTTTTTGGGACAGGCTGTTACTCAACCATTGACTGGCATTCTTTGGCCAGGAATTGAAGAGCCATGGGTCAAGCTGGAAGAAACAAACTACAACACCAGTAAATAATGACGTTTCCTCAGTGTTGGGCTATCTGCTGTTTCATTGATTGCAATGACTTGAACTTTGACTCACAGATCTTATAAAACTCCATCAGTACTTTACGCTTACCAGTCACAATTTTCCTTGCCACATCAGCAGGACTCCAGGTCTTAAGTGGTTGGGAGATACGATCACCAAGTTCTGTGTCATTTATGGAGGAAATAAATGTTTCCAAAATTTGAAAGAACTGTCCAGGCCCATCATTCTGCTTATTATTTCGAAGAGGGAAAATAATGTCTTCCAAATTCTCATCCTCATTTTTTTTCCACTCTCTTATCCATTTCATAATCTCCTCTATTACACAAGATAAATGCTGCACAGAATATGTGATTGTATGAGCCAGATTTGAGTTGGACTGGTCTATTGATCCACTCTTCTTTTTCTTTTTACCAGATGGAAGACAGGATCTCAGACAAGACTGGATTACAAGTCCATGCCATGCTAATGGTTCTGTAACTATCTGGATTAGAAGTTCAACATCACTCCAAGGAGAGCAGAGCTCAGACTCCATGCACCTCACCTTCTGTATAATATACTTCTCCAGCAACGAATCTAAAATACTCCAAGTACGAGACCTACGTCCATTTCCATCTGGCTCCACCAGTTCATGGGAACTCAGACTCCATGCATTTAAGAATACAGTGAAGTTTAGCCAGTCTATCAAGTTAGAGCCAAAAACCTGTAACAGTTGTATAAGATATGGATCAAATTGCAGTTGCAATTATAACAATGATGTTGCAATACTCAATAAAACAACTCAAAACATGACATCATCTAAAGGTAGCTGCCACTTTAAGTTGTAAGGTGCAGGTGCTTAGACATATACAACCAAAACTGCAATTTTTAATATAAGAGGGAAGTAAGAGATGGAACACTTCTGTCAAGTTAGCACTCAGTTGAAAAATAAATAAGCCAGTCAAAATTTTTATGTGTAGGTAACATATTCAGAGCTACATAGTCTCATGATCTCATCTATATATATTTGAATAGTAGCATAAAAACTTAAGTAATCATACCACAGAAGACCCTTCACCACTTGAAAAACTGATGACCAAATCTATTGCTTCACTTAAAGAAAAGCCCAACAATTGGGCATAGCGCTCCAGTAACAATTTCAGCTCCGAGGAGATTTTAAGTGGCACAGAACCATTGACCTCAACATGCTCCTTGATTGATGCTGAAGCGCTTTGAATAGAGAGATAGATCATACGAGGAAGTAGGGATTTCTTCTCAATTACTCTCTTTAAACTGGTCTCCCTTTCTTTTGTCTAGTATTGTTGTGAAACCGTGCAGAGAAGGGAGGGAAACAAGAAAATAAATAGTTAATCTTTTTACTGAAACAATCATTATACACCAGCCACAAAAATCATCAAGGACAGATATCACCTACCAATATTTCTCTAGGACAATAAGAAATCCCTTGAAATGGTCCTGACACAGTTGCCAACTGTCAGCTAAGTTTACCAGAATTATCAACAACAAAAAAGTACATTGAAACATAATATGAAATTGTAATTTAAATCACAAAAGTTAGGAACCACAGTTAGTCAGTTGCACACATTTTCCCACACTGCCAGGTTGCTGGATTTTTGTGGAGTAAGCTGCAGCATTTGTGGAGAAAGTTGGGTGTGTTCTCAATCCTTGGAGGCTTTTCTGCCTAAGTGGTTTAAAGGTTTTGGAAAGAAAAAAGGCTAAGACAGTGTGCAACTGTGCTGTTTTTGTTGTTTTGCGGTGTTTGGTTGAAGAGGAATGCTTGAACTTTTCGAAGTGTTTTGGTGTCCTCAGAAATATTTAGGCTGGGATAAGACAAAATTCATGGCTTCATTATAAGAGCTTCTGTAACCAAGGGTGGTAAAGTACTAAAATTCGATTCATGTCTCCCCCATTCTCATAATGAAAATTAAAATTTCATCACAAAATAGGGATTGACCTATGATTTGTCCACCAACACCCTCCAACCCAATAAACTCTAGAGAGGCTTGTGTTAGAGATAAAATCATTCGCCATAGCTTAATCTTAGGATGAATGATTAAAAAGAAATCATTCATAACAGAGTAAACGTAGGATGCATGGTTCTTTGGCTATATACAAGGCGAGCAGCATCATATACACTTTCCCCTTACTTTGCTTTAAAGTGCTAGGCCAATTTTATTTTCAGCTTTTGTTTGACTTGCTTTGAGGATTAGTAGAATGTCAACACACTGATGATAGTTGCAAGCCTACTTAATGCATTGCTTCTAAAATCAAAATACGTTAAGAGAAACTGACCTAAAAGATAATTTTTCTCTGAAGTCAGTGTCCACCATGGTCGTGACTCCAAGTCTTCATTGAAGGTTAAAGACTTTGAACCAATCTCATTAGAGAGCTCAAGGAAGTCAATTCCACATTTCAAGGTTTCAAGGACACCCTAACAGAATATGCATATATTATATCTACCATCATATGTATTAGAGGTACTCACCTACAGCCAAAGTTGGAAGACATAAATTACCTCCTCTTCTTCAACATTATCTGAATTCTGCTTTAGCTGTAGAATGGGCGCTTCAACCCTTGCCACTAAATACTGACTAGAGTGTTGCAAACTTTCTTTAAACTGCACAAATTCAATTACCTGGCATACAATGTACCTTTATGCTTCAGTTCAATGAAATCTCACATTGTATTTTCAACATTAACTAAAATTGACAAGGAAAACAGAATATCATGTATATTCAGTTTGTGTGTCTAATGTGACATGTGCATTGCACCATCTCAAATGAGGAAAAAAATGGATAGAAGCTCTCTTCATGTTTGGGTATGCAAGGCACTCTAGTCAGACTACAACAAAACATGGCTAGATCAACACTTGATTTCATACCAGATTCAGCAAAAGCAATAACTACTTAGTTAACAAGAAATCTCTGTTTATGTTTTTAACAAAAGGAGCTACTCCCCACTTTTAGAATTCTTGCACCAACATAGCCACACCCTTATGTCAAAAAATAATGCACAAGAGTTTTAATCTATCACAATATTGTAGAGACCTTTCTTTCTTTGGCCCTTACAACATTATTAAGACTCTAAACCCTCTAAGTTACCAATGGTATATAACTACAATTTTTGTTGGACCAAGGCAAATAATCTTAAATAATTTTTTTTTCTTGGACTGGGTCAGAACAGGAAGATGGAAACCTCCTCAGATATAAATATGGTGGGTAAATAAGCATAGTTTAAAACAAATGCAAGCTTTTAAGGGAGTGTCTCTTTTAGGTATGTAGAGAGATTGGGCAGAGCTTGCTGCATGTTTAATTTCTTTCTTATTTTGGTTTTGTTGTGGTTTTCAACTTTCTCCAAGGAGTATACCTATCCTCCTCATTTTTAGTTTTCCTCTTTCTAAATATAATTTTTTCTTTTAATATAAAGAAATGCATGCTAAGTATGAACAAATCTTCGAGATAAATTGACATAAAATTATAAATATATGAATCCATATGCAATATGCAATTTACTTCAAAAGGAAAAATCTTGGAGACTTTACATACTTTTGAGTAATTTCTATGGCGATATGCAAGAAATGTTAGATCTGCAGATTCTCTTAAGTGGTCATCCATAAACTTGAGGTAATCCTTTAGCAGATTGCCTAATTCTGTCCACAGTGGAGATACCAACATCTGAGGCAAAATGTGGTGTGAAAAAGTTTCCATCAAAATATTCTTTACATCCAGTGATTTATACCTGAACAGAATAAAAACTATATAAGGTTATGGATGATGCAAACAATGTAATGTTGAATTAACTGTACTACCTTACCATTCATATGCCACTGAAAGAACGCCAAAGTAAGAATACAAGTGCAACAGCAAGATCTTATACTGCCAAGCATATCTGGAAAAGACAAGATATGTGTAGGTTATTTCAGAAAAGAAAAAGTCCCTGCCACAAGGCTTCATCAAAATTTTGCTCAAGATCTGCTGGCATAAACGTTCAAAGGTGCTTTGAAAAGGAAAGTTGAGTAGAGTGTACCATCAATATTGAATTGAAAGTATCCAAAAGGAGAACACATCCAAACATCCTAATTAGGAACTACATTATCTCAAGCATAGATACATTTTTCAGCGCCGCCTAAGAACCAAATAATTACAATGTTACAGTAAAAGCACAAAAGATAAAAACGAAAATGATGATGAAGTAATAACACAAGAACAAGAATAGAAAAGATTTATGTGATTCATACTTGTCCAAGACTAAGTAAATAAGGCCACAACAATTAACAATCCACTTTACTATTGAAGATTGCAAGATCCATAGGTTTATACATAATTCAGAGCCCCCATATTCCTACAGTTAACCTCTATGGTTATAAAACCAAATCCTTTTTGCAAAAAGAATAAAAAAAGTTTCAAAAGGATAGTAAACTACGAATAAAGCTTAGTTTTTTTACAAGCTTCTCACACTATTATCTTACAGTCAAGTTGACATTCACAATAAGGTAGCGTTTGGTATATGGGTATCCTAGTTTCCCATATGCATGGAAACTTATATATAAAAATTTAAGTATGAGATTTAAAAAAATTAATTTTTCTATATTATTTAGATTATATATAACACAAGTTTTAAAATTTTGATATTTTCTGAAAACATCTTAAAAATGGATTTCTTAGTGCTTGGAATACTGAAATCTCCTTGTACCAAACAGAACCTAACAGATTCTCAAACATAATTGCTTGTAATTACAAGTTATAATCTATTACATATAAAGACACAAAAAGGCATAGACCAGATGTAAAGAATGATAGCAAGATTTGCATAATTTCAATGCCATGATTCCTTAACTGAATGCATTTTTATGTTAGATGCCTAGATATAATGCAAGATAATTCCTGACCTTCGTATTGCCAAACCAAACTCCAAAACCATAATTGCCTCCATCAAATAGCCAACATTTTTAGTGCGCCAGAATAACTGTACCAAAATAACAATACAGTAGCAGTAGCAACAGCATCCACATAAGATTTTTAAATGTTAAGAAATATCAATAATTATTTTGTAAAACACAGAATTATCCGCAATTTATTTGTGTAACACAGAATTATAAGAAATTTATTTATGAATTACACCTCAGGACAGGAGGTTGTTTTGCAAGCTGGCTATGTGACAGTGAAGCGTAATAATTTAAAAAAAAATGAAACCCTAACACTACTTATCAGACTATGTAGCAATAGCATATCTACAATTTTCCTCATAAAGAAGTACAGAAATTCAGCATTCTCTATTAGTCTCTTTCAGGAATTTAATACGCAACACTTCTTTAGTTCAACACCAAATGACATCCTCTTCAGTTTATTGAAATCTTCAATAATTAATAGTATTAACCATACCAACTGGTTTAAGAAGTATCGATTATATCCCTTGATTTAAGGGATTAAGGGAATCGTAATATTCCTTAATTAATGGGATTGTAATATCCCTTTATTTATGAGATTGTAATTATATTTGTAATTATCGACTTATCTGTAATTTAGCCTATAAATATTATAGATTAATGTAGGCTTTTGACATGACTACATTTTACAATTATTATTTTTTCTATTTTTATTTGATTTAACATGGTATCGGAGCTATCATTCAGTAGTAGAAAAAAATAATGAGTTTGAAACAATTCGACTCGGATATGAATACTTATTTAGACTTGGTTCAGTCAATGAAGAAAGAGTGTAATGGATTGTTGCCTAACACCGCTGATGTTGATAAGCAAGAGAAACAATGGAATAAGTTCTTTATAGTTCTTATTCTTGTTGGATTAAATCCTGAGCTTGAACTAGTTCACGAACAAATCCTCTCTAGTCCTGACATTCCATTTTTAGACAATATATTTGCTCGCTTATTGCGTGTCTCAGGACCAATTCCTCCAATGACAGAGAATTTACTTTCTGAACCTTCAGCTTTTGCTTTACAGGTTACCAATCATAGCAGAACAACTAATGTTGGTTGGGGTAACATACGCATTCGGGGGCAACGCCCTCAATGCACTTACTGCCAATGCACTTACTGCCATAAACTTGGTCATACTCGGGACAAATGTTATTCTTTGTATGGTCTTCCTCAAAACACTGCTCATATTGTTTAAGCAGACAATCCTGAGACTGTTCCACCATCTCCAATATTTTTAATGCCAAGGGATGATTATCAAAAAAATTTATAATATCAAGCCACTAAAAATACTGCTGGCTCCATTACTTTTGTTGCTTATATTGATAATCCTATTGCCTGTCTTACCCAGTCTTCTTCCTCAAAGTCTCGGATCTTAGACTTAAATGTTTCAAATCATACATCTAATAACCCTCACCTTTTCTCAAAATTGGATATGCCATCTTCTCGTCTTGTAGTTATTCTTGCTAATGGTTCTAAAACTGTTACCAAAATATATTGGTTAAGCACAACTGTTTCTTTCCCTATCTCTTGAATCTGTTCTTTACATCTCTAGTTGTCCTATCAATCTTATCTATGTTAGTAAATTTATTCGAACTTTAAATTGTTCTTTGACTTTTACTTATACACAATCAGAGCATTGGTCAAATGATTAGAATTGGGTGTGAATCACAAGGGTTATATCATCTCAATATGCCCACATTTTCAACTGTCTGCATTACATCCGCCTCTCCAGCTATGCTTCATTGTTTGGGATACCCCAACCTTTGTAAATTGCAACAAATGGTGCTCAGTCTTTCTTCTTTAGAGTCTTTAAAGTGTGAATCATGTAAGTTGAGTAAACATACTCATATATCTTTTCCAAAGTAAAGTCGAATCTCCTTTTCCTTAGTTCATACTGATGCTTGGAGATTTAGTCGTCATCGTTCTATTTTGAGTTTTAAATATCTTATGAATTTTATCGATAATTAGTCTCGATGTACTTATTTTTTTTTTAACAAAGGATTAATCTGAATTATTTTCTTTTTTTAAAAATTTTTTTGCGTTGAGATTTGTACCTAATTTAATGTTTGTTAAAATTTTACAAAGTAATAATGCACGTGAATATTTTTCTCTCTTTTCAAAATTTTATGACTGCACAGAGTATTTCATCAATCTTCTTGTACTCACACCACAACAAAATAGTGTAGCTGAATGTAAGAATCACCATTTAATTGAGACTGCTAGTATTTTTTTACTTCGTCACCATGTTCCTCTTTCTTTTTGGAGTGATGCAGTTCTTACAAATTGTTACTTAATCAACCATATGCTATCCTCAGTGCTTAAAGGTCAGGTCTTTCATTCCCTTATATTCTCAAGACAACCATTGTATTATCTTTCTCCTTGTGTCTTTAGATGTGTTTGTTTGTTCATAATAATACTTAGGTCGTGATAAGCTTGCTATTAAATCTTTTAAATGCGTCTTCTTGGGCTATTCTAGATTACAAAAGAGGTATCAATATTACTCTTTTTTAATTCGTCAGTTCTTTGTGTCTCCTGCAAATGATTTTCCTATTGCCGTTAGAAAAGGTATTCGCTCTTTTCATAACCCCCATCATGTTTATAATTTTGTGACGATTATCCTCTCCCTGTTATGCCTGGGTCATCTCTGTTTTTTACTTCTATTCCTTAGACCACACAAGAAGACCTATTTCACCCTACGTGACAGCAATCAATAGTTGATGAAATGAATGCACTACAGTCCTGTGGCACTTGGCAATTAACACGTCTCTCTCTTAACAAGTCTATTGTTTGTTGTCGTTGGGTTTATACAGATAAAATTAGACTTGATAGTACTTTGATCGTCTTAAGGCTCGTTTGGTTGCCAAAGGTTATATATAAATTTTCAAATTGAATTATGGTGATACTTTCTCTCCTGTTGCAAAAATGACTTCCATTCGGTTTATGTTGTTTATTGCTGCCATGCGACATTGGCCTCTATCAATTGAATATTGAGAATGCTTGCCTTCATGGAAATCTTGAGGAGGAGGTGTATATGGAGCAATAACCTGATTTTGTTGCTCATGGAAAGTCTGGACTAGTACGTCAACTAAGACGATTTGTCTGCAGTTTAATGCAATCTCCCCGAGTTTGATTTAACCAGTTTAGTAGTGTGGTTCAACAATTTAAGATAACTTGGAGTGAGGACAATCACTTAGTTTTTTATGCACACTGATCTTCTGGCCATGGTATTTATCTAATTGTTTATGTGGATGACATCTTCATCAAAAGGGATGATCAAAAAGGAATTTCTCAACTCAAACATCTCAAGAATTTTTAGACTAAAGAATTAGGGAAGTTGAAATATTTTCTAAGCATTGAAGTAGCATAGTTCAGTACTGGTATTATAATCTCTCGGAGAAAATATATCTTAGATCTCGAAGAAACAGGTACATTGGATTGTAAACCAATTGAAAATACGATGGATTCAAATGCTAAACTTCTACCTGAACAAGGAGAGCATTTATCTATGCTGGCAGATACAGAAAACTTGTGAAAAAATTGAACTATCTCATAATCAGTCGGCCATATATCTCTTTTGCTGTGAGTATTATAAATCAATTCCTACAATCTCCATGCATAAGTCATTGAGATGCCATGATGCGCATTTTAAGATGTATCAAAAGTGCTCTTAAAAAAGGACTATTGCATAAAAATCATCAACATGCTCGAATAACTGAATATGCAAATGCAAATTAGGCAAGATTCCCCTCAGATTGATAGATCCACTAGAGACTATTGTGTATTTATTGGAGGAAATTTGGTATCTTGGAAAAGCAAGAAACAAGAAGTGATGGTTAGATCGAGTGCAAAGGTTGAATATCGAGCAATGACCTGGCTATGACCCTGGTTAGATCTATTTTCAAGAGTTGCAGTTTGAAGAACTTGATAAAATATAACTTGTTTGTAACAATAAAGTTGCTTTACATGTTGCTTTTAATCTCGTGTTTCATGAACGAACTAAGCATATAGAAATTGACTGCCATTTTAATAGAAAGAAGATTTTATCAAGAACCTTTACCATAAGATTTGTTAATTCTAATGATCAATTAGCTAATATTTTCACAAAATCCTTAAGGAGAGTATTATAATTAATATAAATTGATTATGTGTGATTAAGAAGTATCGGTTATATCCCTTGATTCAAGAGATTATAGTAGCCGTCTTATCCCTTAATTATGGGGATCGTAATATCTCTTTATTTATGGAATTGTAATTATATTTGTAATTATCGACTTATCTATAATTTAGCCTATAAATATCATAGATTGATGTAGGCCTTTGACATAGACTATATTTTACAATTCTGTTTTTTTCCTATTTTTCTCTAATTTAACAGGTTCCATGCTGGTAATCTCAAAATTCATCGTTAATTAGCAAGTTGTTGCAATATTATCATTAAAAAAAATACAAAAATTCAGAATTCTCTCTTTTGAGTAGTTAATAAGCAATATTATCAAGTTTAACACCCAATGACATCCTCCTCATTATATTGAAAGTTGAAACCTAACATATAGCATCTACAATTTGGTACATATTATTTCAATCATGTCAATTAAGTTTGTCAAGAATCGCTTCAACACAAAAGTTTTTGTTAAATAAAGACCCACACATAGTTTTACTATTATTTTGTAACACCCCCTTATGATTTGGGCTTGAAGTATGAACAAAGCATAGGTCTACCAAAACTTGTGCTAAAACTTGATTTTAATTAAGAGAAATGGAGTAGCAAGGCCCAAACTCCTGACCACTAACCACTTGGCTATAAATGCTCTGTATTATGTCAAGGACCACTTCAATTCAAGCTTAAGTTGTTAAGTGAAGACACATGAATGGTTATTGTTATAATCTCTAACAAATTCCTTGCCACTAATCCCAAAAATAATGACTAATCTGCAAGTCATTACTATTCTCAAAGAAATACAGAAATTCAGCATTCTCTCAAGTAATTAATACACATCAGATGTCATTGAAACCAACACATTCTCTCGTTCAGAAATTGTAATATGGCATACCTGAACCAACAGATTACATGCCATTGAAAGCAGCTCCTCACCCTGCATGCTCTCCTGTGGATCCAAGTCCTTTGAAAGTGGAATGCTTTTGCAATACATTTCAGCCATTTGCACACAAGAGACTTCAAGCTCTGGGGACAAGTTCAGATGAGCTTGAATAAATTAGGTTAACAGAAAGTTCAGGCTGTGACTGAGCAACAAGTCACAATCTCAGATTTGAAGAATTTTGTTTCTTTTATTTCTTTTTCTAAAATCACATCCGATAAAAATAATTGGGAATACATCTAGGAGAGAGGATCTTTAAAGCAGAAGAAACAAAAAATCAGCATCAATTATCAAAAGAGAGATAACAATGATGGTGTAATTTCATGATGTAATCAAAATTTAAACTGGTTTAGAGATGTAACAATAACTATTCTTCTTACTATATATCGATAGATTGATTAAATTTAATAGGTTGAAAATCAGGTGGAACACAAGAATTTCTAGGAAAATATAGAATAATGAAATAATGTAGATTTGTGTGCAACAACAGGAGGCCCACCACTTGGAGAAGACTTGAGCATGTTCCCCAACAATAATTGCTGGATTTTGAAAAGGGATATAGACTGCCCAAGTTTCACTGTTGGTATGGTTGATAAAGCATCAGAATTTTTCATTAACTTCTCTGAAAGCTCCATCTTCTTATCAGGAGTGAAGACGTCAATAAACATCTCAACATCAGAAGTAAAGCAGGCCAAGTGACCAAACCTATGACCATAAAACACAGTTCTTAATTGTGAGTAGCTACATTTCACAAACACTCCTCATACAGAAAAGGAACCAGATTCTAAGAAAATAACTTATTAGCTAGCCAGCCTAGAGTTGCAAACATATGTTTAAACCTTCTATAAAATCATTACAGAACTCAATCCTCCACAAACAGCATCACTTGGATCGATAATAACTGCTATAGGCAAATAAAAATAAAAACATAATTTTCACATTTATTATATAAATAAAACAAAGCCCTCAAGTAGCACTGCTGTTATTGAACCGGCCTCAATAGGTATAACCAGATATAACTTTAACACAAATAACTCAACAGAAATTGAACATGGATCTGCAGGCTGCAGAACTGCAATTACCAGATCTGTGAACCTCATCTAGATTTATATTCCCATTCGAATATTTCCCAATGGCATTAGACAATATTAACTTTCTTAGAAGCCCCCTAGAAGGCACTCTAAAACGTGAGATTTAAAAAGAAAAATAACAAATTTTAAAGAATGATAGGTTCGGTGATACAAGGTACCTGCCGAAGTAACCCACAATGGCATCCATTAAGTTGTCATCATTCCCCTTTCCACGTAAATGTTTCCTTCTTTCAATTTCTATAGTTGCCAGGCATGGACCCCTTACAGAGTTATTAATGGTATCTGCTTGTAACTTTTCTATAAAAGCCGATGCATTTGATATTCGACTATCGAACTGCAGTCACATTGTGCGTGAATCGAATCCCATAAGAATAGTAAAAATTAGCTTTATGTATAACTCACTGACAAAGTAAAGACCATTAAAGGGTAAACATTCACCTCTTCGTCTGTCAAGTGTGAGACCTTGCAACTCACAAACTTTGGGGGATGAATTGGATCATTAACAGCCTCATCAGACCAAATGCTGTCATCTTCCAGCAAACAGCCTAGATAATGAAGAAAATACTTCCAGTCATCTGGGCTGCCAAAGGATGAAGCAACATCAACAGTAGCAAAAGGAAACAAATCGGACAAAGTGAAGTTATGCATAGTTTTTTGAAGTGAAACCACCTCTTATTTATTTATATTTAAAACATATAATTGCAATTAGTGACTATTTATTTAGAGTTATTGAGTAGTTACTTTAAATTTTAAAACTACTTATTTATTTTTTAATTTATATAATAAAATATAAAATGATATAAAATTAATGTAATAGATGAATACCTGATATTTTTAAACTAATTTTTCATTCTGAAAATATAAAATTATAATTATTAAATAATAATTTAAACTTTTAAAACTAGTTAATTATATTAACTTTTAAATAAAAAAGTGAACTGACACATACATTAGTGCATGTCAAGGCACTAGTAAATATATTGTTCAAGAGGGGCAAACCAAAAATAATGGAAGGAGAAAAATAAACTAGAAAACAAAAAATACAGAAATCATAAGATTAATAAGTAACTAGTGTGTGTGTGTGATGCAGCCAATGGGAAATTACCAACACTGAATAATGATATAAATATCCTGTGCACCTCACCAACAAGGACAAAATATTTGCCCTACATTCCTTTTCTGGCTTAGCGATAATTTATATAAAAGAATAGCACATTCATTACCTATATAAATGAACAAATCTCCAGAACGACCAGAAAAAAAAAATAGAATTTAAAAATAATCAAGGACCTAAAATAACTAAAACCATAAACTTTGATCCTCAATTTTAATCATGCTTTTCACACATCATCCTAGTAAGCTAGATGCTAGTACTACCAAGATCACTTTCACCCATTACAACTACCCTCGGTTGCCAATTTAAGATTTTTCAATGTCAAGTATAAAAGTGCGTATCCAAATCCATACCAAGACTCTAGAATTTTCTGAAAGATATCAGTTGCAGCAGCATAGTCACCTGCCCGAGCAAGAAGTCTACCCTGTCAACTTAAAGTCAAAGCATACAGGTTGATGAGATAAGTCACACAAGAGAAATGATAATAATGCTCCAAATTGTTTCTGTAATGCACCATACTACCATATAGATCAAAACTCAAAATAGTAAACAGTTATATACAAAATTTATCTTGTTCACTATATGCCTTTAAAACAGAGTTTGCCTCAAAGGATATTCCACACATTACACTCCTTTTAGTACTGCACGGAATTCCACATTCACATTAACCCTGGAATCTACATAATTTCGTTTATTTTGATCTCTTCCATATCTAGCATAGCTCAAAATCTTCCCAGATACCAAGACCCCCATTTTAAATGGATGACCACTTTAAACTAAGAAAGGGAATATAAAATCTAAAACATAAACAGAAGTTACAGAAAAGGAAGAAAGCTCTTGAAAATACCTGTACGCGTAACTTATCAATTTCAATCATCAATAGAGATCCTAAATTCCCAGAAAGAATTTCCAAAGCATCCCCAAACTTAGCTTGCTGTTCCAATATGGAAATGTAGACCATAAGAGCTGCAACAAATTTGGAAAACTTAATACAAACATCATTTGTTTAATGACATCAACAGAATCTTTGTGGTTGTATGTAATAAACAAGGCAGAAAAAAGTAAATCACCTTCAGGCTCATGCAAGCCATGTGAAGTGACATGTTTCTTAAGTAAACCTTCAGCTAAAAGTAACAGCTTCTCTCCTCCACTGCCACATAATACCTATCAGGAATCCAAAAAATAAGTAAATGGAACATATTTTATACACAATGTAATATACCCATAAGCAAGCCAGCAACAATGTCATGTCAGTGAATTGTTGAAAACTTATTTTAACAAAATTCTAGATGTCTCGAGTCCAGCTTGGCATGTCTTCAGGACAAGTTGGAAATAAGTTTCTAACAAGAATAGAAATCACAAAAGATTGCAAGGTAAGCCACTAAATATTGATATAAATTACAATTTCATCAACTAAAGATTATATCTTGGCAACACATTAAATAAGATTAATGGCATAGATGATTAGAAACTTCAAAGCTTTCTTGGTCAGACATTCTTCACTGTCCAGGAAATATCACTTCTACATAGCTGTAGCATTATTAATGTAATAACAACTGTCCAACTTCTTTCCCCAACGTCATATATTCATACATATAATTCTACACCCTTATTATAAATGGGACTACAACTTTTTAGACCTGAAACCAGATTAAACTGTTAAGCTATGGCAACCACCAACAGATTCGATCCTGGCTCTGGCGACCAGCAGGTTTTGGGAGCAACCCAAACTGCATATAAAATATCTTCTTAAACACTAGCTTCTTTTCTCCCAAATGTGTTGAATCAACTATATCAGTTGTTAATTTGAAATTTTATGCATTTCTTTGTAGTATGTACTCTTTTTAATCATGGTTATTCTTTGAGTGATCATATGGGAAATAAAGCCTAATATTACCACTACCAAAAAAAGAATTCCAGAAACAAGACAATGCACAATCGGAGTGATCCAAAAACTTTGAGCATCCATCACTTTTTATTTGCTAGAGTATAATAAATTAGTAAAAACAAACGCAATAAATTATAAGCCAGTGCAAACTGCAAAGAGACCAATACCACTTGAAGTGCCCATGACATTCTTGAATCATATATATTATTTTTCATATCATCCATTATAGCTTGGCATTCACTCAAGCTGTACTCAGCATTGAAACAAGTATCATGACACAAGATGAACAAATTAACCTACAAATGAAGAGAGGCAAAAAATGGCATAATAAAGTAGGGGGAAAACCTGTAATTGGATGCTACAAACTGCCCAAAGCAGAAATCTTTCTTCTCCAACAAGTTTGTACATTTTGATAGCTATCTGCCAATCAGAAAATAAGTATGGGTAAAGTGATATTGTCCACAAATGATCTAGCAGTATATGTCATTGAAAGAAATTGAGGCCCTACAAAAGAAAAAGCAAATCATGCAAACCTGTTGTTGCTTCACAAACGAGTACTCCCGAACATAGCAGTTAAATAGCCCCATCATTAGTTCCAGATTATTTGGGAATTTACCACAAGCATGTTCATAGCAGCTGGTAGCCAAATCCACTGATCACATAAAGAAATTTTAGACATCTAACAATAACATATAACAAGATCACATTAAAAAGTAAACAAATACTGACAGTGATCCAATCGTTGAAATACTATCTGAAGTGTACTGAGCGTAAGATCATCCATCAAAAGAGAATCATTTGTATACAAAAGCTCTTTGGCATTCAAGCAAACAGATAATGCTTCCTCGGGTTTCCCCATTCTTTCCAAAATGAGAGCTTTGAGTGCCTGTAAGACATATGGCGGCATATACTTACAATTTTGGCTTACGACACCAAACATGCATGGGAAAAGGAGCTGTTAATTTAATCCAAGAAAACTCAATCCCTAACCACCCAATCAAAATTAACAAGAAAACAGTTTTCATTTCAGAATGGCATGCCGTACATTTAAAAAAAATAGAGAGAAAATTTTCACAAATGAAATGCTGACATCCTCTTAGACTACGAAAGTATATGGGCAGGTTTACATGAAAGAAGATTGCATGATACAAGGAAGAAGGAAGATAAATAAAGAACTAAAAGATAACCTACAACTAGTAGACGAGCTATTCAACTGCGCAAAACGCAACCCACATAATAGATAACACTAATTGCATAAATATTTGTACCCACATCACTCCCAGAACCCAAATCAAGAAAGGAAAATACAAAAAGAAAAAATTTGAGCACTGTATTCGATCTTACAAGTGCATAAGGCGAATTAGGATGCTTAGCCAGAAGTGTGGCAACATGCTTGAAAGCGTTCTTGAACTGCCGAGAATCAATGGCGTCCCATATGGGTCGTACCCGTCGCTCGGGAATTCCACCAGCTAACCCAAACTTGGACGCCATTAGAGTGAGGATTGAAGATCAACAGTTAGATGCAGTGCTAGTTGTTTTTTACGGTAAGACGAAGACGTGGAGGAACAGAAACGAAAGAAGCAAAGAACCGAAAAGAGTATCCAAAGGGAACTGGAAACCTAATAGCGTTCGGAGTTCGGGTATTGTAGGTAGATAAAAATGGACTCACTTAACGGCAAACGATTCTTGGGATACCTTTCTTCGTTTTTGATCAAATGATTTGGGGGCTTCATACTTCTCGTCCTTCGTGACAGCGCTATGTGGATTCATGTGGTTCCATAGCTGGATCAGACACGAATGGGCCCAACAATATGCAAATACTTTCAAAATAGTATATTCACAGTCTGAAAATGTGTGTTTTTGTGTGTGTGTGCGTGTGTTTTTTTTTTGTTTTTTTTGTGCCAATAGACATTTAGTGCCTCCATGAACTAGAAGTTAGCCTTTTGCTAATCTCCTCTTCCTTTCTTTCCCCTTCTTCTCTATGTTCGTAAATTATATTGAAAAGTATAAATAAAATCCTTAACATAAAAATATGAAAAAACATATTTTTAGGTCATGGCAGTTAGTAAACTCCAAAGTCTAATTAGGTTGTGATTTAGATGAAATAATTCTTAATGTAATGAGATTCACAAGTGTAAATGACTTTTTTTCTTTTCTTATTAACAATTTATGGGTGAACAAAATTGGAGTCGGAGCTGTTTCTTATTAGCCCTAAAGCTTTCATTATGTCTTTGTTGGTGTTTATTAATGACACACCTTGAAGTACAAAATATTTTAATTATCTTGTGTGCAAAATTCATATTTAAATTGAATATATTTTTCTATTAGAAAGCTTTTGAATATATGTCTATTACCATAACTAGCAAGGAACATCTAAGAGAGAGTGAATTGAGTGTTTTCTAAAACTTAAATTATTTTCAAAATACATTTTGAAAACATTTATAATTAAGGTTATTTTGAAAGCATATAGAACATAATAAAAATTATAATAATTAAAGAAAACTTTATATAAATGTTTAGATTATATTAATCATCTCTATTTTTCACTCTCTCCACATTTTTAATTAGTTGTTTTAATGTTATGCTTAAAAAATTTTATTTTTTATTTTTTGGGCTATTATTAACTAACTTTAATTCCTCATTTAATGTCTTTTCTAAATAGTTAGAGTTTGCTTAAAATAACTAGATTGGAAGAATTGTTTTTTTTTTCGGTTAATTGATTATTTCGTGTTATTTTAGTATAATCAATTGGGCCTTGAAATTTCTCCTTTAACCAAGAGATAGCTTTAAAATAAAATATAAAGAAAGTTCCTAGGGGACTGTCTTCTGACCATACTTCCTCCATTCATGAAAATCTTTTGCACCGTCAACACAACGGTCTATGTTGGTTGAATATTTCTGCAATAAATTAATATGCAGCCTTTCAGGATGTTTGGGAGGTGATAAAAAGAAGACATCCAATGAATAAAAAATGAAGGAATAATCCTGAAATTTTCGTAGGTGAGCAACAAGATTTTCTTCAAGGAACTTGTTATGACTTTTCTTAGTTGGTCATCGAAGATAACCCACGTAGATTGCACTTCACATTTCTCCTCAAGTTGTAACTTAAACAGCTCAAACTTCTCTTCCGCATGTAGTGGCAGGGACTCATTATCCAAATTTAACAATTCAAGCACTCGATCCCATGAGCTTCTCTGATAGTTTACAAGACATTGTCTCGCTTTTGCCAGGTACTTCTGCATCCACTCATCGTCCAACAACTATCCCAGTTCACTATTTTTGGCCTTGTGAACTATGTGCCTCCCGTTGTTCATCATGAAAACATAACACAAATCAGAGAGTCCTCGAGGATTTTGGAGTTCGGCTCCAAATTACTTTCTAGAAAATCCAGAATCTGAACCATTTGCACAGAGAGTGAAGAAGATTATGAAATCTGATGATCCTTGAAAACTTTCTTAAGGGTCTTCTGCCACTAACAAGCAGCGCGAAGGTAGTTCATCACGTAATGATTTGTTGAAAGGCCACCACCAGAAACGTCGACCTTGGCTAGGTCTTTAAGGTATGTTTGGTTAAGAGGAGGGGAGGGGAGAGGAGGAGAGTGGAGGAAAAATAAATTTTCTTTGTTTGATTTAATTTAAGAAAAGAGGAGGGGAGGGATGATAATTTTTTTTTGTTTGGTTTGTAAAGGAAAAGGAGGGAAAATAAAGTAGTATGATCATTATACTCTTATTATTTTATTTTTAAAATAATTTTTTTTATATTAATTTTTTTATTAAAATTTTTTGTTGAGAAATTTAGTTTATTATTATTTTATTTAAAAAAATATTTTATTTTATTTTTTTATATTTTATTTAATTCAAAAAAAAATTGAATGAGTAAATTTGAAACAGAAAAATCGGCACCCCCTCCCCTCCAAAACCCCCCACTTTTGAAGGGGAGAGGTTTTGAGGGAGGGGAGGGATTTTGGCCCCCTCCCCTCCCCTTCAACATATGAACCAAATAAGGGAATTTTTTAAAATCCCCTCCCCTTCCCTCCTTTCCCCTCAAACCAAACATATCTTTAATGAATAAGATTTTCCAATACCATGAAAATGCCCCTGATTGCTTCCTTTAACCTTTTCAATATATTAATTGCATCATCTCAAAGAACCCTCCAATGTTGATCAGAGAAGAATGACTCCATCTTGGGTGAAAGTTCTTCCAATGTCCCTCTCAAAGTTGAAGAATAGACTTACTGTTGTGCAGTCAATTGTAGTCCATGTAGGATTAGTTTTGTCCATGTTGGATTAGTTTTCAATAGGTGTTATTAGTTACTGAATTGGCTACATTAGTTAGAGGTTCTGATTGTAATCTAATATCTTCTTTATTTCCTATATAATGGCTTCTCTCTATATCAGATATTAACATAATAGAAAATTCATTTTTGAGAAAATTTATCTATATCTCACTCTCATTTCTCTGCAATTACTTTAACTTTTGCTATTAAAATATTCCTTTCATGGTATCAGAGCAGGACGAATCCAACAATGGAAGCTGAATCATCTGTTTTAATTATCCAAAATCATAAAGGAAAAATAGTCACGTTCAACAACTCAATCTCCGTCAAGCTCGATGATTCGATCTATCTTCTATGGCAACAACAAATCTTGGCAGCTTTGAAAAGTTTCTCGACAGCGAAGAGGTAGTTCCACAGCATTTTCAATCACCTACTGATGCTTCAATTGGAAAAGTCAACAAGGAATTCATAGATTAAGAGCTACAAGACTAGCTCATCCTTTCCTAAATGCTTTCTTCAATGTCAATTGATATGCTAACTAGAGTTATAGGATGTGAAAGCACACACTAGGTATAGAGCATAATCACAACCTTCTTTCAGTCACAAACACTCGCTAAAGATATAGAACTCAAAATTTTGTTTCGGTAAATCAAAAAGAATAATCTACCTATAACAGATTTCCTTTTGAAGATCAAAAGTTATGTTGATGCTTTAATAGTAATAGGCTGCTCAATTTCTAATTATGAACATCTGGAGTATATATTTGGTGGCTTAACTAAGGAATACGACATTTTTATTACATTTATAGTCACTAGAAAAGAAGCATACATTGTGAACAAAATAGAAGAATTGAAAAGAATATTAAGTTTGTAAATTCAATTTCAGTAGATACTACAAATTCCTGTATAAATGTTAAAGTTGTTTAAAGAAATCCAAATTCTTCTAGTTTTTAGAATTCTAACTTCCAAAATTGAACTACTCAATTTTCTGGCTTTAATGCACAAGGCAAAGGCCATTTTGTTTACTGATTTTAAAGGTGGTTATTCTAATTTTAAAGCTGGTTTCAGAGAAAGAAATAATCAAAGCATAAATGTTAGGTAGAGGTTTTGTAGTCTGCTAAGTTTGTTCCAAACTAAGACACTCTGCCATTAACTGCTATTATCGGTTTGACCACTCATATTTTGATTATATTACTATTCGAATGTTTGTTGGTTCCAATACTTATAGATTGCAAACTAATCTCACACAAAGACCAATGGTTAACGTAGTAACACCTGTAAGTCTCAATGACTCAACTTGGTATTTGGATTCAAGAGCCACAAATCATGTGACTCCTAGTCCTCAAAACTTGATGCAAAGAACAACATATCAAGGAGCTGAGCAAGTATACATAGGTGATGGTGCAGATCTGTGCATATCTAGTGTTGGCATTTCAGCAATTAAGTCTCCTTATACTGCATCACTCCTTAAATTTAATGATTTACTTCATGTACCAACAATAAACAATAACCTTTAAGTGTGTCTAAATTTGCTCGAGACAATCATGTTTTCTTTGAATTTTATCCTTCTGAGTGTTTTGTCAAGGGGCAGGGTACTCACAAAATCTTTCTACAAGGCAAGATTGACAATGGTTTATACAAATTTTAGGATTTTCAATTGGAGCACTTGAAGTGTAAGGCTTTGACTGTTGCCACTTCATCTGCTATTTCTAATTCTGCTACTAATATGTCACACCTATCACCACTAGTTGTAATTCCTACTTAGCATCTACACCATGTACTTCATCTTCATATACTTCGTGCCATCATAGACTAGGTCACTGCACTGCCTAGATAGTTAATAAAGTGTTAGAATCCTGTAATTTGCCACTGATCAATAAAGGAGAAAATGATTCGTGTCACTCTTGTTGTCTAGGAAAAATCCATCAATTACCATTCTAGTTATCTACTACTATTTATTCATCTCCTTTGGAATTGATTTATTTTGATTTATAGGGGCCAGCTCCAGTCACTTCTATAAATGGAAATCGATATTATATCACTTTCATTAATGCATTTTCTATATTTACTTGAATATATATATGCTAAATTCTAAGACTCAAGCTTGATCAATTTTCAAAATATTCAAGAATATGATTGAGTTTCAA
Source organism: Gleditsia sinensis (assembly GCA_037074535.1). Taxonomy (NCBI): domain Eukaryota; kingdom Viridiplantae; phylum Streptophyta; class Magnoliopsida; order Fabales; family Fabaceae; genus Gleditsia; species Gleditsia sinensis. The sequence goes on from CM073472.1 coordinate 53,569,743, forward strand.
TTCAGCAATAAGATAAAGACTTTTTAAAGTGACTAGAGTAGAGAATATAGATATTTTTCTACCTTCTCGTAGGAATAAGGAGTTGTTCATAGATTGTCTTGTCCTTATACACACCAACAAAATGGCTTGGTGGAATGTAAGCACAAATATATAACTGAAACAATACTTTCTTTTCTAGCAGCACCTTCTGTTCCTTTTAAGTATTGGGATGAAGCCTTCTTATCAGCTATGTTTGTTATTAATAAACTTTCTATTGCAGTTTTACAATATAGCAACCCTTATAAAAAGCTATTCAACAAACTTTCTGATTACAAAAAATAAAAAAAAATTGGGTTCAACTATTTTCCTCATTTGCAACCCTACAACAAGCACAAGTTGGAATTTAGATCTTCAGAATGCACCTTCCTCAACTATTGCTTACAACACAAGGGGTATAAATGTCTTCATCCTTTAAGGAGAGTGTACGTATCTCGAAATGTTATTTTTTATGAGCATATTTTTTCTTTCAAGAGACAAATGCATCACATACCTATAACTCATATTGAGCAATTTACTATTGGTTCTCCCTTGCCTTCCCACTTGTTCTTCAACAATCATCCCACAAGCAACATATATCTTCTTCTAGCTCAGCATCAATTAACTTTCAATATTCGTAACCATTCAATGTATCAAATGGCCCAGCATTATCTACAGTGCCATCTCTTGTCAATATTTCAATATCTCCTTCCAACACTAGTGTTGTATTATCAATTCCTCATTGTGCCCAGCAGGATGGTGCTTTTGATAATAATCTCTCAAATACACTTTCATCGCCTTTAAATCATTTTTCAACTAAAAGCATTGCTCTAATCCATCTTATGACTACTAGAACCAAAGATGGTATTTTCAAACCTAGATTTTTACTTGCTGAAATATAACCTTTAATAGTGGCATAAGCTTTTATCTAGACCCCATTGGCTTGTTACTATGAAAAAAGAGTTTGATGCTCTTCTAAAGAACCATAATTGGTCATTAGTTTCATTGCCTACTTGGAGGAATGAAAGTGGATGTAAATAGATCTTTTGAATTAAAAAAAACTCAGATGGAACCATCAACAAATATAAAACCCGGTTGGTTGCTAAAGGCTTTCAACAAAGGGAAGGGTTTGATTATAGGGAGGTATTTAGACAAGTAGTCAAACCTACAACAATAAGAATTGTCCTAACTCTTGCTATTACATAAGGATAGGAAATCAAGCAAATAGATATAAATAATGCCTTTTTGAATGGCATATTGGAGGAAGAAGTCTATATGTAGCAACTTATAGGCTTTCAAACTCATGACACTTCACTGGTTTGTAAGCTACGCAAATCCCTCTATGACTTGAAACAAGTCCCCTGAGCTTGGTTTCAAAAGCTAAATACTGTAACATCCCTAAAATTTAGTAATTCTCATTTATGTATGGATTATTAAAAAAGAATGAGTAGGGATGTAATTGAAAGGTATTAAAGATGAAAATGAAAACTTGTTAATACTTTTGGGGTCAAATTGTAATTTTCTAAAAGTTTAGAGGTCAAAATATAAATAATAAAATTTACAAGAATTTCCTTTAACAATTAGCAAACTGATAATTGGTCCTCCATTATTATTTAAAAAACAAAGAGAAGAAAAGATTTTCGAGGCGAATGAATAGTATGAACAATAACTTTCTCTCTCTAGATTTGAAGTACTTTTGAGCATCTGATCTCAAAACTAAGGGTACCACTAGAGTCAAGAGGAAAAATACTACGATATTGGCCAAATAATTTTTCAAATTGGTAGAGAAATCGCCATAAATCGAAAGTAGAAAATCTTAAAAAAAAAAGATAAACTCTGAAACTCCTATTTAGAGTTCTCAAATTGAAAATCTGACACCGTAGATGAATTTAGGAAATAGATAAACCTCAAAATATGAAATATTTCAACCATCTGACAACTTTTTTATGCGTTGTGAGAAGTAAATCTGGTCGGTATAAATAGTGATTCCGATCGTGAATAGTACCCATAAGTTGACTAGTGTTGACCAAGCTCCTAGAGGTCAAATTTCGCAATCCCAAAGTCATTTCCTAGGTTTTTAAACCCTTCGAACTCGATTTTGAAATCTATTTAGTCAAATTTGGATTGAAAAAGTACATTTTGGGGCTATACAACCTCAAATCTTACCTTGTGAGTAGATAATTCTTTTTATGATTTACCATATGCTCTTTTTGAATTTAAAATATATAATTGATTCTGTTTACAAATTATTTATGTTATCATAAATTTCTGAAATGTGTTAAAAAATCTATTTTACTTCCAAACTGGCACATAGTTTAAGAAAAGTACGGTTTTACAAATAGATTTTGAAATTCATTGAATATATGGTTCTTAATGTATTTATCATTATTTGGTAAATTGAATATTATGTGCACGAGACATTGATCTGTAAAACTATAAAGTTGATGATTATGATTGAATGGCAAGCGTAAAACTCATAGCGAGTTGTTTGATAATTATACATTGCATTTAATGAATATATATATATATATATATATATATATATATATATGTATGTATATATATATATATATGTATGTATATATACATATATATGTATATGTATATATATATATATATATATGTATATATATATATGTATGTATGTATGGATGAATATCGACGGGTTATATGGCTTAAGACGGTACTGAGTAAAGGACGCCCTATTAGTCAGAATGAGTCAAGGGAGAGTCGCTCCAACGAGGTGATAGTGGTAATGTGAGGAGGCAAATGTGTGATGAACTCACATTCCCTAATCACTTATTGTAACTGTAGTCGATCGGTCACTATACATATAGCAAATGAGTGAATTGAAAGCTGTAACATGCTTAAGCATTATGTAAAAAGAGTGGATTTTCAGTACTTATATAGTATGTTAATTATGCATCAACAAAATTTATGACTTTATCTCAAAAGTTTAATATTTTATTGTAACTTATACAGTTGAACATAACATCATCTCTTGCTGTGTGCTTGAAAATATTTGATGGTTCTAATATGGGTTCCTCTTAATGTTTTGATGTGAAATATTTTAATGCATAACAACATTTGTTTAATGATCATACCGTGCTAAATATGGTTTTAGATATCTAGATATCCTTTGATTTGAAAATATTTGAAATACGGGTCCCATATGAATGTACTTCTGAACTGTATTTTCTATTGACAAATTTTAAAATATGAGTACATCCATATGCTGACCTAAGATGTCATATAAGATATTATCTGTTCACTGAGTTGTCAAACTCACTACACGATATTTTCAGAATACAGAGTCTGATCCTGCAGATAGGTGATCAGTTAGGTGACATATTCTCTGGGTGATTCTATGTTGCTTTCAAGGCTCACAGCTTTTGAATTATACTGTGTTTGTATTCTAGAGTGTGCTTTGAATGCCACAGGCAGGATCCCTACTTTTGTTACTTTAACATTTATAACTTGGCCTATATAATGTGTATACATGAGAGAACCTGTATGTATATATTTTCATGACAAAGAATAGTGTTATGCATGTTATAGTAAATATTTGAAAGAGAAAAAAAAATATTTTTTTCACATGCCCGTAAATTGGGGGTGTTACAATTTGGTATCAGAGCATTAAGTTTTTCTGTGGCTATCGGAGCAAAGGATTCTTTAATGGTACCTTTAGTATGGATATGAGTTGGATATATTTATACTTCAGGTACTGTTGAGAGATTTTATAAGGTTTCAATTTTTTTTTATTCCAAGTTTGTTAAATTTTCTAGTATAATATTGATAGAATATTGTGGCATTTTAAAAAGTATCTATAGGTCAATTTCTGTCTGAAAGTGAAAGGGATAGGCATGCCAAAGAATTTAAAGAATTGAAACATATGCCTAATATGACCATTTCTTAATGTGATATCCATTGTACCCGGTTGCCTAGATAGAGTAGACTTTAATGTGATACTGACAATGGATTGATTGGCATCATGTCATACCATTTTAAAATGTCATCTTAAGACGATTAAATTTAATATTCCTGGAGAATCTCATTTCTTGATACAAGGAGATTGTAATGAGGTACCTAATAATTTAATTTCAGCTTTAATAGCTCATAAGTTATTACAAAAAAATGTCAAGGATATTTGGTAGTAGTGAAAGATGTTGATAAAAAGTATACCAGTATAAATCAAGATCTAGTGGTTAGAGAATTTTTTGATGTATTTTCTGAGGAATTGCCAAGATTACCCTGGAAATAAAAATAAAATTTAGTATTGATTTATTTCTTGAAACTCAACTTATATATATACCCCATATAGAATGGCAACGACTGAACTCAAGGAATTGAAGAATTAGTTGCAAGACTTGTTAGACAAGGGATTTATACGTCCTAGTACTCTCCTTGAAGTGCTCTAGTCCTATTTGTAAAAAAGAATGATGGATCACTACAATTATGAATAGATTACAAATAATTGAATAAAGTGACATTGAATAATAAATACACATTATCTCATATAGATAATTTGTTTGACCAACTATAGTGTGTTCACTACTTAAAAAAAATTAATTTGAAATCTAAATATCATCAATTAAAGATAAGGGAAGAAGATATTCTGAAAACTCATTTTAAGACTCGATATGAGCACTATGAGTTCTTAGTGATGTTATTCAGTTTGACAAATGCCGTAGCTGTATTTATGGACTTTATGAATATAGTACTTAAACCATTCTTGAATCAAATTGTAAATATATTTATTACCGATATATTAATATGTTCCAAGAGTTCAGAGGATCATAAGCAACATTTGAGGATAATTTTACAAACTCAAAGATAGTATCAGCTATATGCTAAGTTCTCAAAATATGAATTCTAGTTTAGTAGTGTTACTTTCTTAGGACATGTGGTTAGTAAGGATGGTATTCAAGTATACTATAAGAAAGTAGATGCGGTACAATAATGACCACGTTCTATTACAGTTACAAATGAAGATCCAAATTTAATTTACGCTTCCTACGATTATCTATCTCTAATCTATTTGAGTCATAGTTTGATCAGGTATATGAAAAAATGCTTGTAAAGTGTCAATCAACTCCTCAACATTTGAAGTTGAAATGAAAATTCATCGTGTTGAGTATGAAATAAACATTTGTTCCACAACTTGATCAAGAACAGATAACAAACCATCAAAGAAGTGGTTAACATTTAACAAATCTATCGGTTTATGATGAATATTCAGTTATGCCTGTAATATCCTGTAAATTTTATTTTTAAATAATAATATTTTGCCATAAACAAATATATTTTTATTTGTTTAAAAATGATTATGTTCTACTAAAAGCAAATATACTTTTAATTAAAGTAATTATTGTTTTGCTTCCAATAATTATATTAGCCTTTAATAACTTTTTGTTTCATTTTTAGAAATATTCTTTCTTTTATTATGTATAAAGATATTTATTTTGTGATTTATTTTATTAATATTTTTATCGAGAAAAATCATGATTTAAGAGTTCAACTAAAGTTTTATGAGAATGTAAATTTTTAGAAATTTTTGGGATATTTTATGATGAAAAACGGTATTTATATGAATATATATGAAATAAAATAAGAATAAATCTAAATATTTAATTATTAAATAATAATAATTAATATTATAAAAAAAAATAAAGAGGAAACGAGAATGCGGGAGACGAAATGCAAAATAGAGGAAGAAGATGAATAGTGTGTGAATAGTAAATAGTACCTCAATATTTTTTCTTTAGATCTGGAGTGTCTATAGGCTTTCGATCTCAAAACTAATAGTACCAATGGATTCAGGATGAAGAGTACTACAATTTTGATCGAATAATTTCTCAAATCAGTCGTTGAATCGCCATAGATTGGAAGAAGAAAATCTCAGAAAAAGGTAAACTCTGAAACTCTTACTTAGAGACCTCAAATTAAAAATCTAGCACCGTAGATAGATTCAAAAACTAGATAAACTTTAGGATATGAAATTTTTTAGCTATTTGACAACTTTTTGTTTTTGATGAATAATATTTTTCAGCGATGAATAATATTTTTCGATAGTGAATAATATTTTCTAGTAGTGAATAGTATTTTTCGGCCATGAATAGTGACCAAGTTCCCTGAGTCATTTTCTTAATTTTTTGACCCTCCGGACACATTTTTTAAGTCTGTTTAGTCAAATGTGAATTGGAAAAGTATATTTTTGGGCTGTCCAATCTAGAACCCATATCCTGTGAGTAGATGATTCTTTCTATGACTTACCTTTACTCTTCTTGAACTTTAAATTGATAAATAAGCATGTTTACAAGTTATTTATACTTTTATATGTTCTTGAAATAGTTTAGAATATCTGAAACGGTTGCAATATGATATCTAGTTTAAGAAGAGTATGACTTTTGAAATGAATTTTGAAACACATTGAACATGTGATTTTTAAATGTGTTTCTCATTATATGACAAAGAAAATATGTTATGCATATGATATTGATTTATACAATGATATGTTTGCCTTGGATGTGGGCATGTATATGTGATTCCCCTAATTGAGAAGTTTTGACAGAGGAATATACTGAGACCGAAAGTCTGTATTATATTGAGAATTTTATACTGGATTATATGGCATATGTGTGTAACATCTCATAATTTTTAGATATTTTCTTTAGAAATTCTTTACCTTACATATATGTATAGAAATGTTCTAATATTAATGGAATAGGTAAAGAAAGAAAATCTAAGAGAAAATATTAGAAATAAACATGCTAAAGAAAAGTGAAATTCTTAAGTAAGGAAGATAAATTTTTGTAAAGTAAGTAAATGTCTTAAAATTTCAAGAAGATTGGATTAGGGTAATTTTTTCTTAATTTAAGAGCAAAAGTTACTAAATTTAGTATCTCCACCCATAAATTAGGTTTTCACCTATGGACACTTTATATAGAGTTTTTCTACTTTACATGAATTTTTAGCAAGTCAATAGGATAGCTTAAGGAAGAAATAAAACATAGACTTGGATTAAAATATAGCAATTGGACCGGTAGCTCAAAAATCATGAAAATGTGACAAGCCCATTATGAAAGGTAGAATTTTAACCAAAGTAAAGAAAATGGGTAAGAATGAGCCCAAACCCAAGAGGAAAAATAAAAATAAAAATAAAGTGATGGAATAATGTTGTAATCAAGAATTAGGTGACATGGCATTAGGACAAAAATTTAACAAGTAGTGTGATATCCTACATTCATAATTTTAACAAGTGGTATGATAATAGATGGCATTAGGACAAAATATCTATATCCTACACTCATAATTTTAGCAAGTGGGTAATAATACATAGCATTATGACAAAACATCTTTATCCTACACAAATAATTTTAGCTAAGCAAAGAAGATTCAAGAGTTGTAAATTTGCCACCTAAAAAGGCAAACATATCATACTTGATTAAGACAAAAGAAAAAAGAAAATGAATCCCTAAATCAAAAGGACCTTATCCCATATCTTAAGAACATATTATCATAATTTTCAAAATACAAATCTCATTTTCCTATGCATATCTTGACTAAGGAAGAGGAAAACAAAAACATAAGTTGTTTGTTTTCCAAAAATTCAACCAAGTGTAATCTAATTGTGATAAGGTAGACCTATGATCATGAAAGGTAAATTATTTGAGGGTCTATTTAAGCAAAACCCACCCTTACAACATTAGAATTTTCATCTAAGTGAGGGAGAGGAAAAATAGAAGCAGGGTAGAGTAAGGAAAAGAGAGGAAGAAAGGAAGAAAAAGGAAGGAGAAGTCTAGAGGACTAAGTGCTCCAGGTAAGTTTAACAATATTTCTTTTTGAAGAAAAATTTTGAAACTTGTAATATTGATATGAGATTTTGATTTTATAACTTTAATGATTGGTCATGGATGTTGTTATATCATGTTACATATTATGTATGTTGAATACTTAGGTTGATGTAGATAGTTCTACATGGATATGGCTATAGGTGGCAGAATTTTAAATTTCAGTTTTTAAAATTCTGAGAAGAATTGGGAAGGAATTTAAAGAAATGGATAACATGAAAAATGTAGATTTATGTCTCACAGATTGTTAGCTACTGAAATCACTCAATTTGGAGTCCATATGAAGTAGATATGGTTTGATTAGTAATCAAAGGTCGGAAAATAGTTCATCAGGGAAGAATATGTTAGGATAGTTTCTGTGTTTTAATTTCTGGAAATTATTTGTAGGGAATTAAAATAAATAGTTAACATAAGAATTATAGATATATGTGTCAGATTTTTAGCCACTGGAATCACTCAATTTGGAGTCCATATGTGATAGATATGGTCTAATTAGTAAGCAGTGGTCAGAAAATGGTTTGTCAGGGAAGAATATGTTAGGATAGTTTTTGTATTTTAATTTTTGGAAATTATCTATAAGGAATTAAAATAAATGGTTAACATAAGAATTATAGATATATGTGTCACGGATTTTAGGCCACTGGAATCACACACGTTGGAGTCCATATGTGGTAGATATGGTCTGATTAGTAAGCAGTGGTCAGAAAATGGTTCATCAGGGAAGAACATATTAGGATAGCTTCTGTGTTTTAATATCTGTGAATTATATGTATGGAATTAAAATAAATGGTTTAACATACGAATTATAAATATATCTGTCAAAGATTTTCAGCCACTGAAATCACTCAATTTGGAGTCCATATGTGGTAGATATGTTCCAATTAGTATGCAGTGGTCAAAAATTGGTTAATCAGGGAAGAATATTTTAGGATAGTTTCTGTGTTTTAATTTCTGAAAATATTATGTAGGGAATTAAAATAAATGATTAACATAAAACTTATTGATATATGTTTCACGGATTTGTAGCCACTGGAATAACTTAATTTAGAATTCTTATGAGGGAGATATGGACATATTAGTAGGTAGAGGTCAGAACCTATCCAAGAAAAAATAACCTGTACTTTGAAGGAATAATATCACCTTGATTTCTTAATATTTCGCTAAATTGTTCAACATAATGGTTTTAGATAATTGTTCTGTTTTGAAATTTACATCAATATCACCTACATTAGAGTTAAATTGAGGGAGTTATGATCTGATTAGTAAGAAAAGGTTAGATAGGATAAAAACCTGCATCAAGAAAATAAAGAAATAAAATTAGTATTTAAAAAGAAAAAGAATCTTATAAATGAAAATAATAAATGACTAGTATATGCCATTGCTATTGCCATTGTATGAACTTCTTACTATCTTAAGTGTGAAAGTTTGACATAGATATATTTTATAAAATGATATTTGAAATGGTTATGTTCATGACATGATTACCAATGATTTTTGGTAATAATTATATTTTGATGAACATACTTGTTATTAAAAGCATATTTTTGGTTATTATTGTGAAAAGAAAAGAAATGAGTACGGTCACATGGCAATCCGTATGGTGCACCAGTAGGAGACGCCCTACCAACGGTTATGATTATGATTATGAGAAAATAAAGAGAAAGTGTGCCATGTCGGACGGAGCGAAAAAAGTCCGTACCAGAGAGTAGAGGATACTCACCCTGACCGGGGTAGCTTGAAATGAGAATAAGTTGATAGCCATCATATGATATTCTGAAAATAGTTAATTTTGTCATACATATCATTACTGTATGATTCTTATGTGCATAGATATAATGCATTCATATGATCAAAGATATTTACTGTAATTTATACAGCTGAACATGACGTGATGAACTATATTGATGGTGATTTATTGTTGAATTTACTGGGATTTAATTCTCACTATATTTCCATATCATGTTCAGAAAATTAGTTATGCAGCTTTTTCTATGGCTCTGACTTTTAGTGCACATTGGATCGAGTTACTTTATGTTGGGCAGATCTCAGAATCAAATAAAATGTTTGTGGTCGAGTTGGCTCAGATCCCGGTGAAGGTGCAACCACCGCACCTGTATTTCCGGAATTGGTCAACCAAAATAAATAAAATGTAAATATCTATGTGTTTCATATGTTGTATGTACATTTTGATTAATGACGTGTATGTGAACTCAATATTGTATAATAATACAGAAAAAGAAAGAGGTTGTTACAATGTGCATATGATATTTTTTGTGGAGGAATCCTATTAGAAACACTGTCTGCTAACAGCAGGTGATGTTAGCTCTGATGCATCTTGATAAACCAGTTAGCAGGAGGTGGTGCTAGCCGCGTGTGAGGGCCAACACACGGGAGATGATATATGATGGAGAGTAGGATGCCTCCTATATGGGTGAAATGCCAATTATATGAGATGTGATTTGCCTTCCCTTGTTGTGTGCTTGGGAAATACCCATATAGAGTCCCTTCGCATGTCCTCTTGAATGGTAGTAGGACAAACCTCAACGGGATGCTGAGTTTAGGCAAATCTTATACCACCAAAGTATGGAAGGGGTTAAACTCTGATATGGGATCTTCCAAATGTTTTCATAAGAATTATGTTGATGCATACCATGATTTTATTATCGTTCTTACAGCATTACTTATGAATTGAATATGAATATGAATTTGAACAGAGATTATTTAAAATGCGGGTCTGATATGGATGTACCTCTGAATTGTGATTTTCAATGTGACAAGTTTTAAAATAAAGAGTACATCCATATGTTGACCTAAAAGGTCATAGAAGGTTTTATCTGCTCATTGAGTTGTCAAACTCACTACACGATATTTATATGTTTTTCAGATAAACATATAGAGTTTGGTTCTTTTCCTTCAGATAGTTGACAGTTAGACAACATGATCTCAGGGTGAGCCTACTTTGTTTCCATGGCTCATAGATTTTGATTTATATTGTATTTGTACTTTAAAGTATGCTCTGAACGCCACAGGCAGAATCCCTGCTTCTGCTGTACTTTGATGTTTATAGATTTGGTGTTTATATGGAAATAAATATCTGTAAAAGAGTGTATTATACATGTTATGAAAATATATGATCGTAAAGCATGTGTTTCATGTGCCCTAAAATTAGGAGCGTGACAAGTTGGTATTAGAGCATTAGGTTTTCCTGTGGCTATCAGAGTAAAGAATTCTTTAGTAGGACCTTTTGTATCGATATGAGCCGGACATATTTATACTTTAGGTGTTACTGAGGGATTCTGTAGGGTTTCAAATTTCTTTCTATCCAAGTTGCTAAATTTTCTGGTATAAGATAGATTGAATATTGTGACATCTTAATAGGTATCTATAGGTCAAGTATTGCTTGAAAGTGAAAGGGATAGGCATCTCAGAGAATTTAAAGAATTGAGACAAATGTCAAATATGATCGTTTCTGAATGTGATATTCGTTGTACCTGGTTGTCTAGATATGGTAGACTTTGATGTGATATTGAGAATGAATTAGTTGACATTATGTCATGTCATTTTGAAATGTCACCTTAAGGTGATTAAATTCAATAGTCTTGGAGAATTTTCTTTCTTAATACAAGGAGATCGTAGTTAGATACCCAGTAATCTAATCTCTGATTTAACATCCTATAAGTGATTATAAAAAGGACTCAAGAATATTTGGCAGTGTTGAGAGATATTGATATAAAGTATACCAGTGTAAATCAAGTTTTAGTAGTTAGAGAATTTTCTAATGTATTTCTTGAGGAATTTCCAAGATTACCCCGAAACGATAAATATAATTTGGTATTGATTTACTTCCTAGAACCTAACCAATGTCTATATTTCCGTATAGAATAGCACCCACTAAACTTAAGGAATTGAAAAATAATTAGTTATAAGACATGTAAGACAAGGGATTCAAATGCCCTATTACTTTTTCTTAGAGTACTCCAGTTCTATTTATGAAAAAAAGAAAGATGGTTGTGAAAAAAGGAAAGATGGATCGTTGTGATTATACATAGATTATAGACAGTTGAATAAGGTGACAATGTGAAATAAATACTCATTACCTCAAATAGATGATTTGTTTGACCAGCTACAGGGTGCTCAACGTTTTTCAAAAAATTGAATTGATTTGAGATCTAGATATTAACAATTAAGGATAAGAGAATAGGAGATTGCAACAATTGCTTTCAGGATTCGCCATGGACATTATGAGTTTTAGTGATGTCATTTGGTTTGACGAATGCCCCAGCTACATTCATAGATTTAATGAATAAGTAATTAAGCCAATCCTGAATCAAGTTGTTATTATATTTATTGATGATATACTAAAATATTCTAAAAGTTCAGAGGATCATAAGCAATATTTAAAGATAGTTTTACAAACTCCAAGGGAGTATCAGCTATTGCTAAGTTCTCAAAATACGAATTATAACTTAGTAGTGTTACTTCCTTAAGGTATGTGGCTAGTAAGATGGTATCCAAGATAACTCTGAGAAAGTAAAAGTGGTACAACAATGTCCACATCTTGCTATAGTTATAGATAAAGATCTAAGTCTAACTTGTGCTTTCTGCGGTTGTCTGTTGTCCATTCTATTTGAGCTATAGTTGGATCAGGTACATGAACATATACTTGTAAAGCATCAATCAATTCCTCAGCATTTGAAGCCGAAATGAGAATTCGTCGTGTTGAGTGTGGAATAAACCTTTGTTCCACAGCATGATCAAGAAAAGACAACATACCATCAAAGAAATGGTTAACATTTAATAAACCTATCGGTTTATTATGCATATTGAGTTGTGCCCAAGAGACTATTTGGAAAATTTCTTCTAAAGTACCAAAACCACCTGGTAAGGCAATGAAGGCATCAGCGTTACTCATCATTTTAGACATGCGCTCATGCATGGATGCAACCTTAAATTCTTCCCCAATTGTTTTTCCTGTGATGTTGAATGTAGCTAAAGCTATAGGAATAATACCTAGAACTTGAGATCCTCCTACATGTACAGCTATAAATGTAACAACTTTTTTTAATTAGGGATGTTACAATAGACACACACCCAATTAACCCACAGTTACCTCTACCATAGACTAAATGAATTTTTCTCCTGACCAGCACTATACCCAGGTTTTGTGCCGCTTTCACATATTCTCCATCTTTTCCAGGACTGGAACCACAAAATACACAAATATTTCGAAATTGACGAAATGTGATTCCCTCTATAACTGCACACACCCTAATTTTGAGTATGAGAAGGTACAGATACTAATGTGTGTATTTATAGAACTCAGAAAAGGGCATAGTTATGATAGATATGCAAATAGAATGAGTATAATTAGAACAACTATGTGAGTGATTGATGGATATCAGCTAAATTGAAGGTAAAATTTTCAAAAATGACGGTAAGCATGTATATGTACAATAGTTGTGATAGCCGCTCATATTAGGCATATAAAGAGAATAAGGTTAAAATATTATCAGAAATTTGTCTTTTCTTTATTGTCCTTGATGAAGTATCGATGTCTTGATTATTGTAGAGAAGTTGTAGGTGATAGGCGTAATTGTAAAAAAAAGGAGTGAAAATGAAAATAAGTTAATTGTTGAAGAGGGACAATCAAATGATTTATTTTGTTTCCTCAATGTTCTTGTCAGTCGACTATTGATATTATTAAGTCGACTAGCTATTTTGAGAATTTTTAATTTGGACTGATTATTTTACAATTGATTGATTACATCTATTTTGAAGCAATCAACTGCATCTTACCAGTTAACTATGTATTCTTTGATTTTCACAAACTTTTATAAACTCAAAAATGTTTCTTTTCCACCGAATGTCAATAGCTTTAAAGTAGATTTTGGCATATATTCAAAATTTATAGCCACCGATTTTTGCCAAAATAATAGCTAAATTTTGTTTACAAATTTTCAAGAATTAGGGCCACCGATTTTAATTTTCTCTAATGCTTTGTCCAAACTTTTAAATTTTTATTTTGACACTATTCTCTATTATGCTTTTCGTTTGTTCTACTGCATTTTCCCTTATTAATGTTTGGCATTTAATACAAAGTTCTTTTCCCTCATTACAGGAAAAGTTAATTTATTTTCTTTGAAACTCAATTATTATGATGTCCAACTGGTTAGTAGATTAAAGTAATAGAGATTTTGAAAGGAATAGATGGATGATGATCTAATGGTGCTTTGACGAATGTAATCAAGGGAATTAACAGTGTTGAAATTTTTGAGGAGTAAAGTATGGGAAATAGGATTTAAATTAATCTTGAAACTTTTAATTTGGAAACATGGAGAATATTTTGAGAATTATTTTCAAGAATAATGTAAGTGATTAAGATATTTGTGTTAAGGATTTATACCATGCTAAATTGAGTCTAGTATCTATGATGTATCTAGAATGTGAATTATGTTGAGAAATAAGATTTCAGGAGAAGTCATAGATTGTGAATATGGATAATTTTAGGGCAATAACAATATATTAAGATTTGAAAGAATTGTATTAGTATAGTGGTAAAAAGAAGATACAAGTGAAATATTTTTCGTAGTTTGGTATGTCAGCAAGTAAAAATTTAATATTTTGTTTCAAGAGAGCTATTCAGAAAGCCTAAAGATCTTTGTTAAATTATAGTATGGCTGATAGTAAATTTAAATGATGTGTTTCTACATTAGAAGTTATACTTTAGGTATCTTTATATAATTTTGGTGAAAGTTGAAAGAAATTAATTGTCCTTAGTTGAACTTGCTCATATTAGTAATTATCAGGCCAATATACAATAGCATCATTTGAGGTTTTATATGAACATCGTAGGTCTCTTAATATGTGTGAATTGAGTAAAGTTAAGCTTCTTAAATCTAATTTGGAATAACATGCAATAGATAGAATATGACTTACCTAAATTGATGATGCTAGCTTGGAGAGCATGCTTCAAGCATATGTTTTTTATATTGGTGGGAGATTCCTCAACAGAATTTGTCTATAAACAAATAATATTAGCAGATTTAAACCTTATGTAAAAGGTGTTACAAATTTTCTATTAAATGACTCAGTGGAGTTAAATTTATTGTAAGATGTCATTGATAAGTGAAATTGATTAGAAAAAGAATACAAGAAACTCAATACAGGTCAAAAGTCTAAAGGACCAGGAATGTTGAGCACTACAAATTATCAGCTAGTAACTAAATATTCTTAAAAGACTCAACCATAGAAGAGATAATGAGATTTGGAAAGAAAGAAAAAGTTAAGCTCTAGTATATAGGCTCTTTTGAAATCTTGGACAAAGTATGCATAGTATATATCGTCTAGCTTTGTATCAAGATTAAGTGATGTTGGTACAATCTTTCTTGTAATAGCCGTAAATTTAACGAGAAAGTTCAACTAAAGAAATTTAAAATAAAAAAGATAATTTTGGAAAATGGAGATTTTAATTAAGAAAAATTTGGAATTAAAGAGAGGATTTCGAAAATGGAGTTAGGACCCGGTGAAAATAAGTTATTATTTACATGGATTAAAGAATTATAAAAGAAATGTGAGAAATTTACGTTTTGGGGCAAAAATGCAATTACCTAAAAGTTTTGGGGTCAAAATGTAAATATGAAAATTTGCAAGGACCTTCCTCAAAAATAGAAAATTTGCAGATTCGTCCCTTAAGATATTTTAAACCCTCTGCAGCAAGAAAACTGGAGAAAATTCGGATCCCTTCCTCTCTCTCCCTATTTTCTCTCTCAAAAATCCCTAAATCTTCTCTCTAGGATTCTCGCACTTCCGGAACTCGGATTTTGACACCACCACCACCACCACCAACGGACTCAGGACGAAGAGTTCTTCAAATCCATCCGATTGGTTTCTGGAGAACTGGCCAGAAATTGGCCGAAAAATTGAAGGGAAAAACGGCCAAAAAGGTAACCCCCGAAACTCCTACTTTTAATTTTCAAACGCAAAAACTAACACCGTAGATCGATCCAGAAGGCACCGAAATCTTTGGATCTCAAATTTCAGCCAGACCCACCACCGTACGCGCCCCCACGCGCCGCATCTCCCTCGGCGAGTGAAGCCCACGCGCAGCTCCTCGGGTGGTGCGTGTAGCGCGTGGCAGCCGGACCTCCTTGCATTGACCTGCGTTGACCGAGCTCCCGGAGGCCAAATTTCGCAAATCCGGAGTCGTTTTCAAGGTTTTCGGACGTTTTGGACTCGATTTTGGGGTTTATTTTGCTGAATTCGGATCAAAAAATAGGATTTTAAGGGTGTCCAACTTTGTACTTCAAAGTGGTGAGTAGATGATTCTTTCTATGGCTTGTTTTACTCTTCTTGAACTTTACATTGATAAATGAGCACGATTACATATTATTTATACTTCCATATGTTCTTGAAATGGTTTGAAAATGTCTGAAATATTTGGTATATGATATGTAGTTCAAGAAGAGTTTGATTTTGCAATAAATTTTGAAACACATTGAATATGTGATTTTTTTTACACGTATTAATTGTTGGATATGAAAATTATGCATATTATTTTATGAAAGAAATTGAATGGCAAGCGTAAAGCTCATGGCGAGTTGCTTGATAATTACAGCAAGCGTAAAGCTCATGGCGAGTTGATTGATAATTTTTCATTCTATTTGATGAATATGCATTAATATATATATGTTATAAACGATTTTGTACTGAGATTGAAAACTCTGTCGTTTTTCTACATGAATGTAGATATATATATATATATATATATATATATATATATATATATATATATATATATATATATATATATATATATATATTGATGAATTTTGTCAGTTATATGGCTTGAGATGGTAATGTGAAGGTGATAGTAGTGGGAATGTGAGGAGGCAGTTGGGTGATGTACTCACATTCCCTGTTGATGAAAGTTGTAGTCAGATGTATAGTGAGGAGGCAGTTGGGTGATGTACTCACATTCCCTGTTGATCTATTGAAGTTGTAGTCAGTGGTATTGTGAGGAGGCAGTTGGGTGATGTACTCACATTCCCTGATTACCTACTATGATTGTGACTATGGTATTGTGAGGAGGCAGTTGGGTGATGAACTTACATTCTATATTTATCTATTGAAAAGATTTGATTTTTTAATGCATACCAAAATCTATTTAAGATTTATTTGTATCATATGTGGTTACAGCTATTAAAATGTGATTTGAACTGAGAATATTTTGAAAATGCGGGTCCCATAAAAATGTACTTTTGAACGGTGGAATTTGATATGATAAGTTTTACTATATAAGTACATCCTTATGTTGACCTGAGAAGTCATAGGAGGTGTTATCTGCTTACTGAGTTGTAAAACTCACTACACGTTGTTGATATATTTTTTAGATAAAGACCCAGAATTTGGTCCCGCGGCTATTTGACCGACTAGGTGTCGTGCTTCAGTGGTGAGCCTAACTTGTTTCTAGGCTCTCAGTGTAATATATTGTAATATATTTATACTCTAGTGTTGCTCTGAAAGTCACAGGCAGAATCCTTGTTTCTGCTGTAAACTTGATGTATATAGACTTGACATGTATAATTATTGGTTTTGTAAACTTGTGAACGTTGAATAATACTTGGATATGTATTATCGTGAGATCATTTGCATATGCGTAATAAAAAGTTTAACGGATATTAAAGGTATTCGCGTTCCTAAAGTAGGGACGTGACATTTCTTGCATTAATGTTAAGTAAGTACCTATCAGATTCTTCTCATATTATCGGGTTTCAAGAACTTGACTTAATTATGAGGAAAAACAATGTTATTGATTGATAAGCGAAGAACTTATGGTTGAAAGAAAATATCTACGGATAAATTTATATGGCAAACCACTTAAGTGAGGAAGCCACTTGGGAAGTAGAAGATGACATACAGATGAGAGTAAATTTTTTTTTTTAAATAATAATATTTTTTCACAAACAAATATATTTTTATTTATTTAAAAATGATTATGTTCTGCTAAAAGTAAGTATACTTTTAATTAAAGTAATTATTGTTTTGCTTCCAATAATTATATTAGCCTTTAATAACTTTTTGTTTCATTTTTAGAAATATTCTTTCTTTTATTATGTATAAAGATATTTATTTTTTGATTTGTTTTATTAAGATTTTTAGTAAGAAAAATCATGATTTAAGAGTTCAACTAAAATTTTATGAGAATGTAAATTTTTAAAAAATTTTGGGATATTTTAAGATGAAAAATGGTGTTTATATGAATATATATGAAATAAAATAAGAATAAATCTAAATATTTAATTATTAAATAGTAATAATTAATATTATAAAAAAAAATAAAGAGGAAACGAGAATGTGGGAGACGAAATGCGAAACAGAAGAAGAAGATGAATAATATGTGAATAGTGAATAGTACCTCAATATTTTTTCTTTAGATCTGGAGTGTCTAAAGACCTCCGATCTCAAAACTAATAGTACCAATGGATTCAGGACGAAGAGTACTACAATTTTGACCGAACAATTTCTCAAATTAGCCGTTGAATCACCGTAGATTAGAAGTAGAAAATTTCAGAAAAAAATAAACTCTGAAACTCTTACTTAGAGACCTCAAATTAGAAATCTAACACCGTAGATGAATTCAAAAACTAGATAAACATTAACATATAAAATTTTTCAACTATCTGACAACTTTTTGTTCTTGGTGAATAGTATTTTCCGGTAGTGAATAGTATTTTCTGGTCATCAATAGTGACCAAGTTATCAGAGTTATTTTCTTAATTTTTGGACCCTCCGGACACGTTTTTGAAGTCTGTTTAGTCAAATGTGGATTGAAAAAGTACATTTTTGGATTGTCCAATCTGAAACCCTTACCCTTTGAGTAGATGATTTTTTCTATGACTTGCCTTTACTCTTCTTGAACTTTAAATTGATAAATGAGCATGTTTACAAGTTATTTATACTTTTATATGTTCCTAAAATGGTTTAAAATATCTGAAACGATTGCAATATGATATCTAGTTTAAGAAGAGTATGATTTTTGAAATGAATTTTGAAACACTTTGAACATGTGATTTTTAAATGTGTTTCTCATTGTATGGCAAAGAAAATATGTTATGTATATGATATTGATTTATACAGTGATATATTTGCCTCGGATGTGGGCATGTATACGTGATTCTCCTGATTGAGAAGTTTTGATAGAGAAATATACTGAGACTGAAAGTCTGTATTATATTGAGAATTTTATACTAGATTATATGGCATATGTGTATATGATATTTTCTATGGAGGAATCCTATTGGAAACACTATCTGCTAACAGCAGGTGATGTTAGCCGTGGTGCACCTTGATAACCCAGCTAGTAGGGGGTAGTACTAGCCTCGTGTGAGGGTCAACACATGAGAAATGATATGTAATGGAGAGCGGGATGCCTCCTATATGGGCGAGATACCATTTATATGAGATGTGATTTGCCTTCTCTTACTGTGTGCTTAGGAAATACCCATATAGAGTCCGTTCGCGTGTCCTCTTGAATGATAGTAGGACAAACCTCAGTGGGATGCTGAATTTAGGCAAATCCTATACCACCAAAGTACGGAAGGGGTTAAACTCTGATATGGTGGTTCTGATATAGAATCCTCCAAATATTTTCATAAGAATTATGTTGATGCATACCATGATTTTATTATCGTTCTTACAGCATTACTTATGAATTGAATATGAATATGAATTTGAACAGAGATTATTTGAAATGCGGGTCTCCTATGGATGTACCTCTGAATTGTGATTTTCAATGTGACAAGTTTTAAAATAAAGAGTACATCCATATGTTGACCTAAGAGGTCATAGAAGATTTTATCTGCTCACTGAGTTGTCAAACTCACTACACGATATTTATATGTTTTTCAGATAAATATATAGAGTTTGGTTCTTTTCCTTCAGATAGTTGACCAGCTAGACGACATGATCTCTGGGTGAGCCTACTTTGTTTCCATGGCTCATAGATTCTGATATATATTGTATTTGTACTTTAGAGTATGTTCTGAACGCCACAGGCAGGATCCCTGCTTCTGCTGTACTTTGATGTTTATAAATTTGGTGTTTATATGGAAATAAATATCTATAAAATAGCGTATTATACATGTTATGGAAAATATATGATCGTAAAGTATGTGTTTCACGTGCTCTAAAATTAGGGGCGTGACAATGCCCAAGAGACTACTTGAAAAATCTGTTCTAAAGTACTAAAACTCCTTGGTAAGGCAATGAAGGTATTAGCATTGCTAATCATTTTAGCCATGCATTCATGCATATAAACTACTCTAAATTATTTCTCAATTGTCTTCCCTATGATGTTTAATGCAGTTAGAGTTGTATGAATAATACCTAAAACTTGACATTCTCTTACATGTGTAGCTGTAGAAACACACCCCATTAATATACGGTTACCTCCACCATAGATTAAATGAATTTTTCTCCTAGCGAGCACCATACTCAGATTTTGTGCTGTTTTCACATACTCTCCGTCTTTTCTAGAACTGAAACCACAAAAGACACAAATATTTCAAAACTGATGGAATGCGATTCCCTCCATAACTGCATTCACCCTAACTTTGAATATGAAAATAAAGATACTAATGCGTGCATTTATAGAACTCAGAAAATGGCATACTTACAATAGCTATGTGAATAGGCCAGTAGCATAATTAGAATAGCTATGTGAAAGGCTGGTGAATATAAGCTAAATTGAAGGTCAATTTTGAAAATGACAGCATGCATGTATATGTACAATAGTTGTGATTGTGACGCATATTAAGAACATAAAGAGAATAATGTTAAGATACTACCAAAAAAATTTCTTTTCCTTGTTGTCCTTGATAAAATATTGATGTCTTGATTCATGTAAGGAAGTTATAAGTGATAAGCGTTTTTGTAAAAAAAAAGTGAAAATACAAACCAGTTAATTGTTGAAGAGGGACAATCAAATGATTTATCTTGTATTCTCAATGTTCTTATCCGTCAATTATCGGTATTATTAAGTCAATCAGTTATTTTGAGAATTTTTAATTTGGATTGATTTATTTTACAGTTGATTGATTATATCTGTTTTGAAACAACCAACTATATCCTACCAGTTAATTACATGCTCTTTATTTTTCATAAACTTTTATAAGCTCAAAAATACTTTTTTTCCATGTGACATTCTTCCACCAAATAACAGTAGCTTTGAATTAAATTTTGGCACATATATTCAAATGCGGTCACCGATTCTTGCCAAATATAGCAGTTAGATTTTGTTTGTAGCTTTTCAAGAATTATAGCCACTGATTTTAATTTTCTTTCAATACTTTACCTAAACTTCTGACTTCCTATTTTGGCACCATGCTTTATTATGTATTTCACTTTTTCTGCTGCATTGTCCTTTATTAATATTTGACATTAAATGTAAGGTTCTTTTTCCTTATTACAAAGAAAGTTAATTTTTTTCCTTGAAACTCAGTTATTATGGTGTCCAAATGGTTAGTAGGTTAAAGTAATGGATATTTTAAAAGGATTTATCTATCAAAGAACGTATTAAAAAAAATATTTAGACCAAGTATGTATATACTGATTGGGTACTAAGGTATAAAGAATACTCAAGTTTACCTAATATAGTTGAGTAGGGAAAGGAGAATATTTTGAGAACTATGTTAAAAAATAACGTAAACCAATCAAGGTACTTGTGTTAAAAGTTTATATCATGCTAAGTTGAGTCTAGTATCTAGGATGTGAATTATGTTGAGATTGAAAATTCACGTGTGAATAATTATTGAGAAAAGAGATTTCAGAAGAAGCCATAGAAAGTGATATTGGATGACTTAAAACCTTATGTAAGAGATGTTACTAACTTTATATTAAATGATTCAGTGAAGCCAGACTTATTGTAATATACCGTTGATAAAGTGAAATTGATTAGGAAAAGAATATAAACAACTTGATACAAGCCCAAATGTCTATAAGGATTAGGAATTTTGAGCATTAGAAATTATCAGTTGGTGACCAAATATTCTTGAAAAACTCACCCATAAAAGAGGTAATGAAGTTTGAAAAGAAGAAAAATGTTAAGCTCTAGTATATAGGCTCTTTTGAAATCTTGAATAAAGTAGACATAGTGTATATCGTCTAGCCTTGCCATCAGGATTAAGTGATGTTGATTCGGTGTTTTTTGTATCAATATTAATGAAGTACCTATCAGATTCTTTTCATGTTATCAGATTTCAAAAAATTTAATTGAACAAAAATTTGGCTTAATTATGAGGAAAAACCAATATCTATTGTTGATCAACAAGTAAAGAACTTATAGTTGAAGGAAATTCCTATGGTTAATGTTATATGATAAAATCACTCAAGTGAAGAGACTTCTTAGGAAGAAAAGATAATATACAAAAGAGATATCTCCAATAGTTTGAGTAGTAAGGATAATAATTGTAATTTATGTTTTGGTTTCATTTCCTACTTGTGATAGGATGGTTTGAAATTCGGAGACCGAATTTTCTAAGAGGGAAAAAATGTAACATCGTTAAAATTTAGTAATTTTTATTTATGTATGGATTATTAAAAGAAATAAAAGAGTAGAGATGTAATTGAAAGGTTTTAAGGATGAAAATGAAAACTTGTTAATATTTTTGGGGTCAAATTGTAATTTCTTAAAAGTTCAGGGGTCAAAATATAAATAATAAAATTTGCAAGGACTTCCTTTAACAATTAGCAAATTGCTAATTGGTCCTCTATTATTATTTTAAAAAATAAGAGACGAAAAGATTTTCGGGGCTAATGAATAGTAACTTTCTCTCTCTAAATCTAGAGTACTTTTGAGCATCCGATCTCAAAATTAAGGCTACCACTAGATTCAAGAGGAAGAATACTACGATATTGGCCAAATAATTTTTTAAATCGGCAGAAGAATCACCGTAGATCGAAAGTAAAAAATTTTATAAAAAGGTAAACTATGAAATTCCTATTTAGAGTTCTCAAATTGAAAATCTAACACTGTATATGAATTCAGGAGTTAGATAAACCTCAGGATATGAAAATTTTCAATCATCTGACAATTTTTAGTGCGTCGTGAATAGTAAATTCGATCGACATGAATAGTAATTCTAGGGGTGAATAGTATCTATCAGTTGATTAGTGTTGACCAAACTCTCAAAGGCTAAATTTTGAGATTTCAGAGTCATTTCTTAGATTTTTCGACCTTCCAGACTCAATTTTGAAGTCTGTTTGGTCAAATTTGAATTGAAAAAGTATATTTTGGGACTGTCCAACCTGAAACCTTACTTTGTGAGTAGATAATTTTTTCTATGACTTACCCTATGCTCTTCTTGAATTTAAAATGTATAATTGATTCTGTTTACAAATTATTTATGCTATCATAAGTTTCTAAAATGTGTTAAAATATCTGTTTTACTTATGAATTAGCACATAATTCAAAAAGAGTACGGTTTTATAAATAAATTTGGGAACTCATTGAATATATGGTTCTAAATGTATTTATCATTATTTGATAAAGTGAATATTATGTGTACGAAGCATTGATCTGTAACGTTATAAAGTTATTGATTATGATTGAATGATAAACGTAAAATTCATAGCGAGTTTCTTGATAATTATACATTGCATTTGATGAATATGCATATATATATATATATATGTATGGATGAATATCGACAGGTTATATGACTTGAGACGGTACCGAGTATGGGATGTTTTATTAGCTTGAGTGAGTTAAGGGAGGACCGCTTCAATCGGATGACAGTGGTAATGTAAGGAGGTAGATGGATGATGAACTCGCATTCTCTAATCACTTATTGTGACTGTAGTCGATCGATCACTATGCGTATAGCAAATGAGTGAATTGAGTGTATTGAGAGCTGTAACATACTTGAGCATTATGTAAAAAGAGTGAATTTTTAGTACTTATATAGTATGTTAATTATGCATCAACAAAAGTTATGACTTTATCTTAAAAGTTTAATATTTTACTGTAACTTATACAGCTGAATAGTACATCATCCCTTGCTGTGTGCTTGGAAATATTTAATGGTTTTGATATGGGTTCCTCCTAATATTTTCAAGTAAAATATTTTAATGCATAACAACATTTGTTTAATGATCATACTGTGTTGAATATGGTTTTAGATATCTAAATATCATTTGATTTAATAATATTTAAAATACAGGTCTCATATGAATGTACTTCTGAATTGTATTTTCCATGTGACAAATTTTAAAACATGAGTACATCCATATGCTGACTTAAGAGGTCATAAGAGGTATTATTTGCTTATTGAGTTATCAAACTCACTACATGATATTTTCACATTTTTCAAATAAAAATACAGAGTCTGATTCTGCAGATAGGTGATCAGTTATGTGATATATTCTCTGGGTGAGTCTACGTTGCTTCCAAAGCTCACAGTTTTTGAATTATACTGTGTTTGCATTTTAGAGTGTTCTCTGAACGTCACAGGTAGGATTCTTACTTTTGTTGTTACTTTGACATTTATAACTTGGTCTGTATAATATGTATACATGAAAGAACTTATATGTATCTATTTCTATGACAAAAAATAGTGTTATGCATGTTATAGTAAATATCTGATTGTGAATTTTTTTTTTCATGTGCCCATAAATTGGGGGTGTTACAAAATACAACCTTATTAAGACTTGGTTTTTCTGTTAGCAAGTGTGATCATTCCCTTTTTGTTAGAATTAATCCAAAGTATATTATATATGTGCTTGTATATGTAGATAATATTCTTATAACTAGTAGCTCTTTGAGTTATATATATTTATTAATTTCCCAGCTCTATCAAGCATTTTCTTTAAAAGAAATTGGTTCATTGAATTTCTTCTTAGGGATTAAAGTTTATAATTTGTCACATAATAGTTTACTGTTATCACAAACCAAATATATCAATGATTTACTAACAAAGGCCAATATGTAGACTACGAAACCAATATATATACCTATGAATTCAGGTTTGAAGTTTCCAGCTAAAGGCTTATCCTAGAGTGATCATCAATTGTATAGAACAATCACTAGTGCTCTTCAATATTTGACTATTACAAGGCTTAATTTATCTTTTTGTGTTAGCAAATTATGCCAACATATGCATAATTCATTAGAGGTGCACTGAAAAGTTGTCAAACATTTTTTGCGACATTTGAAAGGAACATCAACACATGGTCTTCTATTTAACAAATCCACATAACTTGATTTGGTAAGATTTTGTGACTCAAATTGGGCTGCAAACCCCATTGACAGGCATTCAGTTTCTAGTATGTGTATTTACCTCGGAGAAAATCTAGTTTCATGGAATTCAAAGAAACAAAATGTGATGTCAAGATCTGGTATAGAATTAGAGTATAGAAGTCTTGCAAATACTATTGTTGAACTTACTTGAATTCATTTGTTGCTTAGTGAAGTAGGTGTTAAAACTTTAGACCCTCAAATTGTATATTGTGACAACTTATCAACAGTTCTTATAACAACCAATCATATTCTACATATTCTACATCAACGAACAAAGTATGTCAAACTTGATATACTACGAAAGAGATATTTTAGTAGTAGAAGGTAAAGTAATTGCAAAGAAATGAGAGTAAAATAAAGACAAATTTTCTCAAAAATGAATTTTCTATTTTGTCAATATCTGATACAAAGAGAAGTCATTATATAGGCAGTAAAGAATAAAATTCAATTTGAAAATTTTAAGAACAAACTTAGAGTAGTGCACTAACTCTCCCTGTATTTGAAGGGGGTGTTAGAATTGAAAATAAATTGATTGTCGTGCAATCAGTTGTAGTCTACATAGAATTAATTTTGTCCATGTTGGATTAATTTTCGGTGTTATTAGTTATTGAATTGGTTACATTAGTTATAAGTTCTAGTTGTAATATAATATCTTTTTACTGCCTAGATAGTGGCTTTTCTCTGTATCATATATTGACGTAATAAAAAATTAATTTTTGAGAAAATTTATCAATATCTCACTCTCAGTTCTCTGCAATTACTTTACCTTTTACTACTGAAATATCTCCTTCAGTCTCAACACATCGAGGATTTTGAACAAACGCTCTGGGGATTGGCTTGTAGTAGCAACGGCATTGGCATAATTCAATAGCTTAGTCATCCATCCCTGACAAATCTCCATGAAAGAGAGATCGGCAAGAGAAGGGAACCCGAAGAAGATACTGTTGCAGAGACGTTGTTCATTCGGAAACAGTATCTTAACCAATATCATTGGAAGCTTTTGTCCAATTTTCAATATCGTCTTTTTGATGTTTCAATGGCATCTTATGGAACTCCTCGATGCTGAGCTTCTGAAAACCCATCGTCAACGGCTTTTCATCCAAGAATTCTTCGGTGTAAACATCGTAACATTCCTAAACGAACCCAGAAGTGACTGCTTCTTTGAGCTTTGCTTCAAAATCTTGGGGGGGGGGGGGGTAAATGAATGTCTCTTGGCTTTCATTCTCAATCCCCAGAATCGAATATAGTTGTTTTATGTGGTCACCGTGAGCAGCTTCTTTTTCTTCTTTGTTAGCAGCAGTAACAATTTCTATTGCCACATGCTCTTGGGGACTATAGTTGTAGCCTGTGACTGGAATTCTGAACAGGAGCAAAGAGCCATGAGTGTATAACAGAAAGGTAATCCAACCAAAGCGAGCATCAACTTTACCTTCATTAGTTGTACTGTGAGAAACCCAAGATAAAAATTGAGCAG
Organism: Gleditsia sinensis; assembly: GCA_037074535.1. NCBI lineage: Eukaryota > Viridiplantae > Streptophyta > Magnoliopsida > Fabales > Fabaceae > Gleditsia > Gleditsia sinensis. Next base: position 53,596,375 of record CM073472.1, read on the forward strand.
ATCCTCCTCGAATCCAAGATGAATCTGCATTGACAAGCTTAATGGCATCAAAGCAAAGGCGCCACTAGAAACTGCGCTTAATACATCTGGTTTTCCTCCCTTCACAGATTTGTCACATAAAAAAGAGTAAACAGAGCTGAGCGCTCACAAAAACCAAAACCTCAAATGAGATCTCAACAGGAAACTCCAGGAAAGTCGCCATTTCCTTACAAATAACGTAACGTAGGTGATGACTCAGTATAAAGAACGATCTTCAAAGTGTTCCACTCTCCAAATAGATGCTTGAAAGACGAGCTCAGAGCAAAACAGAACAGCCCAACAACACTTGACATAAATCCCAGAATTCTCCATAACTGGAGCTGAACTAACAGATTTCGGATTTGGGGAGACATTGTTACTCCTCTTGATTCCGTTTACGAGGTTATCTTGTAACAACCAGCAGTAAAGGTTCTAAGATGAAAATACATTGTGGCAGAGCCGTCGGGACGAGGATCAAAACTCGAAAGTTTGGACTTCATAGCCTTCATTAAATGTGAAATTTCCATGAAAGAGATTTACATGATCCTAATTTTCATGGAAATGGTACACTCGCTCATTTCTTGGGGAAAAATATTCCAGTGCAAAAGAAAAGGTATTAATGTGACAAATGAAATGCGTACCAATAAATTGGGAACTTGTAGAAGAAGATTCCTGCAACATCAGCATCAAGGCTGAAGTGATCATTTACCTACAGTTGACGAGGAATAGCCTAGAATTTTTGTTTGTTCTACACAAACTGATGGTTCAATGTCCGTATTTTCTTGATAAATAATTAAAAAATGATTACATTAATGCTTTTACGATGTTGGAAGAAAAAAGATAAAATTCGATTAACTTAAAATAATTATTTACAAGCCAACATAATTGTTGATTTTATATATCTCTTACAATTTTGGATAGAAATATTTTAAAATTAAAAATATAATGTAATTCAGTTAATTTAAAAATACTAATTACTAGTGGCTTGACATGCATTTTTATAATTATTAAATAAATTTACACTAACCAGCCTTTAACATCCTTTTTTTTAATTCTTAAAACTATTCGTCATCTATTAAAAAAAATTACCTATTACCTTTTAAATAACCATCCTTAAATATTATCTATTATTTATTTTTGGTAACTTTATTATTTTTAATACAATCATATCAAAAGAGACTAAAAATTCTAGAGCCATATTAGAATAAATTATTATATTTATAAATAAAAACAATTTTTTTGTGTTTTTTTCCGAAGGTATTGATAAGAGGGAAGGGGAGTGAAGAATTGAGGCCCCATGCCTCTCAATCATTTATTGTGACAAAATTGTCATTAAACAGTTATTTTTTAGCGTTTTATGAGTCAATGTATAGTCGGAATTGTCCTTCCTGAAAATAATACAAAATCTTTTTGGCTTGTCGTCCATGTAAGAACTGGCCGGAATGGTCGCCTGCAATCTGCGTAGGTAGAGTGACACAAGATTTGCTTATCTCCAAATGCTATTGTATGCAAGTTCAAAAAAAGTACCAAATATCATATATTAATTCTTTTTAGATTTTGTCGCATTCTATGTGAAAAATCATGTCTTTGTATAACAATAAACGTTTGGCTAGACTCTGTTTAATAAAATTAATTTATAAATTAATTTAAAATTTATAAATTAATTTATTATTTGAAATAATATATAGTTTATAAATTTTTAATTAATTTAAATTATTCAAATAAATTTGTTTACCAAACATCTCTAATTTAATCAAATAAATTTATAAATTAATTAAATAAATTATAAATTAATTTATTTATCTTATAAAAAATGCTCTTAATATTTATTTTAATAAATAATTTAATTTAATTTCCCTATTTTAAAAACACACCATTTCATAATTTTTTTTTGAGATATTAAAATAAATTAATCCATTAAAATTCATTTATATATAAATATTTTTTTATGATGTGTCTATTAAATTAAAAATCTTATATAAAATGTCTCTAATCTCATTTTTTATTAGCAACAATAAAAATATATAATAATTAGATAGTTCATGTTGGAAATTCAAAATGTAATATTAAAAACCGTTTATAAAAAAAAATTATAAAGAATTTTTAACTATGTGTAACATGTGAGAAAATATGAGAAATCGAATTATCTTTTAAAATAAATAGATTAAAAGTATAGTTGAGCCTAAATGTTTCAGCTCTAACCATTCAAGAGTGTACTAAAATAAATGAAGATAATTATAACAATATTAGTAAATATAATGTATATTTAAAATTAATTATGGATTAAATCTTTTACATATCTTAAATAATTTGGTAATGTAAACTTAAATTTAAAAAAGAAATAATTTTTTATTTTAGTAATTAAATTAAAAAAAATTGGACTCCAAAAAATATGTACTGAACTCTACACATTTTTTCTTTTCTCTCCGAAATAAGTAGCTCATGCAATTTACAATATGTGTGACTTATTTCATAAATTAGCATGAGAGATTAATTTCTTTTGAATTTTTTTACGACAAAATAATATTTTTTAACAATTGTCTATTTGAAAAATCAGAGTTGCATATCTTATTTTTTATATTACGAAGTTTTTATCTTTAAATGATTTTAAATTATGAAGTCAATATTGTCTCTTGAAGATCATTGTGGCCATGGTTTATTAATTATTAAAACGGTTCAGCACAGCCAACTCAGCATAGCGCGGGCGCCCACTTAATTAATTTGAGTTGGTAAAAATATAATTTTGTCGGTAAAATTATCAATCTGTATAATACAATAAAATAATTATAATCAAATAATATATTATAAATCGAGGCAATTATAAATAAAAAATTTGAATCATGAAACTTTCTATAATATAATTATTTCAAAAATAATAATAAATTAATAAAAAAATTCAATAATTTAAGCAAATAATAGTAATTAATCAATAAACTAAATTAAGTCATCTTTAATTTGACGCATATTTATTTAAAAAATTTAGTGAGAAAATTAATTTTAATATAATTTTATTTAATCTAATAGTATTTCTTTAAACTTCAACGCAGATAATTTTTAAATATATTAGTATTTCTATTTTCTAGTATGAACATATAATAATTAAATAACTGTTATGGGGTTCGCAAGATTAAGCCACATGATCGACAGACAACAACAATCCTCTTCGCAAAGATGAAAGGAAGGTTTCCTTCTGTTAAGCAATACTTTCCTTTTTCAAAGTATGTATTGTGAAATTTATGTATAACTGCCATTGTCATTTATAATACATAGTTTATTAATTTATTTCTAAATTATATCCATATTTTTAGTTTTAATTTTAACCCTATTATTCAACTAAAATATTATTTTGAGTATGTTATTTACATTCCAGTTGAGTTTATACTTTTTTTAGTTTATAACAGCTATTACTCTCTTATTCATCCAAGGTTACATTTGACTGAAGAGAAAAAAAAATCGAACTTTTTTCCCTCTCAAAAATAGAATAGGTCTTAAGGAATGTGTCACGGCTCCAAATGATGGAACACATGACCGGCACGGCATAAGAGTTTCCCCCTAGCCGTAAGCCTAACAAATAGCATGCACAATCATTCAGCACACAATCCAGTACATAATAAATATAACTGGCCACATACGCCACATCCAATATCAGAAAATACTGTATATATATATATATTTCATGAATCCAACATCCTTGATTCAACTTGGCCCATGGCTTCATAGTACAAACATTATTGTAAAACGTAAAACCATTTTCAAACAACACAAGAAGCGAGGATCCTGCCTGTATGTTCATGGAGATACACTAGACATACACTTAAACTATACAACCAATACAACGGAGTGCCCAAACTGGGGCTCACCAATACTATATTTAGCCTCCTATGGAGCTGTAGCTGGATCAGTGTTTCTTTGACTATCTGTGGGGAGAAAACAGAAGAGGAGTGAGATTACCACATCTCAGTGAATGGATAAATCATACTATAACAGAAACAGGGCAAACTAAGCACGAATATTTCGCAATTAATTAAATAATTGAAATCAAAGAGTATAGAAAACATGAAACATCTAATCATAATTTATTGAAAGAATGCTAAACAGTTCAAATGATAAAACAGGATTAAATCAATAACTGTAAGCAAATCAGTTATGCATGGTAAATAATAAATGAAGATGTTTATGCAATAACAATGATGAATGTGGTATTTTAGAAATATTTAGTCTTTAAGAAAAATGCACTAATTTATTGGAGGTCTTTCCTAACAGATCTATCATCTATCCCAAGCACATAGCAAGGGTAAGGTAATCACTGTAGGCGTAGACAGAAGTCCACCCTAAATTTTCCCCAAGCACATAGCAATGGGTATGGCAATCACTGTAGGCATAGACATAAGTCCACCCTAAATTTTCCTCAAGCACATAGCAATGGGTATGGCAATCACTGTAGGCATAGACATAAATCTATCCTAAATTTTGTGTCTTAGGCTGTCATATGCCCGTCACAATATCCTAGGCCGAAGCCTTAACATGATCATGGTGCACCAAGGCTAGCACTACCTGCGGCTAGCTAACAGTGATCTAAAAGGGTCACTCCAATAGAAAACATGTGAAATATGCTATTCAAAGAGTTTAAAGTAAAACATTTCAATAACTTTACAATACAGCTATAATTCTCCATCTAGCTCTTTTCATGCATAAAATTTCATTCTATAATATATCTCATCCATGAATTCCCATGGAGACCTTTACAATCATAAATTTTCCCTTTTAAACATAGATCGTCCGTAGACGTCACATAGATGCTCATCATGCATCAAATCATTTCATGGCTAACTTAGTTCATTTCTATGACTAAGTTCGCATTTCTATAAATCTAGCTCAAATGGAGAATTAATTGTCTAGATGCTTGCCCTGCATACCTAGGGTTCAACTAGGATTGAAATTTACAATTTCTAACATGGTTGGAACATATTGGTTTTCAAAGCAGTAAAACAATTTAACATATATTCCAACTAGTTAAAATCATACGAGAGAGTTATAAATCAAATTCCTAAAACATGCGCTATAGTATGAAAAACTCACTCACCGTACTAGAAGTCCAACAACGAGAATTTCACCTCGTAGTGGCTCAATAACCTAGAAAACATAGACATAGCATGAAAATTAGAAAATTCTAAAATCACTATTCACGCCGGAAAATACTATTCACTCGCCGGAAAATACTATTCATGCTGAAACCTAAAAACTCCATATTCGATTCTAAAGCTATCTACGGGAAGAATTTCGGTAAAAACGAAGCCTAAAACGCAATGGGACGAAATTTTACCTTTGGAGGTACTATTCACGCGATTTTTCGGCGACCTTCCGGCGACTTTCCGGCGAAATTGATTGGTGGGTTTTGAAGTACTCGTTGCCACGAGTCCAACGGTCCAGACGGTTCGTCAATCGGAGGTCCGTAACTCCAGATATGAGGGTTTGAAATTCAAAGGGGAAAAGGAAAAAAATGAGGCTGCGGGTTTTTTTCTGCTCTCTGCCTCTGGTTCCCGAGACATATATGTGCAGCGCTACAGTAACTTTTTTTTTTTAATAATTATTAAATAATTAATAATAAGATTTTCTTTTAAAAAAAATTCATATAAATTCCGTTTTTCATCATAAAATATCCTAAAAATTTCTAAAAATTTCCTTTCTCATAAATCTTTAGTTAAACTCTCACATCATAATTTTTCTTGATAAAAATAGTAATAAAACAAATTTCTAAACAAATATCTTTATTTATATTAAAAGAAAGAGTATTTCTAAAAATACCATAAAAATTCAATAGAAGCCGGTATAATTATTTTAAGCAACACAATACTTCTTTTACTTAAAAATCCACTTACTTTTAACAAATCATAATTATTTCTACATAATAAAAATATATTTGCTTATAGCGCGCCAAAACATAACTTCTAATATTTTTTTTCTATGTAATAAATATACATATTTTCTACGGTTCTTATCTCTATTGTCAAAATTCTCTCTTTTATTTTAAATTTCCTTTTCATTAAATTTTACGGTTATTACATTCTTCCCCCCTTAAAAAAATTCGGTCCCCGAATTTTACAAAAACTAACAACATGAAAACATTTGACTACTCTTGAAACAGCTGAGGATACTTCTCTCTCATGACATCCTCTACTTCCCACGTAGCTTCCTCCTTGGAATGATTCTGCGAGATCACCTTTACTGTAGGGATATCCTTAGATCTCAACTTTTTCACTTGTCTATCAACAATGGCCACGGGTTTCTCTTCGTAGGCCAACTTGTCATCCAAAAGGATTTCTTGCGGTTGAATCACATGAGATGGGTCGGGTACATACTTCCTCAACATCGAGACATGGAAGACTGGATGCACTTCACTCAACCCAGGTGGTAGGGCTAGGCGATATGCCACTGCTCCTACCCTATCCAGAATTTCAAAAGGTCCAATATACCTCAGGCTTAACTTCCCTTTCCTACCAAACCGCATGATTCCCTTCATGGGTGAAACTCTGAGGAACACATGATCGCCTAGAGAAAACTCCAACTCCCAACGCCTATGGTCCACATAAGACTTCTGACGACTTTGTGCAGTTAAAAGCCGTTCCCTTATCAGCTTAACCTTCTCTATGGCATCTTGCACTAAGTCTGGCCCTAGCAGCTTAGCTTCTCCAACTTCAAACCATCCAATGGGAGATCGGCATCTTCTCCCATAAAGAGCTTCAAAAGGTGCCATCTGAATACTGGCTTGATAACTGTTGTTGTATGCAAACTCAGCTAATGGCAGGTATCCTTCCCAACTGCCACCAAAATCCAATATACATGCTCTAAGCATATCCTCCAGAATTTGAATCGTGTGTTCTGACTGGCCATCTGTTTGAGGATGAAAAGCGGTGCTTAGATCTAACCTCGTCCCCAAAGCTTCTTGAAAAGCTTTCCAAAACCTTGATGTAAATTGTGGACCTCGATCAGATATGATGGATATAGGGACTCCATGCAATCTGACGATCTCACTCAGATACAGGCTTGCATACTGAGCCACATTAAAGGTAGTCTTCACTGGTAAGAAGTGGGATGACTTGGTCATTCGATCCACTATCACCCATACTGAGTCATAACCCTTAGGGGTCCTCGGTAACCCTGTAACGAAGTCCATAGTAATCCTTTCCCACTTCCACTCTGGTAACTCAATCTGCTGGTGCAAACCGGCAGGCTTCTGGTGTTCAGCTTTCACCTGCTGACAAACCAAGCATTGAGCCACAAAGTTTGCTACATCCTTCTTCATCCCATTCCACCAATACAAGTCCTTGAGGTCACTGTACATCTTATTTGTTCCTGGGTGAATAGTATAGGCTGATTGATGTGCCTCCTCCAAAATCTGCTTCCTCAAGCTATCCACATCGGGTACACACAAGCACTTCCCATATCTTAACACTCCTTCAGCATCCACGCTGAATTCAGAAGTCTGATTATTCCTGGATTCATCCTTGAGCTTGCACAGCTTGGCATCCTTGTCCTGATCTGCCTTAATCTGCTCAACCAGTGGAGAATGTAGTTGCATGTGGGCTAGCAACACCCCTGGCTCCTTCACTTCAAAGCGCATCCCCTCTCCTTCTAGCCGATGAATATCCCTTACCAACGGCCTCCGGAGTAGGGTAATATGGGCTAGACTCCCCATTAACTTCCTGCTCAAAGCATCTGCTACCACATTGGCCTTGCCTGGGTGGTACAAGATAGTGCAGTCATAGTCCTTCACCAACTCCATCCACCTTCTCTGTCTCAAGTTAAGATCTCTTTGTTGAAAGATGTACTTGAGACTCTTGTGGTCCGTGTAAATCTCACAAGGTTCACCATAGAGATAGTGCCTCCAAATCTTCAAGGCAAAGACCACTGTCGCCATCTCCAGATCATGTGTAGGATAGTTCTGTTCGTACTTCCTGAGCTGCCTAGATGCGTAGGCTACAACATGACCATTCTGCATTAACACACAACCCAAGCCTACCCTTGAGGCGTCACAGTATACTGACTATCCTCCAGTGCCCGTTGGGATAGTTAGAACTGGGGTTGTGGTTAGACACTTCTTCAAGGTCTGGAAACTTTCTTCGCATACATCCGACCACTCAAACTTAACTCCTTTCCTGGTTAATCTGGTCAAAGGAGCAGCAATTCTGGAGAAATCCTTGATGAATCTCCGGTAATACACTGCTAGACCCAAGAAACTTCGGATCTCCGTCACACTAGCTGGGCGAGGCCACTGCTGTACTGCCTCTACCTTCTCGGGGTCTACTTGAATGCCGTCCTTCGTGACTACATGCCCCAGAAACATAACACTGTCCAACCAGAACTCACACTTAGAGAGCTTGACATACAACTGCTGATCCCTCAAAATCTGCAAAATGACCCGTAGGTGCTGTTCATGCTCCTCATGGTCTTTAGAATAAACCAAGATGTCATCAATGAACACAATGACAAACTGATCTAAGAATGGCTTGAACACCCTGTTCATCAAGTCCATAAAAGCAGCTGGTGCATTAGTTAGTCCAAAAGACATAACTAAAAACTCATAATGACCATAACGGGTCCTAAAAGCCGTCTTGGAAATATCTTCCTTCTTGATCCTCAACTGATGATACCCTGACCTCAGATCAATCTTGGAGAAACATTTCGCTCCTTGAAGTTGATCGAACAGATCATCAATCCTGGGTAAAGGGTAGTTGTTGCGCACTGTTAGCTTATTCAGTTGCCGATAGTCAATGCAAAGACGCAAAGACCCATCTTTCTTCTTCACAAAAAGAACTGGAGCACCCCATGGAGAGGTACTCGGCCTGATGAAGCCCTTATCTAACAAATCCTGCAACTGACTCTTTAGCTCCTTAAGCTCTGTGGGTGCCATCCTGTAAGGCGGTATAGAAATTGGTCGAGCCTCTGGAATAAGGTCGATACCAAACTCTATCTCCCGTTCAGGAGGTAATCCTGGCAACTCTTCTGGGAAGACATCCAAGAATTCTCTGACCACTGCCATCTTGTCTACATCTGGTACCTTCCCATCCACATCTCTAACATATGCCAAATATCCCTGGCATCCCTTCTTTAACATCTTCTGAGCACCTAAGACTGATATCAGGTTACTTGGAGCTTTACTTCGATCACACTGGAACCGGAAAGGAACTTCACTTGGAGGGTTGAACTTGATTGCCTTCTCATAGCAATCCAAGGTAGCATAGCATGCTGCCAACCAATCCATTCCTAGGATTACATCAAAGTCGACCATGTCTAGGATGATCAAATCAGCAGATGTCTCCCTATCACCTACTGACACTTTACATGATTTGCATACATGCTCTACTGGCAAATAATCACCGACCGGGGTGGTTACAAAGAAAGGGGCATCCATCCTAATCGGATTTTTACCCAAACTCTTAGCAAAACTAGGAGAAACATAGGAATATGTAGACCCGGGGTCAAACAAAACATATGCTTCATGTAGGCAAACTGAAAGAGTACCTGTCATGACCGCATTTGAAGCTTGTGCATCCTGCCTGGTAAGAGCAAAAATCCTCGGTTCACCTCGGCCTGCTTGGTTTTGACCTCGGCCCATCATCCCTCTACCAGTACCTCTGCTACTTGCTTGGCCCGGTATAGTCCTTAGAGGCTGAGCTGCCACTGGGGTTGGTAGCAAAGTTGGTCGAGTTGGCCCTTGGCTTGAGCCATACAACTGGGGACAGTCCCTCTTCATGTGTCCAGGTTGGTGGCAATGATAGCAAACAATCATCTCCCTGCGGCACTGACCAAAATGATGGTTGCCACAAATAGGGCATTGTGGCCTGTTCTGCTGAATGACTCTTGGTCCTGGTTGTCCTGGATACCTGGTGTTTCCCTGGCTAAGACCTAGCCTACCACTTGCATCTGGTCTCTGGTTGGGGTTCCCAACATTCTGTGGTGCTGGGCGCTGCTGGCTCTGGAATCGGGGTCCTTGGGAATGAGAACTTTGCCCTCCTTTGGAGCTCCCGTCTCTATCTCTCTTCCTCAGCTTGGCACTCTCGACATCGGCCAAATGCCTAGTCTCCATCATTCTTGCACAATCTACAGCCTCTGCATAGTTCGGGAATTGCTTCATCTGGGGTGCCACTGATTTAAACAATGCTGGCACCAACCCCTGGATAAATTTCCTGATCATGTCCCTTTCAGTAGGGACCATGTACGGTGCATACGGCATCAGTTGTGTGAAGCGGTAGTCATACTCTGTGACTGACATACCAGGAGTCTGCTTCAACTCCACAAACTCTTGACACTTGGCATCCCGGATACTCTGAGGCACAAACCTCTCCATAAAGACTTCCTTGAACTCTGGCCATCTCAAAGGTGGCGCTGTAGCTCCCCTTCCGCGCATCATGGTCTCGAACCATACCTGCGCTACGCCAGACAACTGGAAGGCTGCCAATTCTACTGAGCGATTCTCTGAACACTTAAGAACCTCGCAGATCTTCTCAGTAGCCTCTATAAACTCATGGGGATCTTCACTGGCCAACAACCCCTTAAAGGTTGGCGGTTTCAGCTTTAGGAACTCAGATAGTTCCACTTCCCTCTCAGCGGGTCTCACCTGCCGCTCCACGGACCTAACTGGTTATGGAACGGAGGTAGTTGTTTCAGGCTGTTGCGGGTCCCTTCTATCTTGCCCATCCCTTCTCTCAGCTAGATTTTCTATTGCCCACTGCATACCCTGCATGGTTACCAGCATCTGGGCTATCACATCATCCCGGGGGTGAGAAGACATTTCCCCCGTCCTGGGAGTCTCAGCTTGCTCACTTCTTAACTCAGCTTGTTTGGCTGCTTCAGCAGCCCTTACACCCCTGCCACTGCCTCTAGGTCGGCCTCTGCCACGACCTCTACCTCGGCCTCTGCCACGACCTCTACCTCGACCTCTAGGCACAGGTACTGCGGACTGAGCAGACTCTTCAGCCATCTGCTCTTGAACCGCGGGTTGCCTAACCTTTGATCTTGTTCTTGGTGGCATTTCGCTATAAAACAGAAATAGCCCAACCATCACTTAACCATACCAACATAGCATACTATAAACTGACTAATTTAAACAAAAAGACAACATCCTATCGAACCCCTTTAGCAGCACCGTAAGTATAAACATGTCCGGATTCATACCCATACTCAAAGTCCTACCTAAAGGTCCGTTACTCCATGAACACAGGGAAACCTAACGCTCTGATACCATATTTGTCACGGCTCCAAATGATGGAACACATGACCGGCACGGCATAAGAGTTTCCCCCTAGCCGTAAGCCTAACAAATAGCATGCACAACCATTCAGCACACAATCCAGTACATAATAAATATAACTGGCCACATACGCCACATCCAATATCAGAAAATACTGTATATATATATATATTTCATGAATCCAACATCCTTGATTCAACTTGGCCCATGGCTTCATAGTACAAACATTATTGTAAAACGTAAAACCATTTTCAAACAACACAAGAAGCGAGGATCCTGCCTGTATGTTCATGGAGATACACTAGACATACACTTAAACTATACAACCAATACAACGGAGTGCCCAAACTGGGGCTCACCAATACTATATTTAGCCTCCTATGGAGCTGTAGCTGGATCAGTGTTTCTTTGACTATCTGTGGGGAGAAAACAGAAGAGGAGTGAGATTACCACATCTCAGTGAATGGATAAATCATACTATAACAGAAACAGGGCAAACTAAGCACGAATATTTCGCAATTAATTAAATAATTGAAATCAAAGAGTATAGAAAACATGAAACATCTAATCATAATTTATTGAAAGAATGCTAAACAGTTCAAATGATAAAACAGGATTAAATCAATAACTGTAAGCAAATCAGTTATGCATGGTAAATAATAAATGAAGATGTTTATGCAATAACAATGATGAATGTGGTATTTTAGAAATATTTAGTCTTTAAGAAAAATGCACTAATTTATTGGAGGTCTTTCCTAACAGATCTATCATCTATCCCAAGCACATAGCAAGGGTAAGGTAATCACTGTAGGCGTAGACAGAAGTCCACCCTAAATTTTCCCCAAGCACATAGCAATGGGTATGGCAATCACTGTAGGCATAGACATAAGTCCACCCTAAATTTTCCTCAAGCACATAGCAATGGGTATGGCAATCACTGTAGGCATAGACATAAATCTATCCTAAATTTTGTGTCTTAGGCTGTCATATGCCCGTCACAATATCCTAGGCCGAAGCCTTAACATGATCATGGTGCACCAAGGCTAGCACTACCTGCGGCTAGCTAACAGTGATCTAAAAGGGTCACTCCAATAGAAAACATGTGAAATATGCTATTCAAAGAGTTTAAAGTAAAACATTTCAATAACTTTACAATACAGCTATAATTCTCCATCTAGCTCTTTTCATGCATAAAATTTCATTCTATAATATATCTCATCCATGAATTCCCATGGAGACCTTTACAATCATAAATTTTCCCTTTTAAACATAGATCGTCCGTAGACGTCACATAGATGCTCATCATGCATCAAATCATTTCATGGCTAACTTAGTTCATTTCTATGACTAAGTTCGCATTTCTATAAATCTAGCTCAAATGGAGAATTAATTGTCTAGATGCTTGCCCTGCATACCTAGGGTTCAACTAGGATTGAAATTTACAATTTCTAACATGGTTGGAACATATTGGTTTTCAAAGCAGTAAAACAATTTAACATATATTCCAACTAGTTAAAATCATACGAGAGAGTTATAAATCAAATTCCTAAAACATGCGCTATAGTATGAAAAACTCACTCACCGTACTAGAAGTCCAACAACGAGAATTTCACCTCGTAGTGGCTCAATAACCTAGAAAACATAGACATAGCATGAAAATTAGAAAATTCTAAAATCACTATTCACGCCGGAAAATACTATTCACTCGCCGGAAAATACTATTCATGCTGAAACCTAAAAACTCCATATTCGATTCTAAAGCTATCTACGGGAAGAATTTCGGTAAAAACGAAGCCTAAAACGCAATGGGACGAAATTTTACCTTTGGAGGTACTATTCACGCGATTTTCCGGCGACCTTCCGGCGACTTTCCGGCGAAATTGATCGGTCGGTTTTGAAGTACTCGTTGCCACGAGTCCAACGGTCTAGACGGTTCGTCAATCGGAGGTCCGTAACTCCAGATATGAGGGTTTGAAATTCAAAGGGGAAAAGGAAAAAAATGGGGCTACGGGTTTTTTTCTGCTCTCTGCCTCTGGTTCCCGAGACATATATGTGCAGCGCTACAGTAACTTTTTTTTTTAATAATTATTAAATAATTAATAATAAGATTTTCTTTTAAAAAAAATTCATATAAATTCCGTTTTTCATCATAAAATATTCTAAAAATTTCTAAAAATTTCCTTTCTCATAAATCTTTAGTTAAACTCTCGCATCATAATTTTTCTTGATAAAAATAGTAATAAAACAAATTTCTAAACAAATATCTTTATTTATATTAAAAGAAAGAGTATTTCTAAAAATACCATAAAAATTCAATAGAAGCCGGTATAATTATTTTAAGCAACACAATACTTCTTTTACTTAAAAATCCACTTACTTTTAACAAATCATAATTATTTCTACATAATAAAAATATATTTGCTTATAGCGCGCCAAAACATAACTTCTAATATTTTTTTTTTCTATGTAATAAATATACATATTTTCTACGGTTCTTATCTCTATTGTCAAAATTCTCTCTTTTATTTTAAATTTCCTTTTCATTAAATTTTACGGTTATTACAGAATGAAACAAAATAAATTTGAACAAGGGTTCTTGCAACTGAATCAATCAATATGTACTTTTATTGAAGACATGCATTTAAACTACATCAGTTGATTCATATATAATACATCAGTTAGAACATGGTTCAAACTGATAGCTACTTTATTTGACTGGGTCAAAGCTAAAAAATAGGAACAGAACAAATTATAAGATCACGTTCCAGCATTATTCAGTAGGCACTAATTTTCAACACTCCCCCTTAGTGCCTGCTTGGAACTAACAATGCCAAGTGCATTCCTGAATTCTTCAAACTTGGGTCTTGCTAGTGCTTTAGTAAAAATATCTGTGACTTGTTCTGAAGTGTTTGTGCTTTCCAACTGAATTTCCTGATTCAACACTTTTTCCCTAATAAAATGATAACGTACCTCAATATGCTTTGTTCTCCTATGGAAGACTGGATTAGAAGCAAGCTTGATTGCACTCTCATTATCACAAAATAATTTTACAGCATAATCCACCTTAGACCAGATGTCTTTTACTAAATTTTTTAGCCATATACATTCCTGTGCTGCTATTGTGGCTGCCATGTACTCTGCTTCTGCACTAGATAAGGCAACAATGGGTTGTTTCTTACTGCACCATGATATGGCTGCTGTTCCTAGATTAAAGCAATAACCAAAGGTTGAATGTCGGTCTACTGCATTTCCTGCCCAATCTGCGTTAGTAAATCCCACCAACTTGAAACTGTTGATTCATATGTACATAAGGCCGAAAGCAAAGGAACCTTTTATATATCTTAGGACTCGTTTTGCTGCATTTAGATGAGAAGTTCTTGGACTTTGCATGAACTGAGAAATAACACTTACGAAATAAGAAATATCAGGCCTTGTGATTGTTAAGTAGATCAAGTGGCCAATCAGTTGCCTAAACCGTCTAGGATCTTTTAACTGTTCTCCTTCATCTTTTGTGAGCTTGAGATGCATTTCCATGGGAGTGACTGAAGCCTTTGCCTCCCCCATACCAAACTCAGTGATTAAATTTTTTGCATACGTGCATTGAGATAAAGTAGCCTAGACCAGTTCTTTGAACTTCCAACCCGAGAAAACACTTTACTTCCCCAAGGTTTTTCATTTCAAATCTGATTGATAAGTCATTTCTCAGTTTTAACATATCAAACTCATTATTTCCAATTATGATCATATCATCCACATATAACAAGATAATCAAATGCACATTTGAATCTACTTTTACAAATAAACTTGAATCAGAATCAGCCATTTTGAATCCACAAAACATGAAATATTGAGCAATTTTTCCATACCAGGCACGTGGTGCTTGCTTGAGTCCGTATAGTGCTTTTTTGAGTTTGCATACATACTCTGGAAACTGTTTAGAAGTAAATCCCCGAGGCTGCTTCATGAACACATCACGATCAAGTTCTCCATACAGAAAAGCATTTTTAACGTCCATTTGCGACAACCTCCAATTCTTGTGTGCTGCAAGTGAAATGATTGCTTTGACTGTCACCATCTTGGCTACGGGACTAAATGTTTCTTCATAGTCAAAGCCATAATGTTGAGAAAATCCACGTGCTACAAGCTGAGCTTTAAATCTATCAATTTTTCCATCGGGTTTCTTCTTTATTATGTAAACCCACTTGCAAGTGATAGGTTGGCAATTTTCTGGCTTTGGAATAAGCTCCCAAGTTTCATTTTTGTTTAGAGCTTTAATCTCTTCTTCCATTTCTTCTCTCCATTCAACACTATCCTTAGCTTCCTCATAACTGATGGGTTCACCTTCTGTTTGCTTCATAGTCCAAGCCATAATGTTGAGAAAATCCACGTGCTACAAGCCGAGCTTTAAATCTATCAATTTTTCCATCGGGTTTCTTCTTTATTATGTAAACCCACTTGCAAGTGATAGGTTGGCAATTTTCTGGCTTTGGAATAAGCTCCTAAGTTTCATTTTTGTTTAGAGCTTTAATCTCTTCTTCCATTGCTTCTCTCCATTCAACACTATCCTTAGCTTCCTCATAACTGATGGGTTCACCTTCTGTTTGTTCTCCTGTAAAAAAGGCATGAGAGTTGGTGCAATGATTTAACTGTACCTCATAATCCTGCAAATAATTTGGTTGCTGCCTCATTCTGGTTGATCTTTGAATTTCTTGCTCTTCTTCTTCTCTTGCTTGACATTGAGAATTTTCAATATGCTCTTGATCATCTATATGAGGAAATAAATCTACAGCATCAAAATCATTCTCCAGACTTGCATTTTTGGTGATTTCCTCTGGTTTCGGGTACCATGATGTTACTTCATCAAACACAACGTCTCTAAACGTCACAAATCTTTTGGTATTTGGGTCCATACATTTCCATCCTTTCTTGTATGTATCATACCCAACAAAAATACACTTCTTGGCCTTGGGGTCAAGTTTAGTTCGGATGTTCTTTGGAATGTGAACAAAACAAATTGAACCAAATATACGAAAATAATCCAAACTAGGCTTTGAATGGTACAAAAATTCAAATGGAGCTTTGTCTTTACCTGGCCAGGGGGGGTAATCAATTTGCAACATGATAAGCACATTGAACTGCTTCTGCCCAAAGCTCCTGAGGAAGATTCTTGTCATGGAGCCATGAAAGACTCATGCATGTAAGATGAGTTAGCTTCCTTTCAGCAACACCATTTTGCTGAGGGGTATTGGGGCAAGTCAGTTGTCGTTTGATTCTGCTTTCATCACAATATTTTGAGAAAGCCTCCGAAGTAAATTCTCCACCGTTTTCAGTTCTTAGACACTTGATTTTTTGATCAAATTCTTTTCTTATTGCTTCATTGAAGATTTTAAATTTCTGCAGTGCCTCTTTTTTTTCCTTTAGAAAAAATACCCATGTGTACCTTGAAAAATCATCAACTATCACCATTGAATAATGAAAACCACTGTAGCTGGGCGTCTTTGTTGGCCCCATTAAGTCAGCATGAATTAATTTGAATGGGTTCAGCTTCTAGTTGGTGGATTTCTTAAAGGGTAAACGATGGGCCTTGCCGAACTGACATCCTTGGAAAACGGTGTCCTCTTTAACATTTTTTAATGAGGGAATGCCATCAACCAAATTTTTTGATGAAACCAACTGTAGCATTTGATAACCCAGATGGCCTAAACGAGCATGCCATATTGAAGCACTGTCTGTTTCGCTTGTTTTCTTCACATAAGCCTCCCCCACAGACATTACAAATAGAGAATTTTTCTTCTTTCCAACTAAAACAGTTTCAGCAGTAATGTTCTTTATGTTATTAAGTACTTTAACATCATTTGTGCCAAATAAAACATACTTACCTGAGTTGGTGATTTGTGAAACAGAAACCAAATTCTTTTTCAACCCAGGAACGTGGTAGACATCTTTAAGTTTCACCTCACCATCATTTGAACCCAGCTTTACTTCTCCTTCTCTCATCACAGGATATGTGGAGTTGTCAGCAATAATAATCACTCGATCACCATTATGTCTATGTAGCTCAGAGAATAACTTATCGTTTCCAGTCACATGGTGTGAACATCCAGAGTCTATGATCCACTCTTCTGAATAGTTGATGTAGTTTGCATGTGATAAATTGACTTCTTGTTGGGTTTCTTCAGCAATGAAGCATTGGTCCCAATTTAATTGACCACCTTCTTCATCTTCACAAATAGCATTGGCTTTTGACATCTTTATTCGACAATTTCTTTTAATATGACCGAGTTTTCCACACCTGTAGCATTTGAAATTTCTGTTGGTATTCTGTGAGCTCTCCCATGGCTTTCTTTTTGGTGATTCGTCATCTTCCTTTTCCATTATTTTTCCACGGGAGAATAAAAATGCATCCTGCTCCATCTTTGTACTGGTTTTTGTTTGTTTAGCTAGAGCTTCTTGATTTGACATAAGGTTCTCTAGTTCTTCCACTGAAGGTTGATTTTCTCAACCTTGTATGGAAGTAATATATGGCAGATATTCCTTCTTCAATCCTCGAATAAGGAATCATCTTTTTCGAGCATCACTTATCTTCTCTTCTGGATCAAGTTCTGAAATTTCTGCACAAACATTCTTTATTCTAAGAAAATATTCAGAAATCGATAAGTCGCCTTGAGTTGTCATGGCCAGCTCATTTTCCAGAAGCTGCAATCTGGCTGTGTTCTTTTTGGAGAAAAGTCATTCAAGTGTGCTCCAAACCTCCTTCGGTGAGGTCACATCACGTACATGATGAATAAATTCTTTGCTGATGGAAGTCCTTAGTGCAAACAACGCTTTTTCACATTTAACTTTTCACTTCCTGCGAGCTTCTGCATTTTCAAGAATATCCTGAGGAATTTCCGAATCAGCACCAGCAATTAGCTCCCATAGGTCTTCACCCTGAAGAAAAGCTTCCATGCATAATCTCCAGTAATTATAGTTAGAGCCCACAAGCTTTTCCACACCATACTGGGTGCTCGAACTGCTGCCTCCACTATTCTCCATCTCACAAAGTGATTTCCTCCTTCACACTTCTCCAACAAGATGCTCTTGATAGACAAAAAGAATGAACGAATTTTGCAAGAACCAAACCAGGCTCTGATACCATGAAACAAAATAAATTTGAACAAGGGTTCTTGCAACTGAATCAATCAATATGTATTTTTATTGAAGACATGCATTTAAACTACATCAGTTGATTCATATATAATACATCAAAAAAACGGACTCCCTAAAATAATGACAACTGCTAACACAAAAGATCCTAAAAACTTGCAACCAATATCACACTAACTTAATCAGTTAGAACATGGCTCAAACTGATAGCTATTTTATTTGACTAGGTCAAAGCTAAAAAATAGGAACAGAACAAATTATAGGATCACATTCCAGCACTATTCAACAGGCACTAATTTTCAACAAGGAAAAATGGGAAGAGCTTGAAGAATTATTCTTACTTACCATTTTTTTAACAGAATTGATTGTTGTTTACAACCCCACCTTGTAAACTTGCACTAAGTGGTGTACTTATGCTACTAAGGAACATGATTGATCCTTTAGACTTTGCAGTGGAACCTTATTTATAGTATTCCCAATTAGGAAATCATGGGGAGGCCAGGGTGATTAATGATAGTAATTTAGAAAAGAGGTCTTTACTCCTGGAATGAACGAACGTGTGTCCTTCACAGAGTTTATGATCATTAAATAGCAAAGGAGACAATATCCTTTAATCATTTCATATGCAATGATAAATAAGAGTCAAACATAGTCTCTTCCAAATGTTGAAATTTATCTTTAAACCACTTTTTAGTCATTGACAATTGTATGTTGCAATATCAAGAGTCAAAAGTAACGATGGACTAACAATTATAATTCATGACAAAGATGTATTAATAAAAGAGTTGATATTTAATTTATTGTTAATAGATAATTTTTTATTTATTATTGATATTTAAAATATGATATATAATAAAAATAATTTTTAAAAATATTATTTTTATTATATGTCACAATTTAAATATTATTAATAAATAAAAAATTATCTATTAATCGTAAATTATATTATTTTTTTTAATAAAAATAAAAAAAATTTATCTAAAAAAAATTTTGAAAGCTAAATTGAAAAGTTACAAGGTAACTTTGTTAATTAAAATGAGGCCAAATTTATATTTTTAATTAAATTTTTTTAAATTATTAATTATCTTTTGATAATTAGAATATATGTCAAAAAACATGAAAGACATTGGATTTTAGGCTTTTACGTAAAAGAAAATATTGGTGGGCCATCTATTTAATTTGCTAGCTCTTACGGTAAACTAGGGAATATTTTTCTTTCAATGTCATTTTCATCCTAGCCCACACCTCTATTGGTAATAGACCTCGTTTACCAATAGCCTTTTGCATATCAAGAGGTTTCATCTCAACAAACCAAACACGTTGAATATAATTTATACTATAATTTATATTATACTAATCAAAGTTAGCCGACCAATGCAAAGAGGCATTGGGATCCAATTGACCATAAACTAATGGGCCTCAACTCTGACTTTCCTAGGAACGTCTCCTAATTAATCATTGTGGAAGTGCCTAGGTGCCCTTCTATAATAACCTAACCCCCAGCATATCGTCTCGGACGATTCCCAATAGGCTTTTAAAATTTTTTAAAGGATTGTTTGGTTATGAATTTTTTTTTAGAATCTCAATTTAAAAAATTAAAATTTTTATATTTAGTATAAATTTTTAAAAATTCATTCTTAAAAAATTCAAGACTTGTTTGATTTTGTTTTTTTTTTATTTTTAAAAATTATTTTTAAAAATTATGTTTAATAATTATTCTGTAGAACAAAAGTAAAAAAAATCTATTTAATAAACTGTTTTAAAAATATGTTATTTTTTTTTTTCGTGTTCTGAAAATAAAAACAGGAAATAAAAGCAGCTTAGAGTCTGTTTGTTTTCTGTTTTTAAAATCTGTTTTCTGTTTTCAGTTGTTTTTAGAATAAAAAAACTCGTTTAGTAATTATTTTCTGTTATTATTTCAAAAATAAGTTTTGAAAATAAGTTATTTTTAAAATAGAAAAACAGAAACAAGTATATTCTTAGAAATTATTTTTTATTAAATTTCTCACAAAAATATTTCAATGGGAAAGGGTGGGAATCTTAATTTCTTATGGAAATGAGAATCCTCTTATGATGTTAAAAGACAATTGTATCTTTTATTAATGACATAATTGTAATAATAACAAAAAAAAATTATTTTCTTTCTACTCTCACTCTCACGCTCTCTCATCTCTTTCTTTTTTTACTCTCTCACTTTCTCTCTCATCTTCTCTCTTTACTCTTACTTTTTCTCTCATGAGAATAAGAAGTATTTTTGAAATATGTACAAAGATTTCTAGGAAATTAAGCATAACCAAATAGAATAATAGAAGATTTTCAATAATCTTAAAGGTCAATCAAACACATTTTATACATTTTCAAGAATTATAATTCTCATCAATTATATTTTTTAAAAAATATGATTTTTTAGAACAAAAAATTTTACCGTTTACCAAACACTCCCTGAAGAGATGACTATACGAAGGTTCATGTTTAGTTCTTTTAGCCCACAAACCAATAGGACTATAAAGACAGCTAATCAGAGGTGTTTGAATAAAACATACTCTAGCCTTATCTATGTTTAACTAATTTTTAGGAAGACTTACAAGAGGTTAGTTGTCAAGTAACACGTCTTTTTTCTTACCATTAATTTGGTGATCCAACAAGGTTATGGCACTTAAAAGCTCGTCCTGCATTTGATCTAGAAAATCCTTGTCCAGAATATTTTCAAGCCACTATTCAAAATTGTCCCTCTCGTACTATCCATTAGAACTTTTAGAGCTTGAATTTCTTGTGTATTGGTTTTTTGTGTTTGCAAAATATCTCAAATAGTCATGCAACAAAATGCAATATGGTATTATGCCGAGCAAAATAAACTTCCAAATGAATAAGTGATAAAAATTAATACTATTACACACCAAAGGAAATTCAAATGATATTTTTCAAGGTAATGAAAGATATAGATGCGAAAGTAGGTATAATGAAGCAGAAAGGAAACAAACGGGAAAGAAGTTGGGTTTAATAACATTCTTGCTGAAAAACCTTACAGTTTATAGTAATCTAGCACATTTTTCAATAAAAAGACACATACCTTGCCTTCGCAAGCCCTAAAACTGAGCCCAAGGAATATATTTCATCTCATAAATACCTTTCATGACATTGTCAGGAGGTTGAAAGTTGAAGTAGGTTGAAAAACTGACAGAAAAACACCGGAACACCTTCTGCACATTAGGAAGTCCGCCGGCGTGTGGCAACGCGTGCTAGAGCTCTATGGTTTGCCTCAGATTTGTCTATGACGAGATACCTGGTTTGAATTGTTGCAAAGAAACTGTGAAGCCTTAGCGGATCAAGCATATTGTACTCTCTGTGGTCATTCTGAATACTATATTGAAACAAGGCTATCTTTGAAGGGGAGAAACCTTCTGCTATTAAGGTTGTTCACATGGTAAAAAACGCTTGTGGAGAGATGACTGGACAACTTGGTCAAAAGAAGAGAAAGGTAGTAAGGAGGAAGTAAGAGGGAGGAGAGCTTATTGTAACATGCATGATCCCAGTAGGTGACTTATCTTAGATGTCAACAACTAATTTTGCGTGAAGGAAAATTAGGGATGGTAGAAATGAAAAGATTTTTTTTCTGCTAATCTCGTGGAATGAAGTTAAAGGTGAGAATTTAAGTCTAGTTGATGAAAGCTCAAATTCTATACTCCGGGCCATTTTGAAAGGACTTAGAGGAGTCATATGGTTGGTTCAAGGGTGGAGATTATGCAATTCAGCAAGTAATACAAGGCTACTATCTTCCTCTTTTGAGATGGCTCATAAATTAACTAATCATTCTAAGATGCCTAATAAGTGAAGACTAAAGGGTATGTTTTGGATTAGGGTAATGAAGGGGAAGGGGAAGGGGAAGGGGAAGGGGAAGGGAAAGAAAGGAAAAGCTTAATTTAAACCTTTCCCTTTTTGGGAGCTAATGGAGAAAAATGAAGGATTTTTATTAACCTTATAAAATCCTCAGAATTTCTCTTTCCCTTATAATTTTAAGTTCTCTTAATTTGAGGGATTTTGAAGGAGAAAGAAATAATCAAGGATTATATTATTCATTATTTCTTAAAATTACACATCTATAAATTAACCAAATTATCATAATAAATTATTTTGATAAAAAATATAGTTTTGCAAATACATTATGATCAAGTGTTTTCTTTTTATTGAATCTTCTTAGTTTATTACCTTGTTAAATTTTAACATCTACACAAGAAGAAAAAAAAAGTTATCATTTAATTGGACTAGCAAGCCAGGTTTACTTCTTTTCTTTGGAATCAGTTTCGATATTTATCCAAATATATATATAATTGAATGGCTCAGGCCTTTTAAAAAAAGAAAAAGAAGCGAATGAAGGCACGGACGAGAGAATGCTGGATTTGGCCAAAGCTGTGAACCAGAGTCAAGAGAGAAAGCCGCCAGCACAGTGAGAACAACTAGTTGACCTTTATAATGTGGTTTAGCATAGATTTTCAACAAATTTAGGTAATTAAATAAACTTTCCGAAGGAAAAAGGTGGTTGTGTTTTTTAAAATATTGGTATGATGCTTCTGCATATGAGGAATCAGAGATTTGCGTCTGTTTAGTCTTGGCCTGGTACGATGCTTCCAACTTTAAAAAGTCAATAGAGAATGCGGAGGGGACCAAGGGAAAGTTGGATTTTCCAATATTTTTCTATCCGACACTTTTTCCAATATATATATATATATTTGTAAGGCTTGAACACTCTACAAGGCTAGACTCGCCTCATTATTAGGCTACATCTTTTTTGCAGTTTTGATAAGATTTTATTTTTCTAACTACTAATGAAAGTTTGAATTAGGAAGAGACAAGCTTTTTTTTTTTTTTTTTTTAACAACTAAGAGATTTAAAAAAAAACATATTGTTCTGATTGATTTTGACGTTATCTTTATTTTATTCTTTAAACTTAATAAATAAGTGAAGACACATCATATATACATTCAAATATGGGTAATCTTTTCCTGACTAATGCACTCAAATTTTTTTTTAAAATATAGTAAAATATTTTTTTTTGTTAATTATAAAATTATACACATATTTCTATTAAAAATAAAAATATACTACAACTTAATATAAGTGTCTCAAATATTTTTTTTTATAAAATGAGAAACAATTAAATAAAAAAAAATGAAAGAACAACTGCTTTAATTTTTTTTCTTTGTCTATTGTCTTTTAATATATATTATTTTTTATAAATTATTTTATCTTCATATTTCTTAATTATAAATGTTATTTTAACATACAATAAAACATTATATAATAATAATAGACAAGCGTACATCCATTTACCTTATTTAATAGATATTTATGTATTCAGATTGCAAGTGTGACAAAAGCCAATCCATAGTCACAGAGGGAGATTAAGGGAATACACAAAAGAAAGGAGAATCATATTTGAGAAATAATACTTGAAGTACAAGATAGCAACGTAAAGATCAGATATAAATAGTATGAAATATCTCTATTATTGTGAAGGGAATTGTACTTTCAAAATATCCACTTTATTGATTCAAAAAATTGGTTAAGAAATTTCTTGTTGATAGTATTTTACTAACGAAAAAATTATATATAAATTTTTAAGAGATAATAACAACACTCTTAATAATATTATTATTGTTAACATACAAGTATACGAGTGGATGATCACATTCATTATAAGAATTAAGTTAGTAAAATTTAATTTTTTTTCTTCAATCAATTGTTTAATCTTCTCTCGGAATGATATAATTAATTGTAAAGTATTCATTATCTCTTTTATGGTATCTTAAAAGGATCAATGTGTAACATTTATTTTATTATGTTTAGATTTCGATCTCTCATTTTGTACTCATAGTAATTTTTTTCAAGAATAACAAGCAAAAATATATTTTAAAATAATTTATTAAACATATTTTTTTTTGTTTTATAAAACAATTTTTAAACATATTTTTCATAAAATAAAAAAAAATAATCAAATAAAAATTTCTTAAGTTTAATTACTTTCATCTTCTTTATTCTTTTGCTTTCATTATTATTATTATTATTTTGTTAACAACAATAACAATTTATTTTCAAAATAATAATAATAATTATGAAATTACTTTGTAGGACTCATATATATATTTTCAAAATATTTGAATTAAGTTGTAATATAATTTTTTATTTTTAAAATATGATTATGCATAATTTTATAATAAAAGAAAATATTGTTTTATAAATATATTTGTCAAGATAATGAGGAGTACATTACTCTTATTTTTAAAATATATTCATTTATACTTTAAAAATAATAATAAAATAAACTAAGATCTTTATATTTATAAACTTATTTAATTTTGATTCTTCAAATATTTTGAGAGCCCCAAGTTAATTTAAAAAATTATTAGGGTGTTATTTGGTTACTTTTTAAAAAATATGAAATTTATTATACGTCAGATTTGTTATTTGGTTACTTTTTAAAAAAATAATAAAAAATATATTACTCTTATTTTTAAATTATATTCATTTATACTTAAAAAAATAATAAAATAAATTAAAATTTTGATTTTTATATTTATAAATTTATTTAATTTTGATTCTTTAATTATTTCTAGAGAACATAATTTAAAAAATTAATTTATATATTTAAAATATATATATAAATTCTAAGAATTTATTCTAAAACTAATTATCCAAAAGGTATTTAACTATTAAAATATTTATTTAATTGCATTGAAAAGCTAACTATGATGAGAGGACTGCCTTCCACACGTTCTTTGTTCGAGTAGACTCGATTGCTTGTCTTCTTTAGTTTTGTGTCTCCTCTGCTTCTTCTTCCTTATCTCCTCGCACTTTCCTCACTTCAAACTTCCACATTCAGCCCTTTACTTTCTTCCCAGAAACCGCGTTTTTACTTCGTCATTTGACTATCCAATCTCCTCCATTTTTCTCCTCCTGAACCCTCAAAGAAGTTACCTTCTTCTTCTTCAAACCCCATTTCCATCTCCAAGCGTTATGAGCTTTCTAGCAAGCTAGCAGGGAGTGAGCTTATCCACATGGCTGAAAACGGCGAGGAGAAGTTATTGGCTATGGCGCGCCACATAGCAAGGACCTTGGGCCACGATAACAACATGGCGGATGATATTCTGCAAATCTTCTCCAATTTCGATGGAAGATTCTCACGTGAGAAGTTATCGGAGAGAGGCGGCGACGATGATCCCAGAGTTTACACTGCACTGGAAGATACCCTCAACTCTCTTGACCTTCGGATCTCCCAATACTCGTCGTCCGATCAGCCGATCTGGGCTGACTCGGCTGACTCAGCCGCCTTCCTTGATGCCATCGACGAATTAATCGCAACCCTCAGCGACTGGAGCTCGTTGGCGGTGGATAAGACTGTTGGTGCATGCTTAGTACGCGCGGAGGATATGCTTCAGCAGGCCATGTGTCGGGCCGAGGACGAGTTCAGGTCTCTGATGGAACGTGGTGGCGAGTCGTTTGACCTGACTCGGGGGGACAGGACAAGTGTGTCAACTCGCAATTTGCCTTCTGACTCGGAGGAGGACGATGAAGAAGACGCTGAAGTCGAAGGGCTTATAAGAAGCAAGGACGAGTACCAAATTCCGGTGGCGAAGCCGGTGGGCGACTACGATATCGTGATCGACGCTCTACCTTCTGGTACGATCAACGACCTTCACGAAATTGCGAAGCGTATGTTGGCTGCTGGGTTTGGGAAGGAGTGCTTGCACGTGTATAGCAGCTGCCGAAGAGAATTCTTGGAGGAGAGCTTGTCGCGGTTGGGGTTGCAGAAGCTGAGCATCGAAGATGTTCACAAGATGCCATGGCAGGACCTCGAAGACGAGATTGAAAGATGGACTAAAGCTTCCAACGTTTCTCTTCGGATACTATTTCCCAGTGAGCGGCGACTCTGCAATCGCGTCTTCTTCGGATTCTCCTCTGCTGCTGATCTCTCTTTCATGGAGGTTTGCCGGGGATCGACGGTTCAGCTACTGAATTTCGCCGACGCCGTTGCGATTGGAAGCCGATCACCAGAGCGTTTGTTCAGAATTCTGGACGTATTTGAGACATTAAGGGACCTTCTTCCCGAATTCGAGTTATTGTTTTCTGATCAGTACTGCGTGTTTCTCAGAAATGAAGCAATCACAATCTGGAAGAGATTAGGGGAAGCAATTAGAGGTATTTTCATGGAACTAGAGAATCTGATTCGTCGTGACCCAGCGAAGGCAGCTGTTCCCGGTGGTGGGCTTCACCCAATTACTCGCTATGTGATGAACTACCTACGTGCTGCTTGTCGTTCTCTGCAGACCCTTGAGCAGGTTTTTGAAGATAATGGGCTGCTATTGAAAGAGTACCCGAAGCTTGACGACAGAGTGGCATCCTCATCTTCACTATCTGTGGAAATGGCCTGGGTTATGGAATTGTTAGAGAGTAATTTGGAGACCAAGTCCAAAATCTATAAGGACTCTGCATTGTGCTCTGTTTTCATGATGAATAATGGGAGGTACATAGTTCAAAAGGCAAGAGATAGTGAACTTGGAACCCTTTTAGGCGACAATTGGATCCGAAAACACACTGCAAAAGTCCGGCAATACCATGCTAGCTATCAAAGAAGCTCATGGAACAAGGTGCTGGGCTTGTTGAAACTAGAAAGTGGATCATTGGCACATAATGTAGCCGCGAAGTCTATGAAAGACAAACTCAAATCGTTCAACATGCAGTTTGAGGAGATATGCAGGGTTCAATCTACATGGTTTATCTATGATGAGCAACTAAGGGAAGAGATAAGAATTTCCCTTGAAAGAATCTTGCTGCCTGCATATGGAAACTTCATTGGAAGGTTCGAGAATGTCCCTGAACTTGGCAAGCATGCTGATAAGTATATCAAGTATGGAGTGGAGGACATTGAAGATCGGCTGCAGGATTTGTTTCATGGAAACAGTGGATCAGCTGGTAGCCGAAAGTGAAGGAATAAAAATAGTCACTGATTGTTGTGTATATGTAATTTTCTAGTGTAAGATAGAAAACGAAGTTTTGATTACTACAGCACAAATAGTAGTGCTAAAGGATTTGTGGCCTTGAAATGTATTATATACAATATTATAGGATTGGATTTTCTGGTCAGCATCATTATATTATTTTCTGATGAAAATTATAGAAAGATTGGAAAGTATTTTGTAAAAGAATACCGAGCTACCAAATGAAACTTTTCAAGTTGTCAAAAATGCAGTTCCATCAAGACTCCGATTACATATCTTTTTTATACAGAAATTTGTCAAGTTTCCATTTTGGATTATTTTAAATTTGACAAATATCAGGTTGGCAGTTAAATCCATGATCACCTCAAGTTCCAATTGGTGATTTTTTTTTCAAATGTTCCATGGTGGTAGTGAATGAACATTTGAATGCTTAGATTTTTTTTTTTGGTTCCAAGGTTAGAGTATTAAGACTAGGTTTCCCTAATGGAGTTCATTCTATGCTTAGAACAAAAAAATGCATAACGATTGGGCTTGAATGTTATAAGAAGAGAGATCTTGGACGTTAACAAAGGAGCCAACCCTAATCATAAGCTCAACTTTTCTTTTACATTTTCTTTTTGTTATACGATCAATTTCATTTTTTTTCCCTAGCTGGAGCTGCTTAATGATTCAGGTTGAGATAAAGTAATTTCGCAAATAGATAAATAAATAAATAAAATATTTTAAGCGTATGATCTGCAATATAGCGATTAAGAGAAAATATGGATAATTACAATACAAAGAAAATAGGGGTTCTTTTGTGACAGAAAAATGCAGGAAGAGAGAAAATTTTCGCTTGAAAGAAGGGAAAAGAAGTTGAAGAATCAAGACCCTCAAACTGTGGTAGGGTAATGCTATTACACAGCAAATTATTATATAAAACTCGCAATTCAAACCACAGATGATGATGAAGATAGCAATCAAATGTTCAACGGGTCAGTTGTAATTTTAGTCTTAAGATTTTATTTTATGTCATTTTGAGATATCCATACGGAGTTATGACGCATTATAGGGGAGAGTTAAATTTATGAGATTTATTTATTTATTTTTTGTTACAAAGAAGGGCTTGAAACGTTACATCAATTTTAAAAATCGAGTTGGATGCTATATGAATTATAAAAGAAGATCAAATTTTGAGACATAATTTTAAATAAAATATTTTTCGATTTTACTTAAATACTGAAATTGATATTGATTTATGAAAAAAAAAATGTAATATCTAGTTTTCTCCCGAGGCAGAAAATTCAGCAGCTGTTGTTGCCCAAAAGTGGTAGTGGACAAGTCCAAGACGGCATTGCAGAAGGAAAGAAAAACCCTCCGTGATAAAATTAAACCATTCAAAGTTTCATATCATGAAGCGAGCGAAGCGGCGCCGACGATATTCGTGCCACTGTTCATCTTTTTCTTTACATTTGACAAAACATTTCCTCAAATAAAAAAAAGTGCAATTCAGGGGTCGGGTATTTTTGAAAGCTCCGAGGATGAAACTTCAAAAAAAAAAATTAAATATTTTTTTATTTAATAAAATTAATTATTTGAATTAAATAATATAATAATTTATTATAAATAAAATTAATAAATAAATTATTAATTATTAATTTTTTAAATTATTAAATTATTCTTTATTTAATTTAATTTTTTAAATTGGGCGTCTGCGAACTTTTTTTTACATAATTAAACTATTTTAAATAAAATTCTATCATCTTTTTTACTATAAGTGATATATCAATTTTTTCAATACACTTATTTTTTATCAATTTTTTTTTAATATATCTTCACATTCAACTTAACATTTTAATTTTTATTATTTAAATGTATATCTCCAGATTTAAATATCTTTAAAATAACCCCAAATTTTTTTATATCTTGTCATAATAATAACGAACAAATACTGTTGACTCACCCTTGACAACAAGAATTCTAGACACAAATGCCTTGATAAGCTAGAGATCTTCCTCTTCGAATTAGGAAAACTCCACACAAAAATCCACCCTGTGCATTTCATACCTCCTCCATTGCCAACTTGCCAGCTCACCAGTAATGATAGGCAGACAATAGGCAATCCCTTCTGGTGCTTCTTTCATTCTTCTCTACCTCTTTATCCAGCTTTCTTCTCTAGCGCTGGATTGGTAACTATAGAGTTGGATACTTAACAATTGGGCTTGGGCTGTCCTCCATGGGGTTGCGTTTTTCCTAATCGTATCACTTTTGCTCTCACATTCTCTCTGGCAGTTTTCTTCGCAAATCGATTATATTTAAAGTTTTGAATTAAAGGTCAAGTTTATGATAATATTAAATAATGAGACTAGCGGCATGTGAGTTGCGTCAGCTCCATCTCATTGTCCAATCTTATTTTTTTCAAATTAAACATTAACTAACTATCCAAGGAATACTTTTATTTCTCTACCTTCCCATTTTTGTTCTCTCATTCTCTTCTAGGCAACTCTCTCTACAAATCCATTATGTTTTTTTTGGGGCTGCTGGTAACAACTATATAGGTGATAGTCCCTCGGCTCTCACTTCTTTTCACTTTTTTTTTTTACAAATATTTTTGGTTCTTTAATTTTGTGCAAATAAAGATATATTTTTAATGAGATATCCAAAGAAAGTCTTTGAAAATGGTATATATATATAATTTGTGTGTATTTATTTTTATAACTTTGGTAAGA
Source organism: Gleditsia sinensis (assembly GCA_037074535.1). NCBI lineage: Eukaryota > Viridiplantae > Streptophyta > Magnoliopsida > Fabales > Fabaceae > Gleditsia > Gleditsia sinensis. The sequence goes on from CM073472.1 coordinate 53,626,491, forward strand.
ATAAATAAGTGAAAAGAATTTTTAGAGAATATATAAAGTATATCATGGACTCAAAGTCATAGAACTTCAAGTTTTGAAAAAAATTCACCTTTATCTATCCTAAACCTAGATTATATATAAAAAAGATTTAGAAACTCTCTTAAGCTCACAAGATTTATCTTTAAATAGTTTTAAAAATCATAGGAATTATTTTTGAAAAATTGGTGGTAGAAAAGAATAGCAAAATTGCCATGAATTTTTTTTTTTTGGAAAGCAATTGTTACTTGTTAACCAGTAAATTTGGCAAATTTGTTATCTAGAAGCCACTAGTCGATTGTTGCACCTAACAGACAATTATTAGCCTATAAAATTGAACTTTTTATGTAGTTAATAGATAACTGATACAATAGTCGCTTGTTGTTTATATAAAAAATATGACTTTAACATTGTCAACGGTTATTTTTATATCCAATCTATTGCAATTGATCCATATCTGCTATATTGACAAAAAATATATAAATATTCGATTTCATTGAGCTACTATTAATAGGATAACAACTCTAAACCTTTTGTTAATCCATTTTGAGCTTATTTGATTTTAGCTTCTTCTAAGTTACTAGAGTTTCTCTCGATTCTAAGATTTCTTCCTTATTATTTGTAATTTGATAATTCAAGTGGAGGATCTCTTGAAGCTTGGGATTAAAAAATCCTAATAAAGAAAAAAGACACCTTTATACCAATGCTTTGAGTTGAGAAGTTGTGGTGGCTTACGAGTATTTTATTTTCAACTTGTGAAGATAGTGAAAACTCATAAGTTGAAAGTTAAAGATTAGATGTAAGCTTAAGTTTAAGTTGAATTAGGATACATTTTTAGTGTTTGATTTTCTCTTAATCTTTTTCACTTATATTCTTACATTTTATTCTTAATTCTTTAACTTTACTAGGATACTCAATTTAGTTTCTTTGTTTTCATATATAAAACTTTGCATTGGCATATTGAAAAACATCTTAGCTTCTAAATTGTGTAAAGAATTTTCAAAATCAAATATATTTCATTTACTTCAGGTTTAAATTTTTAAAAACTCAATTCATCCCCTTTTAGTTGTATAGTCATTCTGAATAAGTGGTATTAAACTTGAACTCTTGATTAAAGACCTAACACTCTCAAGAGTAAATAGTTGATGTGAGTGATAGTTTCTTTTATCTAGGGATATTATTGAAAGTGATCCCTTCCTTTCTACTATAGGATCCGTTTGGTACGCTGGCATAAATTTAAGTGGAATGGAAAGAAGAAAGGAAGAGGGAATGGAAAAGAGAATAGAATGCCATTACCTTATTTGGTATGCGATGGAAAGAATTAGGTAATGTGATATTTTATTATTTGATTAATAAAAATTGAAAGAATAGAAAGATAAGATAAACAAAATGATTAAATTAATTTTAATATAAAATAATTAAATTAATTTTTTTAAATAATTTTTTAAAAAAAAAATAAAAAAAATAAGATAAACAAAATGAAGGGAACCAAACAATATCAAAGTCCAAAACAGCTTGGCTTGAAGAAGATAAGAGGAAAGTCTAACTATATACTAAAGCAAAACTCATTTTAACAAGTGATTTAAGCCAAGATGATTATTTTAGAGTTTTCAATTGCAGTAATGTTAAAGGAACTAGTGAAGTAAGATAATCAAGGATAAACACCCTCACTCAGCAATATTAATTATTTAAAATGAAGAATAGTTAATAGTATGCAAATGAGATTTGCTTACATTATGAATCACTTGGTAGCTTTTGTTAAAGTATATACTAGCAAGGAGAAAGTTAACACAATTATAAAGTATCTCGCCAAGGAGTGGTAACCTAAATTGATAGACATATAAGAAGCTCAAAGAGCTTTCACCCAATCTATCACAGCTTTATTTGAAAATCTCCAAAAGCATGAAGCCAAACTTGGTAACGATAAAATCTCCCTCTTCGAGTTAGGAAGACGACTCCACCCAAAATTCACTCAATATATTTCACACCTCCTCCTTTGCAAACTTGCCAACTTACCACATGGGCATGGTAATTATGAATCCCTTTTGGTTCTCCTTTCACTCTTCTCTCCCTCTTTATCCAGCTTGCTCATTGCACTTGATTGGTAACTATAGAATTTGGTACTTTCGAATTATGCTTGGGCTATCCTCCATTGGGCTGCGTATTTCCTAATCATATCACTTTTGCTCTCTTATTCTTTCCCAGGCAGCTCTCTTTGCAAATCAATTACGTTTTTTGGGGTTGTCGCTAGTAGCTATAGGTGGTAGTCCTGCAACTCTCACTTCTTTTCACTTTTTTTTTAATCTCTTCGTTTCTTTAATTTTGTGGAAATCAATCCCTCACATATGTTTTTTTATGAGATATATGACGATTTTGTGTGTGTATATATATGATCCCACACGCGACTCTATTGATATGTTTTTATAGTTTTGATGACAACAAATAAGTAAAAAAAGATTTTTTAGAGAATAGATCAAGTATATCATGGATTTTGAATTATGGAAACTCAAGTCTTTAAGAAATACTCCTATTTAAGTATCTTATAATTAGATTATATGTAAAAAAAAAGATTTTGAAACTCTTGAGATCACAATATTTATTTTTGAAACATGTTTTAAAAATCATAGTGGTTGTTTTTGAAAAATATTGGGCCAAAAAGAATAGCAAAATTGCCAAGAAAATATTTTTTGGAAATCAATATTCACCTGTTGACTAAGAATTTGGTAAATTTACTATTTAGAAGCAATAATCAACTAGTTGATATAACAATCCATTGTAACCCTTACAACTAGCAGGAATTTGTTAGCCTTTGAATTTCAATTTCAGTAGTCACCTGTTTCTTGTATGGAAATATGACTTTAGCATTTTCAATTGTTATTTTTGAACCCAATCTACTGCATATGATTCCTAACTGCTATATTGACTAAAAATATATAAATATAATAGTTCATTGACCTACTATTAATAAGATATAACAAATGTAAACTTTTTGTTAATCCATTATAAGTTCATTTAATTTCATTTAATTGTAACTTCTTTTAAGTTACTCTTTATTTGTATATTCACTATTGTAAAAGAGTTTCTCTTTACTCTAAACCTTCTTCCTTATTATTTATGACTTGATAATTATAGAGAAGGATCCCTGAAAGCTTGGGATTGAAAAATTCTTGTAAAGGGAAGACACTTGGATACTAACTCTGAATTAAGAATTTATAGTAATTCACAAGTGTCCTATTTTAAATTTGTAGAGATAGTAAAAAGTCTCGAATTGAAGTTTAAAAATTAGATGCAGACTTAATTTTAAATTAAATCAGGATAAAGTTTTAGTGTTTGATTTTCTCTTAATCTTTCTCACTTAAATTCTTGTATTTTATTCTTAATTCTTTTACTTTACTTGAATAATTAACTTGGTTGCTCTCTTTTCATATATAAAATTTTGCATTGGCATCTTGAAAAGTATCTTTATTTTTAAATTGTGCAAAATATTTTTAAAATCAAATATCTTTTATTTAGTTTAGGTTTAAATTTTTTAAATACCTAATTCACCTTCATTCCTGTTTGTATAAAAGTAAATAAAAGTGATTTTTTTTATTACAATACCAATGATGAATGAATTTTCATCTCAAATGTGCAATTCACGAGATTTGTAGAGCTCTTTTTGGCCCTTTAGCTCAATGAAAATATATCTTGATATTCATTTATTATTAAATATGAGATCTCTACTATTATTATAAGTGTCACAAGACTTTGTGTTTAAATAAAAAAAATTTGTTGCTTGTAAAAAAGAGAAAAAAAAACCTTCCAAAATTATGCACTTAAATGCATATACCAAAAACTTATATACAGTAAATCACAGTTAATTAAGCCCAAACATTCCCATTGGATTTGACTCCCAATTGGCAAATGGTCAACTAACGCTCCATTCCCTTCAACCTAGCCAAAATTGCCAGCTATATGCCATCTATGAACATAAATGGCTCAAAAATCATGACGAAGGCCAAGCATCTCAGGCCCCCTACCAAGAGATTATGCTTTCTACAGATGCTAAACGTACTTCAATTAAAAGAACATGCACAGTTGACGGATAACAAAACAAAATCCTTGGAGATGGTTTATTTATTATTATTATTGTAATATTTCGTAATTTTTAAATAATAATATTTCATTATAAGTAAATATATTTTTGATTAAAATAATTTTTATTTTTTAAAAATAATTATATATGCCTCTAATAAATTTTTATTTTATTTTTAGAAATATTTTTTCTTTTATTATGCATAAAAATATCTATTTTGTGATTTGTTTTATTGAAATTTATATTAAGAAAAGACATAGTTTAAGAGTGCAACTAAAGTTTTACAATAATATAAATTTTTAGAAATTTTTGAGATAATTTAGGATGAAAAATAGTATTTATATGTATATACATATAAATAAATCATATTATTTAATTATTAAATAATAATAATATTAATTAAAAAATAAAAAATAAATAAAAAAGAAACAGAAGGAAATGGGAAGGGGTGTGCAGCGCAGCATGCAGGGGAAGAGAAATTTTTTCTCTCTCTCTCTAACTTCTATCTTCTCTTTAAGATTTCTTCCATTCTAAACATTCAATTGAGATACCGGAAGTACCGTTGGACTTGTGGCGACGGGAGGTTCAAAACCCACCGATCAATTTTGCCAGAAGTTCGCCAAAATTTCATCGAAAAATCGTGAATAGTAACTTATAGGTAATTTTTCTAAAATACTGAATTTTTGATAGTTTTTCAAGCTTTTAAGTTAGGGGTTTTGTTAAGAATGTAGAGTATTGGTTGTAGGATAAATTTCACGGTCAAACAACATGATTTGGTGCTTTAATTTTGTAAAATTTACTTCGGTGAACAGTAACTATGAACATTGTGTGAACAATGTCTGAATAGTATTCCTGACGTGAATAGTGATTTTGACTACGCATGAACAGTTTTTTCTGACCGTGAACAGTGCCAGTGTTGACCAAACTCCCGGGGTCATTTCTTAAGTTTTTGGACCATCCGGATACGTTTTTGAGGTCTAATTGATCAAATGCGGATTGAAAAAGTATATTTTAGGGCTGTCTAAATTGAAGCCCTTACTAGGTGAGTAGATAATACTTACTATAATATGATTTTTAGCTATTCATTTAATATATCCATATGAGACATTACTACTAATGTGAAACTCATTTATTTTAATTACCATCATGTATTTTAAAATATGGCTCTTTGTATAAACTTTAGGAATGCAAGACAAGCATCATATATACTTTATTTCTCTATTGATATTAATTTATACTGATTGAGAACATTCCAAAATTGTTGTGAATCATGGTGATGTTTATATTTCACATGAATTGATAAATGTTTTTATGAGACACATGTGTGGGCCTATGGATATAAATGTACAAGTTAAGTTATTATTGTTATGGCTATTATTGATCAGTGGAGATATAATTTTTTTTAATTGTCTATATACAGAGGAAACTAAACTAGAAACATTGCAAATTAGCAGTTGTGAATGCTAACCATAGTGCATCTTGAGTTCTATGTAACTGTAATAACCGTAAAATTTAACGAAAAGGAAATTTAAAATAAAAGAGAGAATTTTGACAATAGAGATAAGAACCGTAGAAAATATGTATATTTATTACATAAAAAATATATTAGAAGTTATGTTTTGGCGCGCTATAAGCAAATATATTTTTATTTATGTAGAAATAATTATGATTTGTTAAAAGTAAGTGGATTTTTAAGTAAAAGAAGTATTGTGTTGCTTAAAATAATTATACTGGTTTCTATTGAATTTTTATGGTATTTTTAGAAATACTCTTTCTTTTAATATGAATAAAGATATTTGTTTAGAAATTTGTTTTATTATGATTTTTATCAAGAAAAATTATGATTTAAGAGTTTAACTAAAGGTTTATGAGAAAGGAAATTTTTAGAAATTTTTGGGATATTTTATGATGAAAAACGGAATTTATATGAATTTTTATAAAAGAAAATCCTATTATAAATTATTTAATAATAATTTTTTTTTTTTAAAAAAAGTTACTGTAGCTCCTGCATATATGCATACGGGCAGCCAGAAACAGAAAACAGAAAACGTAGCCCCCATTTCCCATTTCCTTCTTCAATTTCAAACCTTTATATCTGGAGCTACGGACCTCCGATTGACGAACCGTCTGGACCATTGGACTCGTGGCAACGAGTACTTCAAAACCCACCAATCAATTTTGCCGGAAAGTCGCTGGAAGGTCGCCGGAAAATCGCGTGAATAGTACCTCCAAAGGTAAAACTCCGTCCAATTGCGTTTTAGGCTTCGTTTTTACCAAAATTCTTCCCGTAGATAGTCTTAGAATTAGTTTCTATGCTCAAATATAGGGTTTTTAGGTTTCGGCATGAATAGTATTTTCTGGCGAGTGAATAGTGTTTTTCGGCATGAATAGTGACGTTTAGAATTCATCTAATTTTCATATTATGTCTATGTTTTCTAGGTTGTTAAGCCACCACGAGGTGAAATTCTCGTTGTTGGACTCCTAGTAAGGTGAGTGGGTTTTTCATACTATAGCGCCTGTTTTAGGAATTTGATTTATAACTCTCTCGTATGATTTTAACTAGTTGGAATGTATGTTAAATTGTTTTACCGTTTTGAAAAGCAATATGTTCCAACCATGTTAGAAATTGTAAATTTCAATCCTAGTTGAACCCTAGGTATGCAGGGCAAGCATCTAGACTATTAATTCTCCATTTGAACTAGATTTATAGAAATGCAAACTTAGTCATAGAAATGAACTAAGTTAGCCATGAAGTGATTTGATGTATGATAAGCATCTATGTAACGTCTACGGATGATCTATGTTTAAAAAGGGAAAGTTTATGATTTTAAAGGTCTCCATGGGAATTCATGGGTGAGATATATTTTAGAATAGAGTTTTATGCATGAAAAGAGCTAGATGGAGAATTATAGCTTTATTGTAAAGTTATTGAAATGTTTTACTTTAAACTCTCTGAATAGCATATTTCAAATGTTTTCTATTGGAGGGACCCTTTTAGATCACTGTTAGCTAGCCGGAGGTAGTGCTAGCCCTGGTGCACCATGATCATGTTAAGGCTTCGGCCTAGGATATTGTGACAGGCATATGACTGCCTAAGACACAAAATTTAGGGTGGACTTATGTCTACGCCTACAGTGATTGCCATACCCATTGCTATGTGCTTGGGGAATATAGGGTGGACTTATGTCTACGCTTACAGTGATTACCTTACCCTTGCTGTGTGCTTGGGAAAAATGATAGATTTGTCAGGAAGAACTCCAATAAACTAGTACATTTTTCTTAAAGATTAAATATTTCTAAAATACCTCATTCATCATTGTTCTTGCATAAGTATCTTCATTTATTACTTACCATGCATAATTGATTTGCTTACAGTTATTGATTTAATCATGTTTTATCATTTGAACTGTTTAGCATTCTTTCAATAAATTACGGTTAAATGTTTAATGTTTTCTATACTTTGATTTCAATTATTTAATTAATTGCGAAATATTCGTGCTTAGTTTGCCCTGTTTCTGTTATAGTATGATTTACCCATTCACTGAGATGTGGTAATCTCACCCCTCTTCTGTTTTCTCCCCACAGATAGTCAAAGAAACACTGATCCAGCTACAGCTCCATAGGAGGCTAAATATAGCATTGGTGAGCCCCAGTTTGGGCAAGACTCCGTTGTATTGGTTGTATAGTTTAAGTGTATGTCTAGTGTATCTCCATGAACTTACAAGCAGGATCATCGCTTCTTGTGTTGTTTGAAAAATGGTTTTAAGTTTTACAATAATGTTTGTACTATGAGGCCATGGGTCAAGTTGAATCAAGGATGTTATATATATATATATATATATATATATATATATATATATATATATATATATATATATATATATATATATATATATATATATATATATATATATATACAGTATTTTCTTATATTGGATGTGGCGTATGTGGCCAGTTATATTTATTATGTACTCTGGATTGTGTGCTGGATGTTTGTGCATGCTATGTGTTAGGCTTGCGGCTAGGGGGAAACCCTTATGCCATGCTAGTCATGTGTTCCATCATTTGGGGCCGTGACAGTAACGAACTTTTGTCTAATTGATTGTGCTAACTTTTACCTGATGGATTATTGTACAGGCTTTTGCCTGATGGATGATTGTGCGGGCTTTTTTCTGATGGATATTTGTGTGGGCTTTTGTCTTATGGGTTATTGTGCGGGCTTTTACTTGATGGATTACAAGTGTTTGGTCTGATTGATGGTGAACACTTCCTTTATTGCATGCTTGAGAAATGACTGTGGTTCTGATATAGTGAAAAGCTCTAAACTTATTTGATATTTATGTCTCTTGATATTGAAACTATCTTGTTATTGATCTTCCAAATATATGATGCATATGGCATTCATCTTTTCCTTGCATTAAATATTTACTTGTGAAGGAAAAACTCGTGCCCTGCTTGTCCTATTTCTATTATGGTAAGAATTACCTACTCACTGAGTTGTCAAACTCACTACATGATCTTTCTACATTTTTCAAATAAGAATATAAATTTTGGTCAGTCTTCTATAGATAGTTGGTTAGTTAAGCGACACATTTTATGGGTGAACCTACTTTATTTTCAAGACTCTCAGCTTTTGGCTTACGTTGTATTTTACACTCTAGAATTGCTCCATATATCACAGGCAGGATCTCAGCTTCTATTTGCATAGTATTTATGTATATTTTGAGATAATTGAAATTATATATTATAAATAATAAAGTTCTCAAATGAATGTGATTATGAGTTTGGTTACAATCCATACTATTTGTGAGAAATTTATTTTATATGTATCATACTAGAGTCTTACGAGATGAGATTATTTTCAAAACTTGTGCCGATTACGTACTTCTAACTTGGGGTCGTGACAAAGTTGGCATCAGAGGCCTAGGTTTCCCTGTGGTCTAATGGAGCCAAAAATTCTTTAGTAGGACCTTGAATATGGATATGAACTGGACATATTTATAATCAAGGTGTTGTTGGGGGATTCTGTAGGGTGTCAAAATTCTTTCTATTCAGAGTTAATTTTCTTCTGTTGTGTCATAAGTCAATTGTTTAAAAATATTTTCAATTGTGAATTATTCTGAATAGTCTGAAAGAGTTAAAAATAAAGTGATGGCCAACATTACGTAGCAATGATTCTTTCTATTTAATGTGTATTATACAATATCATGGCATAATTGTGTTTATTTAGTTGATAGTGATTAACATATATTCCAGTGACAATTATAATTTGTACTAATATATGCATGATATCAGTAACAAATTACACTCAATATTTTATGTTATTGTATACTAGCTATAAAAGTTAACATCATATCCCAACTATTTATAAGAAAGAAAATTTACAAGGAGAATGACCCTTAAATTATGAAAGGTGATGCTAAAAGGTCACATGACAAGTATGTTCATACTGACCTAGTTATAGCACAGGAAAAAAAAATAGACAGCCATGAGATGAAAAAAAAAGTTATGAAATAATGTGTAATGAGTTAGTTGAGATATGGTGTTTGCGTATCAATCATGCATTATATTGATGAGATATGGCTTATATGCCATGTTTGTAACATAATATATGCATTAAATATGGTATATGCTTATACTTGAAAAATTGCATTGAATGGTTAAGAATTTTTGCATGGAATGACTTGATTCGTAGAGTTATTTTAACTATGGAATATGATGTCTATTTTGTGCATTTGTTCAAATATGTTTCATAATTGTTCTCTGTTAAATGGCAGAAATAAGATTTTTATTAATGAAATGGTATATCCATTGTTAAAAGCTATACCATAGATGAAATAATATCTCATATATGGAATTGTTGTAGGATGTGCTACAATGATTGAGACGAGAAAATCTTCTTTCTTAATACAAAGAGATCGTAGTGAGGTGTCCAGTAATCTAATCTCTGCTTTAACAGCCCATAAGTTATTGCAAAAAGGTGTCAATAATATTTGGCAATGGTCAAGGATATAGATATAAAATACATTAATGTAGATCAAGTTCTGGTGGTTAGAGAATTCTCTAATATGTTTCTTGAGAAATTTTTAGGATTATCCCTAAACGATAAATGAAATTTGGTATTGATTTACTTCTTTAAACCCAACTAGTATTTATACCTCATATAGAATGGCAACCACTGAACTTAAGAAATTGAAAAATCAGTTGCAATATTTGTTAGATAAGGGATTTATATGCCCTAGTACTCTTTTTGGAGTGCTTTAGTCCAAATTGTGAAATGGAAAAATGAATTGCTGCGGTTGTGCATAGATTATAGACAGTTGAATAAGGTGGTAGTGCATAATAAATACTTATTACGTTGTATAGATGATTTGTTTGACCAACTATAGGGTGCTCAATATTTTTCAAAGATTGATTTGAGATATGAATATTATCAATTGAGGAAAAGAGAAGAGAATAATCTAAAAACAGCTTTCATGACTCGGTATGAGCACTATAAGTTCTTAGAGAAGTCATTTGATTTAACAAATGCCCTAACTGCACTTATGGATTTAATAAATAGTAATTAAGTCATTCTTGGATTAAATTGTAAATGTATTTATTGATGATATACTAGAATATTCTAAGAGTTTAGAGGATCATAAGCATAATTTAAAGATAGTTTTACAAACTCTAAGGGAGTTTGTTTGGCAAAGATGGTATCCAAATAGACCCTAAGAAAGTAAAAGTGGAACGGAAATGGCTACATTCTACTACAGTTACAGATGAAGATCTAAATCTAATTTGCGCTTCCTGCGGTTGTCTATCGTCTATTCTATTTGAGCCATAGTTAGATCAGGTACATGAACATATGCTTGTAAGGCATCAATCAACTTCTCGACATTTGAAGCCGAGATGAGAATTCGTCATGCCGAGTGTGGAATAAACTTTAGTTCCACAGCTTGATTTAGAAAAGACAACAGACCATCAAAGAAGTGATTAACATTTAACAAACCTATCGGTTTGTGATGCATATTCAGTTGTGCCCAAGAGACTATTTGAAAAATCTCCTCTAAAGTACCAAAACCACTTGGTAAGACAATGAAGGCATCTGCATTGCTCATCATTCTAGCCATGCGCTTATTCATAGAAGCTACCCTAAATTCTTCCCCAACTATTTTTTTTTCAGGATGTTTGATACAGCTAAAGCTGTAGGAATAATACCTAAAACTTGGTATCCTCCTACATGTGCAGCTATAGACATACACCTCATTAACCCACGGTTACCTCTACCGTAGATTAAATAAATTTTTCTCTTGACCAGCATCATACTTAAATTTTGTGCTGCTTTCACATACTCTCCATCTTTTTCAGGACTAGAACCACAAAAGACACAACTATTTTGAAATTGACAGAAAGCGGTTCCCTCCATAATTGCTCTCACATTAACTTTGAGTATGAAGATAAAGATACTAATGTAAGCATTTATAGAACTCAGAGAATGGTATATTTATAATAGCTATGTGAGTAGGCCGAGTATTATTAGAACAACTATGTGAGTGATTGGAGGATATCAGTTAAATTGAAGGTAAAAATTTCAAAAATGACAGCAAGCATATATATGTACAATAGTTATGACTATGACCCATATTAAGCATATAAAAAGAATAAGATTAAAGTATCACCAGGAATTTTCTTTTCCTTGTTGTCCTTGATAAGGCATTGGTGTCTTGATCTTTGTAGGAAAATTGTAGGTGATAGGCATCATTGTAAAAAAGAGAGTGAAAATACAAACCAATTAATTGTTGAAGAGGGACAATCAAATGATTTATTTTGTTTTCCTAATATTCTTGCCAGTCGATTATCAGTATTATTAAGTCGACTAGTTATTTGGAGAATTTTTAATTTGGACTGATTTATTTTACAGTTGATTGATTACATCTATTTTGAAGCAATCAACTGCATTCTACCAGTTAATTATGTATTCTTTATTTTTCACAGTCTTTTATAATCTCAAAAATATTTTTTTTCCATGTGATATTATTCTGTCGAATAATAGTATCTTTGAATTAGATTTTGGCACATATATTTAAAACTTGCGGTCATCGATTTTTCCAAAATAAGAGGAAGATTTTGTTTACAGATTTTCAAGAATTACAGCCACCGATTTTAATTTTCTTTCAATGTTTTGTCCAAACTTCTAACTTCCTATTTTGGCACCATGCTCTATTATGTATTGTTCTTTTTCTACTGAGTCATCCTTGATTAATGTTTGGCATTAAATGCAAGGTTCTTATTCTTTATTACAAGGAAGGTTAATTTAGTTTTTTGAAAACTCAGTTATTATTGTAACATCTCGTAATTTTTAGATATTTTCCTTAGAAATTCTTCACCTTACATATATGCATAGAAATGTTCTAACATTAATGGAATAGGTAAAGAGAGAAAACCTAAGAGGAAATATTAGAAATAAACAACATAAGCGCCACACAGGCATGATATGGACATGATGTAGCGCCTAGTCAGCAACTTTTCCATGCAAGCACCTAGAGGGTTCCAGAATGTTCTAGAACTTTTTAGACAATTCTTGTATATTCTAGAAATCTCTAGAAGTCTCCGGAATAGAATAGAATACTCTAGAATCTAGTAGAATACTCTAGAAGATAGTGGAACCTTCCTTATTTTGTTTCTACAAACCATGACAAGAAAGGAACCTTCCTTATTTTGTTTCTCCAAACCATGACAAGGAAGGAAACTTCCTTATTTATCATGACAAGGAAGGAACCTTCCTTATTTTGTTTCTACAAACCATGACAAGGAAGGAACCTTCCTTACTTTGTTTCTACAAACCATGACAAGAAAGGTGCATTATTTGATAGTCTATTTAAACAAAACCCAACCTTAGAACATAAAAATTTCGTCCAAGTGAGGGAGAGGAGAAATAGAAGCAAGATAGAGTGAGGAAAGGAAAGAAAAAAAAGGAAGAAAGAGAAATGAGAAGTCTAGAGGACTAAGTGCTTAATGTAAGTTTAACAATATTTTCTTTTTGAAGAAAAGTTTTGAAATTTGTAACATTTATATGGGATTTGGATCTTAGAACTTTGATGATTGGTCATGAATGTTGCTATATCATGTTACATATTTATCTTGCATGTGATGTATGTTTGAATATTTAGGTTGGTATAAAAAGTTCTGCATAGGTATGGCTATGGGTGGCAACATTTTAAGCTTATGTTTTTTTTTAAATTCTGGGAAGAATCGATAAGGAATTTAAAGAAATGTGTAACATGAAAAATGTATGTCTCATAGATTTTTAGCCACTAGAATCATTCAATTTGGAGTCCATATGAGATAGATATGATCCGAATAGTAAGAAAAGGTCAGAAAATGGTTAATCTGGAAAGAATATGTTAGGATAGCTTCTGTGTTTTAATTTCTGAGAACATTCTGTAGGGAATTAAAATAACCGGTTAACATAAAAATTGTAGCTATATGTGTCACAGATTTTGAGCCACTAGAATCATTCAATTTGGAGTCCTTATGAGGTAGATATGATCCGATTAGTAAGCAAATGTCAGAAAATAGTTAATCAAGGAAGAATATGTTAGGATAGCTTCTGTATTTTAATTTCTGAGAATATTCTGTAGGAAATTAAAATAAATGGTTAATATAAAAATTGTAGCTATATGTGTCATGGATTGTTAGCCACTAGAATAATTCAATTTGGAGTCCATATGAGGTAGATATGATCCGATTAGTAAGAAACTGTCAGAAAATAGTTAATCAGGGAAGAATATGTTAGGATAGCTTTTGTATTTTAATTTCTGAGAACATTCTGTAGGGAATTAAAATAAATGGTTAACATCACAATTGTATCTATATGTGTCACGGATGTTTAGCCACTAGCATCATTCAATTTGGAGTCTATATGAGGTAGATATGATTCGATTAGTAAGTAAAGGTCAGAAAATGGTTAATCAGGGAAGAATATGTTATGATAGTTTCTGTATTTTAATTTCTGAGAACATTCTGCAGGGAATTAAAATAAATGGTTAACATAAAAATTGTAGCTATATGTGTCATGGATTGTTAGCCACTAAAATAATTCAAGTTGTAGTCCATATGAGGTAGATATGATCCGATTAGTAAGAAAATGTCAAAAAATGGTTAATCAGAGAAGAATATGTTAGGATAACTTTTGTATTTTAATTTCTGAGAACATTCTGTAGGGAATTAAAATAAATGGTCAACATCACAATTGTATCTATATGTGTCACGGATGTTTAGCCACTAGAATCATTCAATTTGGAGTCCATATGAGGTAGATATGATTCGATTTGTAAGAAAATGGTTAATCGAGGAAGAATATGTTAGGATAGCTTTTGTATTTTAATTTCTGAGAACATTCTGTAGGGAATTAAAATAAATGGTGAACATCACAATTGTATCTATATGTGTCACTGATGTTTAGCCACTAGAATAATTCAATTTGGAGTCCATATGAGGCAGATATGATTCGATTAGTAAGCAAATGTCAGAAAATGGTTAATTAGGGAAGAATATGTTATGATAGTTTATGTATTTTAATTTCTGAGAACATTTTGCAGGGAATTAAAATAAATGGTTAACATAACAATTGTAACTATATGTGTCACGGATTTTTAACCACTGGAATCATTTAATGTGGAGTCCATATGAGGTAGATATGATCCGATTAGTAAGCAAATGTCAGAAAATGGTTAATCAGGGAAGAATATGTTTAATTTTTGAGAATATTCTGTAGGAAATTAAAATAAATGGTTAACATAAAAATTGTAGCTATATGTGTCATGGATTTTTAGCCACTAGAATAATTCAATTTGGAGTCCATATGAGGTAGATATGATCCGATTAGTAAGAAAATGTCAGAAAATGGTTAATCAGGGAAGAATATGTTAGGATAGCTTTTGTATTTTAATTTCTGAGAACATTCTGTAGGGAATTAAAATAAATGGTTAATATTAAAATTGTATCTATATGTGTCACGGATGTTTAGCCACTAGAATCATTCAATTTGGAGTCCATATGAGGTAGATATGATTCGATTAGTAAGCAAAGGTCAGAAAATGGTTAATCAGAGAAGAATATGTTATGATAGTTTCTGTATTTTAATTTCTGAGAACATTTTTGCAGGGAATTAAAATAAATGGTTAACATAAAAATTGTAACTATATGTGTCACAGATTTTTAACCACTGGAATCATTCAATGTGGAGTCCATATGAGGTAGATATGATCCGATTAGTAAGCAAATGTCAGAAAATGGTTAATCAGGGAAGAATATGTTAGGATAGTTTTGATATTTTAATTTTTGAGAATATTCTGTAGGGAATTAAAATAAATGGTTAACATAAAAATTGTAGCTATATGTGTCATGGATTGTTAGCCACTAGAATAATTCAATTTGGAGTCCATATGAGGTAGATATGATCTGATTA
This sequence comes from Gleditsia sinensis, assembly GCA_037074535.1. Classification (NCBI taxonomy): domain Eukaryota; kingdom Viridiplantae; phylum Streptophyta; class Magnoliopsida; order Fabales; family Fabaceae; genus Gleditsia; species Gleditsia sinensis. The sequence goes on from CM073472.1 coordinate 53,642,036, forward strand.
GTAAGAAAATATCAGAAAATGGTTAATCGAGGAAGAATATGTTAGGATAGCTTTTGTATTTTAATTTCTGAGAACATTCTGTAGAGAATTAAAATAAATGGTTAACATCACAATTGTATCTATATGTGTCACGGATGTTTAGCCACTAGAATCATTCAATTTGGAGTCCATATGAGGTAGATATGATTCGATTAGTAAGCAAAGGTTAGAAAATGGTTAATCAGGGAAGAATATGTTATGATAGTTTCTGTATTTTAATTTCTGAGAACATTCTGTAGGGAATTAAAATAAATGGTTAACATAAAAATTGTAACTATATGTGTCACGGATTTTTAACCACTGGAATCATTCAATGTGGAGTCCATATGAGGTAGATATGATCCGATTAGTAAGCAAATGTCAGAAAATGGTTAATCAGAGAAGAATATGTTAGGATAGTTTTGGTTTTTTAATTTTTGAGAACAGTCTGTAGGGAATTAAAATAAATGGTTAACATAACATTTGTAGCTATATGTGTCACAGAGTTTTAGCCACTGGAATCATTTACTTTGGAGTCCATATGAGGTAGATATGATCCGATAAGTAAGTAAATGTCAGAAAATAGTTAATTAGGGAAGAATATGTTAGGATAGCTTCTGTGTTTTAATTTCTGAGAACATTCTGTAGGGAATTAAAATAAATGGTTAACATAAACATTATATATATATGTGTCATGGAATTTTAACCACTGGAATCATTCAATTTGGAATTCTTATGAGAGAGATATAGACAGATTAGTAGGTAGAGGTCAGAACTTACTCGAGAAGAAATAACCTGTACTTTGAAAGAGTAATATCACCATGATTTCAACATTTTTAGCTAAAATGTTCAACATAATAGTTTTAGATAATTGTTCTATCTTTAGATTGACACTAAGATCAACTAAATTGGAGTTAATGTGAGGAAGTTATGTTCTGATTAGTAAGAGAAGGTCAGATATGATGAAAATTTGCATAAAAAAAATAAAGAAATAAAATTAATATTTAAAAAGAAGAAGAAGAATCTTATCAATGAAAATAATAAATGACTAATATATTCCATAGCCATTGCCATTGCATGAACTTCTTACTATCTTAATTGTGAAAGTTTGACATGAAAATATTTTATAAAATGATATTTGAAATGGTTATGTTCATGGCATGATTACCAATGATTTTTTATAATAATTATATTTTGATGAACATACTTGTTATTGAAAACATATTTTTGGGTTTTATTGTGAAAAGAAAAGAAATGAACACGGTCACATGGCAATCCGTGTGGTGCACCAGTAGGGGACGCCCTACCAACAGTTCTGATTATGTTAATGAGAAAAAAGAGAAAGAGTGTCATATCGGACGGAGCGAGAAAAGCCCGTACCAGAGAGTAGAGGATACTCACCCTGACTGGAGTAGCTTGAAATGATAATAAGTTGATAGCCATCATATGATATTCTGAAAATAGTTAATCTTGTCATACATGTCATTACTGTATGATTCTTATGTGCATAGATATAATGCATTCACGTGACCAAAGATATTTACTGTAGTTTATACAGCTGAACATGGTGTGATGAGCTATATTGATGATGATTTATTGTTGAACTTATTAGGATTTAATTCTCACTATATTTCCATATCATGTTCAGAAAATTAATTATGCAGATTTTTCTATGGCTCTGGTTTTTGGTGCACATTGGATCGAGTTACTTTATGTTGGGCAAATCTCAGAATCAAATAAAATGTTTGTGGTCGAATTGGTTCAGACCCCGTTGAAGGTGCAACCACCCACACCTGTATCTCCGGAATTGGTCAATCAAAATAAATAAGATATAAATATCTATGTGTTTGATATGTTGTACGTACAAAAAAAAGGGTTGTTACAATTATGGTGTCCAAGTGGTTAGTAGGTTAAAGTAATGGAGAATATTTTGAGAACCATATTCAAAAATAATATAAAGCGATCAAGGTATTTGTGTTAAGGGTTTATACCATGCTAAGTTGAGTCTAGTATCTAGAATGTCAATTATATTGATATTAGAAATTCACGTGTGAATAATTGTTGAGAAAAGAGATTTCAGAATAAGCAATAGATAGAATATGGCTAACTCAAAATTGATTATGCTAATTTGGAGAGTATGTTTCAAGCATATGTTTTCGAGTTTGGTAGGAGAATCCTTAGTAGAATTCACCTATAATAAAGTGATAGTAGATAATGTAAAGCCTTATGAAAGAGGTAATAAGGTTTGAAAAGAAGGAAAAAGTTAAACTATAGTATATAGGCTCTTTTGAAATCTTGGACAAGGTATGCATAATATATATCGCCTAGTTTTACTATAAGGATTAAGTGATGTTTGTATAGTTTTTCTTGTATTAATGTTAAGGAAGTACTTATCAGATTCTTCTCATGTTATCAGATTTCAAGAAATTCAATTGAACAAGAACTTGGTTTAATTACGAGGAAAAAAAACTAACGATTATTGTTGATTGATAAGTGAAGAACTTATTTTGGAAAGAAATTTCTATGGCTAAGCTTATATGAAAAAATTACACAAGAAAAGAGATATCCCCAATAATTTGAGAAGTGAAGTTAATAACTGAAATTTATGCTTTGACTTCATTTCCTATTTGTGATAGGATGAGTTGAAATTCGGGGATCGAATTTCTTAAAGGAGGAAAAATGTAATATTCCATAATTTTTAAATAATAATGTTTTGCTATAAGTAAATATATTTTTGATTAAAATGATTTCTGTTTTGTTTAAAATAATTATATATGCCTCTAATAAATTTTTGTTTTATTTTTAAAAATATTCTTTCTTTTATTATGCATAAATATATCTATTTTGTGATTTGTTTTATTGAAATTTATATCAAGAAAAGACATGGTTTAAGAGTGCAACTAAAGTTTTGCAATAATATAAATTTTTAAAAAATTTTGGGATATTTTAGGATAAAAATAGTATTTATATGTATATCTCTATAAATAAATCATATTATTTAATTATTAAATAATAATAATATTAATTAAAAAATAAAAAAAATAAAAAAGAAACAGAAGGAAACAAGAAGGGGTGTGCAGCACAACGCGCAGGGAAAGAGAAATTTTCTTTCTCTCTCTAACTTCTACCTTCTCTTTAAGATTTCTTCCATTCTAGACATTCAATTGAGATACCAGAGGTACTATTGGACTCGTGGCGACAGGAGGTTCAAAACTCATCGATCAATTTCGCAAGAAGTTCGCCAGAATTTTGTCAAAAAATCTTGAATAGTAACTTATAAGTAATTTTTCTAAAATGCTGAATTTTTGATGGTTTTTCAAACTTTCAAGTTAGGAGTTTTGTTAAGAATGTAGAGTATTGGTTGTAAGATAAATTTTATGGTCAAACAACATGATTTGATGCTTTAATTTTGCAAAATTTACTTCGGTGAACGGTATTCCTGGCATGAATAGTGTCAAAACAGTATTCCTGGTATGAATAGTGATTTCGACCGTGTATGAGCAGTATTTTATGGCTTGAACAGTGCCAACGTTGACCAAACTCCCGAAGTCATTTCGTAAGTTTTTGGACCCTCTGGATACGTTTTTGAAGTTTAATTGATCAAATGCGAATTAAAAAAGTATATTTTAGGGCTGTCTAAATTGAAGCCCTTATTAGGTGAGTAGATAATACTTACTATAATATGACTTTTAGCTATTCATTTAATATATCCACATGAGACATTATTACTAATGTGAAACTCATTTATTTTAATTACCATCATGTATTTTAAAACATGGCTCTTAGTATAAACCTTAAGAATGTAGGACAAGTATCATATATACTTTATTTCTCTATTGATATTAATTTATACTGATTGAGAATATTAAAAAATTGTTGTGAATCATGGTGATGTTTATATTTCACATGAATTGATAAATGTTTTTATGAGACACATTGTCACGGCCCCAAATGATAGAACACATGACCGGCACGATATAAGGGTTTTCCCCCTAACCGTAAGCCTAACACATAGCATGCACAAATATCCAGCACACAATCCAGAGTACATAATAAATATAACTGGCCAGATACGCCACATCCAATATAAGAAAATACTGTATATATATATATATATATCTCATGAATCCAACATCCTTGATTCAACTTGGCCCATGGCCTCATAGTACAAACATTGTTGTAAAACTTAAAACCATTTTTCAAACAACACAAGAAGCGAGGATCCTGCCTGTATGTTCATGGAGATACACTAGTCATAAACCTAAACTATACAACCATTACAATGGAGTCTTGCCCAAACTGGGGCTCACCAATGCTATAGTTAGCCTCCTATGGAGCTGTAGCTGGATCAGTGTTTCTTTGACTATCTGTGGGGAGAAAACAGAAGAGGGGTGAGATTACCACATCTCAGTGAATGGATAAATCATACTATAACAGAAACAGGGCAAACTAAGCACGAGTGTTTCGCAATGAATTAAATAATTGAAATCAAAGTATAGAAAACATTAAACATTTAATCGTAACTTATTGAAAGAATGCTAAACAGTTCAAATGATAAAACATGATTAAATCAATAACTGTAAGCAAATCAATTATGCATGGTAAGTAATAAATGAAGATACTTATACAATAACAATGATGAATGAGGTATTTTAGAAATATTTAATCTTTAAGAAAAATGCACTAGTTTATTGGAGGTGTTTCCTAGCAGATCTATCATCTTCCCCAAGCACATAGCAATGGGTATGGCAATCACTGTAGGCGTAGACATAAGTCCACCCTAAATTTTCCCCAAGCACATAGCAATGGGTATGGCAATCACTGTAGGCATAGACATAAGTCTACCCTAAATTCCTGTGTCTTAGGCAGTCATATGCCCGTCACAGTATCCTAGGCCAAAGCCTTAACATGATCATGGTGCACCAGGGCTAGCACTACCTGCGGCTAGCTAACAGTGATCTAAAAGGGTCCCTCCAATAGAAAACATGTGAAATATGCTATTCAAAGAGTTTAAAGTAAAACATTTCAATAACTTTACAATAAAGCTATAATTCTCCATCTAGCTCTTTTCATGCATAAAATTTCGTTCTAAAATATATCTCATCCATGAAGTCCCATGGAGACCTTTACAATCATAAATTTTCCCTTTTAAACATAGATCGTCCGTAGACGTCACATAGATGCTCATCATGCATCAAATCATTTCATGGCTAACTTAGTTCATTTCTATGACTAAGTTCGCATTTCTATAAATCTAGCTCAAATGGAGAATTAATAGTCTAGATGCTTGCCCTGCATACCTAGGGTTCAACTAGGATTGAAATTTACAATTTCTAACATGGTTAGAACATATTGGATTTCAAAGCAGTAAAACAATTTAACATACATTCCAACTAGTTAAAATCATACGAGAGAGTTATAAATCAAATTCCTAAAACATGCGCTATAGTATGAAAAACCCACTCACCTTACTAGGAGTCCAACAACGAGAATTTCACCTCGTGATGGCTCAACAACCTAGAAAACATAGCCATAACATGAAAATTAGAAAACTCTAAAAGTCACTATTCACACGGAAAACACTATTCACTTGCCGGAACACTATTCATGCCGAAACCTAAAAACCCTATATTCTGTATAGAAACTAATTCTAAGACTATCTATGGAAAGAAATTCGGTAAAACGAAGCCTAAAACACGATTAAACGGAGTTTTACCTTTGGAGGTACTATTCACGCGATTTTCTGACGACCTTCCGATGACTTTCCAGCGAAATTGATCGGTGGAATTTGTAGCTCTTCTTCCCACGAGTCCAACGATACCTTACTTGCTCAGAGAGAAGTTTGAGGAAAATTTTAGAGAGAGAGAGTTAGGGTTCAGATGAAAGAGAAATGAAGAAAAAAGGGGGGGGGGTCCGCAAAAAAAAAGCTATCAGACGAATCTCGCCGCCGGCAAACTCATTTTCGCCGCGGCGAGCCGCTATTTTTCGCCGCGGCCAGATTCAAAACCAGAAAACTCATGCTCTCGGAAAAAATACGGCATCATTCTCCCCGCGGCGAACTCCATTTCACCGAATTTGACAAAATGTCCAACATGAAAGTTGTAGCCCTTTCTCTTAGGTTTCCATAGCGACTTGAATCACCTAATTTGGAGTTCATATAAAGTAGTTATGCATAAAATAGTGAGCAAAGGTCCAGACCACACTTCACTTCGGTTTTTGCCTCTTCTCACTATGATATTCACGGAATTTGCAAAAATTCCCAACATCAAAGTTGTAGATATATGTCTTATATTTCATTAGATATTAGAATTACTTAAATTAGATTTCATATGAGAGAGTTATGATTATATGAGTGACGAAAGGTCAGAAGCAAATGTCGAAAACGCTCTAAAATTTTACATTGTTCTCAACTTTCTTTGTTTCAAATAATTTATACTTAACCTTCAAAGATTTTATTAGTTGAGGGTTATTACATTCTCCCCTCCTTATAAAAATTCGGTCCCCGAATTTTACAAGAACCAACAACATAAAAACATAAAACTACTCTTGGAACAGCTGCGGATACTTCTCTCTCACGACGTCCTCTACTTTCCACGTAGCTTCCTCTTTGGAATGATTCTGCCAGATCACCTTCTCTGTAGGGATATCCTTAGACCTCAACTTTTTCACTTGTCTATCAACAATGGCCACGGGTTTCTCTTCGTAGACCAACTTGTCATCCAAAAGGATTTTCTGTGGTTGAATCACATGAGATGGGTCGGGTAGATACTTCCTCAACATCGAGACATGGAAGACTGGATGCACTTCGCTCAATCCAGGTGGTAGGGCTAGGCGGTATGCCACTGCTCCTACCCTATCCAGAACTTCAAAAGGTCCAATATACCTTGGGCTTAACTTCCCTTTCTTACCAAACCGCATTATTCCCTTCATGGGTGAAACTCTGAGGAACACGTGATCGCCTAGAGAAAACTCCAACTCCCGACGCCTATGGTCCACATAAGACTTCTGACGACTTTGTGCAGTTAAAAGCCGTTCCCTTATCAGCTTAACCTTCTCTATGGCATCTTGCACCAAGTCTGGCCCTAGCAGCTTGGCTTCTCCAACTTCAAACCATCCAACGGGAGATCGGCATCTTCTCCCATAAAGAGCTTCAAAAGGTGCCATCTGAATACTGGCTTGATAACTGTTGTTGTATGCAAACTCAGCTAATGGCAGGTATCCTTCCCAACTGCCACCAAAATCCAATATACATGCTCTAAGCATATCCTCCAGAATCTGAATCGTGCGTTCTGACTGGCCATCTGTTTGGGGATGAAAAGCGGTGCTTAGATCCAACCTCGTTCCCAAAGCTTCTTGAAAAGCTTTCCAAAACCTTGCTGTAAACTGTGGACCTCGATAAGATATGATGGATACAGGGACTCCATGCAATCTGACGATCTCACTCAGATACAGGCTTGCATACTGAGCCACATTAAATGTAGTCTTCACTGGTAAGAAGTGGGATGACTTGGTCATTCGATCCACTATCACCCATACTGAGTCATAACCCTTAGGGGTCCTCGGTAACCCTGTAACGAAGTCCATAGTAATCCTTTCCCACTTCCACTCCGGTATCTCAATCTGCTGGTACAAACCGGCAGGATTCTGGTGTTCAGCTTTCACCTGTTGACAAACCAAGCATTGAGCCACAAAGTTTGCTACATCTTTCTTCATCCCATTCCACCAATACAAGTCCTTGAGGTCACTGTACATCTTATTCGTTCATGGGTGGATAGTATAGGCTGATTGATGTGCCTCCTCTAAAATCTGCTTCCTCAAGCTATCCACATCGGGTACACACAAGCGCTTCCCACATCTTAACACTCCTTCAGCATCCACGCTTAATTCAGAAGTCTGATTATTCCTAGCTTCATCCTTGAGCTTGGACAGCTTAGCATCTTTGTCCTGATCTGCCTTAATCTGCTCAACCAGTGGAGAGTGTAGTTGCATGTGGGCTAACAACACTCTTGACTCCTTCAATTCAAAGCGTATCCCCTCACCTTCTAGCCGATGAATATCCCTTACCAACGGCCTCCGGAGTAGGGTGATATGGGCTAGACTTCCCATTGACTTTCTGCTCAAAGCATCTGCTACCACATTGGCCTTGCCTGGATGGTACAAGATAGTGCAGTCATAGTCTTTCACCAACTCCATCCACCTCCTCTGTCTCAAGTTTAGATCCCTTTGTTGAAAGATGTACTTGAGACTCTTGTGGTCCGTGTAAATCTCACAAGGTTCACCATAGAGATAGTGCATCCAAATCTTCAAGGCAAAGACCACTGCTGCCATCTCCAGATCATGTGTAGGATAGTTCTGTTCGTGCTTCCTGAGCTGCCTAGATGCATAGGCTACAACATGCCCATTCTGCATTAACACACAACCCAAGTCCACCCTTGAGGCATCACAGTATACTGAATATCCTCTAGTGTCCGTTGGGATAGTTAGAACTGGGGTTGTGGTTAGACACTTCTTCAAGGTCTGGAAACTTTCTTCGCATACATCCGACCACTCAAACTTAACTCCCTTCCTGGTTAATCTGGTCAAAGGAGCAGCAATTCTGGAGAAATCCTTGATGAACCTCCGGTAATACCCTGCCATACCCAAGAAACTTCGGATCTCTGTCACACTAACTGGGCGAGGCCACTGCTGTACTGCCTCTACCTTCTCGGGGTCTACTTGAATGCCGTCCTTCGTGACTACATGCCCCAGAAACATAACACTGTCCAACCAGAACTCACACTTAGAGAGCTTGGCATACAACTGCTGATCCCTCAAAATCTGCAGAATGACCCGTAGGTACTGTTCATGCTCCTCATGGTCTTTAGAATAAACCAAGATGTCATCAATGAACACAATGACAAACTGATCTAAGAATGGCTTGAACACCCTGTTCATCAAGTCCATAAAAGCAGCTGGTGCATTAGTTAGTCCAAAAGACATAACTAAAAACTCATAATGACCATAACGGGTCCTAAAAGCTGTCTTGGAAATATCCTCCTTCCTAATCTTCAACTGATGATACCCTGACCTTAGATCAATCTTGGAGAAACATTTCGCTCCTTGAAGTTGATCGAACAAATCATCAATCCTGGGCAAAGGGTAATTATTGCGCACCGTTAGCTTATTCAGTTGCCGATAGTCAATGCAAAGTCGCAAAGACCCGTCTTTCTTCTTCACAAAAAGGACCGGAGCACCCCATGGAGAAGTACTCGGCCTGATGAAGCCCTTATCCAACAAATCCTGCAACTGACTCTTTAACTCCTTGAGCTTTGTGGGTGCCATCCTGTAAGGCGGTATAGAAATTGGTCGAGTCTCTGGAATAAGGTCGATACCAAACTCTATCTCCCGTTCAGGAGGTAATCCTGGCAACTCTTCTGGGAAGACATCCAGGAATTCTCTTACCACTGCCATCTTGTCTACATCCGGTACCTTCCTATCCACATCTCTAACATATGCCAAGTATCCCTGGCATCCCTTCTTCAACATCTTCTGAGCACCCAAGACTGAAATCAGGTTACTTGGAGCTTTACTTCGATCACACTAGAACCGGAAAGGAACTTCACTTGGAAAGTTGAACTTGATTGCCTTCTCATAGCAATCCAAGGTAGCATAGCATGCTGCCAACCAATCCATTCTTAGGATTACATCAAAGTCGACCATGTCTAGGATGATCAAATCAGCAGATGTCTCCCTATCACCCACTGTCACTTTACATGACTTGCATACATGCTCTACTGGCAAATAATCACCGACCGGGGTGGTTACAAAGAAAGGGGCATCCATCCTAATCGGTTCTTTACCCAAACTCTTAACAAAACTAGGGGAGACATAGGAATATGTAGACCCAGGGTCAAACAAAACATATGCTTCATGTAGGCAAATCGAAAGAGTACTTGTCATGACCGCATTTGAAACTTGTGCATCCTGCCTGGTAAGAGCAAAAATCCTCGGTTCACCTCAGCCTGCTTGGTTTTGACCTCGGCCCATCATCCCTCTACCAGTACCTCTGCTACTTGCTTGGCCCGGTATAGTCCTTATAGGCTGAGCTGCCACTGGGGTTGGTAGTAAAGCCAGTCGAGTTGGCCCTTGGCTTGAGCCATACAACTGAGGACATTCCCTCTTCATGTGTCCAGGTTGGTTGCAATGATAGCAAACAATCATCTCCCTGCGGCACTGACCAAAATGATGGTTGCCACAAATAGGGCATTGTGGCCTGTTATGCTGAATGGCTTTTGGTCCTGGTTGTCCTGGATACCTGGTGTTTCCCTGGCTAAGACCTAGCCTACCACTCGCATCTGGTCTCTAGTTGGGGTTCCCAACATTCTGTGGTGCTGGGCGCTGCTGGCCCTGGAATCGGGGTCCTTGGGAATGAGAACTTTGCCCTCCTTTAGAGCTCCCGTCTCTATCCCTCTTCCTCAGCTTGGCATTCTCAACATCGGCCAAATGCCTAGTCTCCATCATTCTTGCACAGTCCACAGCCTCTGCATAGTTCGGGAATTGCTTCATCTGGGGTGCCACTGATTTAAACAATGCTGGCATCAACCCCTGGATAAACTTTTTGATCATGTCCCTTTCAGTAGGGACCATGTGTGGTGCATACGGCATCAGCTGTGTGAAGCGGTAGTCATACTCCGTGACTGACATACCGGGAGTCTGCTTCAACTCCACAAACTCTTGACATTTGGCATCTCGTATACTCTGAGGCACAAACCTCTCCATGAAGACTTCCTTGAACTCTGGCCATCTCAAAGGTGACGCTGTAGCTCCCCTTCCGCGCATCATGGTCTTGAACCATACCTGCGCTATACCAGACAACTGGAAAGATGCCAATTCTACTGAGCGGATCTCTGAACACTTAAGAACCTCGCAGATCTTCTCAGTACCCTCTATAAACTCCTGGGGATCCTCACTAGCCAACAACCCCTTGAAGATAGGCGGTTTCAGCTTCAGGAATTCAGATAGTTCCACTTCCCTCTCAGCGGGTCTCACCTGCCGCTCCACGGACCTAACTGGTTTTGGAACGGAGGTAGCAGTTTCGGGCTGTTGTGGATCCCTTCTATCTTGCCCATCCCTTCTCTCGGCTAGATTCTCTATTGCCCGCTGCATACCCTGCATGGTTACCAGCATCTGGGCTATCACATCATCCCGAGGGTGAGAAGACATTTCCCCCGTCCTGGCAGTCTCAGCTTGCTCACTGGTTAACTCAGCTTGTTCGGCTGCTTCAGCAGCCCTTACACCCCTGCCACTGCCTCTTGCACTGGCTCTAGGTCGGCCTCTGCCATGACCTCTACCTCGGACTCTAGGCACGGGTACTGCGGACTGAGCAGACTCTTCAGCCATCTGCTCTTGAACCGCGGGTTGCCTAACCTTTGATCTCGTTCTTTGTGGCATCTCGCTACAAAATAGAGATAGCCCAACCATCACTTAACCATGCCAACATAGCATACTATAAACTGACTTACTTAAACAAAAAGACAACATCCTATCGAACCCCTTTAGCAGCACCGTGAGTATAAGCATGTCCGGATTCATACCCATACTCAAAGTCTTACCTAAAGGTCCGTTTCTCCATGAACACAGGGAAACCTAATGCTCTGATACTATATTGTCACGGCCCCAAATGATAGAACACATGACCGGCACGATATAAGGGTTTTCCCCCTAACCGTAAGCCTAACACATAGCATGCACAAATATCCAGCACACAATCCAGAGTACATAATAAATATAACTGGCCACATACGCCACATCCAATATAAGAAAATACTGTATATATATATATATATATATATATATATATATATATATATATATATATATATCTCATGAATCCAACATCCTTGATTCAACTTGGCCCATGGCCTCATAGTACAAACATTGTTGTAAAACTTAAAACCATTTTTCAAACAACACAAGAAGCGAGGATCCTGCCTGTATGTTCATGGAGATACACTAGTCATAAACCTAAACTATACAACCATTACAATGGAGTCTTGCCCCAACTGGGGCTCACCAATGCTATAGTTAGCCTCCTATGGAGCTGTAGCTGGATCAGTGTTTCTTTGACTATCTGTGGGGAGAAAACAGAAGAGGGGTGAGATTACCACATCTCAGTGAATGGATAAATCATACTATAACAGAAACAGGGCAAACTAAGCATGAGTGTTTCGCAATGAATTAAATAATTGAAATCAAAGTATAGAAAACATTAAACATTTAATCGTAACTTATTGAAAGAATGCTAAACAGTTCAAATGATAAAACAGGATTAAATCAATAACTGTAAGCAAATCAATTATGCATGGTAAGTAATAAATGAAGATACTTATACAATAACAATGATGAATGAGGTATTTTAGAAATATTTAATCTTTAAGAAAAATGCACTAGTTTATTGAAGGTCTTTCCTAGCAGATCTATCATCTTCCCCAAGCACATAGCAATGGGTATGGCAATCACTGTAGGCGTAGACATAAGTCCACCCTAAATTTTCCCCAAGCACATAGCAATGGGTATGGCAATCACTGTAGGCATAGACATAAGTCTACCCTAAATCCCTGTGTCTTAGGCAGTCATATGCCCGTCACAGTATCCTAGGCCGAAGCCTTAACATGATCATGGTGCACCAGGGCTAGCACTACCTGCGGCTAGCTAACAGTGATCTAAAAGGGTCCCTCCAATAGAAAACATGTGAAATATGCTATTCAAAGAGTTTAAAGTAAAACATTTCAATAACTTTACAATAAAGCTATAATTCTCCATCTAGCTCTTTTCATGCATAAAATTTCGTTCTAAAATATATCTCATCCATGAAGTCCCATGGAGACCTTTACAATCATAAATTTTCCCTTTTAAACATAGATCGTTCGTAGACGTCACATAGATGCTCATCATGCATCAAATCATTTCATGGCTAACTTAGTTCATTTCTATGACTAAGTTCGCATTTCTATAAATCTAGCTCAAATGGAGAATTAATAGTCTAGATGCTTGCCCTGCATACCTAGGGTTCAACTAGGATTGAAATTTACAATTTCTAACATGGTTGGAACATATTGGATTTCAAAGCGGTAAAACAATTTAACATACATTCCAACTAGTTAAAATCATACGAGAGAGTTATAAATCAAATTCCTAAAACATGCGCTATAGTATGAAAAACCCACTCACCTTACTAGGAGTCCAACAACGAGAATTTCACCTCGTGATGGCTCAACAACCTAGAAAACATAGCCATAACATGAAAATTAGAAAACTCTAAAAGTCACTATTCACGCCGGAAAACACTATTCACTTGCCGGAACACTATTCATGCCGAAACCTAAAAACCCTATATTCTGTATAGAAACTAATTCTAAGACTATCTATGGAAAGAAATTCGGTAAAACGAAGCCTAAAACACGATTAAACGGAGTTTTACCTTTGGAGGTACTATTCATGCAATTTTCCGACGACCTTCCGGTGACTTTCCGGCGAAATTGATAGGTGGGATTTGTAGCTCTTCTTCCCACGAGTCCAACGATACCTTACTTGCTCAAATCGGACGTCCGGATGATGAGATATCTTAGAGAGAAGTTTGAGGAAAATTTTAGAGAGAGAGAGTTAGGGTTCAGATGAAAGAGAAATGAAGAAAAAGGGGGGGGTCTGCAAAAGAAAAGCTATCAGACGAATCTCGCCGCCGGCGAACTCATTTTCGCAGCGGCGAGCCGCGATTTTCGCCGCAGCCAGATTCAAAACCAGAAAACTCATGCTCTCGGGAAAAATACCGCATCATTCTCGCCGCGGCGAACTCCATTTCACCGAATTTCACAAAATGTCCAACATGAAAGTTGTAGCTCTTTCTCTTAGCTTTCCATAGTGACTTGAATCACCTAATTTGGAGTTCATATGAAGTAGTTATGCATAAAATAGTGAGCAAAGGTCCAGACCACACTACACTTCGGTTTTTGCCTCTTCTCACTATGATATTCACGGAATTTGCAAAAATTCCCAACATCAAAGTTGTAGATATATGTCTTATATTTCATTAGAAATTGGAATTACTTAATTTAGATTTCATATGAGAGAGTTATGATTATATGAGTGACGAAAGGTCAGAAGAAAAGGTCGAAAAACGCTCTAAAATTTTACATTGTTCTCAACTTTCTTTGTTTCAAATGATTTATACTTAACCTTCAAAGGTTTTATTAGTTGAGGGTTATTACACACATGTGTGGGCCTATGGATATAAATGTACAAGTTAAGTTAGTATTGTTATGGCTATTGTTGATCAGTGGAGATATGATTTTTTATTATTATCTATATACAGAGGAAACTAAATTAGAAACATTGCAAACTAGCAGTTGTGAATGCTAACCCTAATGCATCTTGAGTTCTATGTAATGGAATTTTGTCTGATTGATTGTGCGGACTTTTACTTGATTGATTGTGCAGGCTTTTACCTGATGGATGGTGCAGGCTTTTGCCTGATGGATGATTGTGCGGGCTTTTTCTTGATGGATGATTGTGCGGGCTTTTATCTTATGGGTTATTGTGCGGGCTTTTGCCTGATGGATTACAGGTTTTTGGTCTGATTGATGGTGAACACTCCCTTTATTGCATGCTTGAGAAATGACTGTGGTTCTGATATAGTGAAAAGCTCTAAACTTATTTGATATTTATGTCTCTTAATATTGAAACTATCTTGTTATTGATCTTCCAAACATATGATGCATATGTCATTCATCTTTTTCTTGCATTAAATATTTACTTGTGAAGGAAAAACTCGTGCCCTGCTTGTCCTATTTCTGTTATGGTAAGAATTATTTGCTCACTGAGTTGTCAAATTCACTATATGATATTTCTATATTTTTCAGATAAAAATACATATTTTGGTCAGTCTCCTACAAATAGCTGGTCAGTTAGGTGACACATTTTATGGGTGAACCTACTTTATTTTTAAGACTTCCAGCTTTTGGCTTACGTTGTATTTTACACTCTAGAGTTGCTCCATATATCACAAGCAGGATCTCAACTTCCATTTGTATAGTATTTATGTATATTTTGATATAATTAAAATTATACATTATAAATAATAAAGTTCTCAAATGAATGTTATTATGTGTTTGGTTACAATCCATACTATTTGTGAAAAATTCATTTTATATGTATCATACTAGAGGTTTATGAAATGAGATTATTTTCAAAACTCGTGCCGGTTACGTACTTTTAACTTGAGGTTGTGACAATTATTATTTATTTATTTATTTATTTTTTATGTTTGTGTTTGGCTTGAGGAGGCTCCTGAATTCCTTGCTGTTTTACTTTCTCAAGATCTCCTTTCAGCTGAATAACAACATAGCAAGGTATTCCTTATAAAAAAACTGACAATACAAGCAGACTAAGAGCATGTATAATAATAGTAGCATGCACGGTAGGACCTTATATTAATAATCGTATACCATTATTGACAAACAAATCATGATTACCCATCAGTTAGACACTAATCAAAATAGATTAAGTATTTGAGAAAGATTAGAATATAAAAGTAAGATTTGATTAATTAATGGGGTTTCAATCTTGGCTATAGTGTAAAGACAGACTAAGCTCACGTTGTTCAATATTGGATTCTCAGAGGCTCTCTCTGTGTGTTATTTAATGGCACATTGGGAATCTTATAAATGGCATGCCTCGTGCGTTCTTTTAACCACCAATGTTGTTATTACATTTTTGGTTTTGTTTATAAGAAACGTTAATTGAGAATTTTGTTGCCATGGCCGGTGCCGGAAACCTCAGTGCCACGAAGCTTCGTCCTCTCATGTGCACCTTCACTCACACGACATGACAAAAGATGCAGTCATTTGCCACGCTAACTAAACCGGCTAATGTATTCTCTAAACTTTGAAGTTAAAAAGAAAAAAAAGTTATTAAAGTCATTTTCTTTAAAAACACAATTAATTTATGGATATTTAAGTCATTTTCTTACAACACAATAAATACACGATTAAGAAAAAAATTACATAAATATTCTTACATTTATTAGACTTTTAAGTGAAAACAATTTTTTTATTTATTTATCAAAACACCTAATTAATCCACATAACTAGTGTGACGGTTAATTATGATTCTCCTGTATATATAGTATCTGCAAAATTGGGTATAGGTTTAGAGTTTTGGATGTCACTGTATGTCTTATATATGCCTCTAGTATGTCACTATGCATCTTAAATAATTATCACTACAAAAGTTTTGAGGATTAGCTACAAACAGTATTCTTAACTAAGTCGGGTTAACTACGAACTAGTTCCTAACATAATTTAATTAGCTAATTAATGACAAAAATTATCTATAAATGATCAGTAACTAATATTATTAGTTACGAAAAGTCTTTAACTAATTCATAACTAACAACAATTGTTTTTATTTTCAAGAAACATCGAAGAATTTCCTTGATAAATAGTTAGAGTTAATATTTAATTTAAATGATAAAAATTAAATGCACAACAAATAAATTAAACGATTAATTATAAAAATTAATAGATCTGGCAAGAAATTACAATTAAAGGCAAAGATTAAAAGAAAAAAATACAAGTTTTTCTAAAATATATTGAAAATATTTTAATTTTCATAAAATGATACAAGCATGAATTTAAACACCTCTTGAATGTGTGTGTGTGTGACACAAATTTATATAGAAGTTTGTTAATGTTATAAAAAGAATTTAAACAATATAAATTTGAAATTTATTTATGCCAAACCTACCCACAATGACATACAATTAAAAATTAAATGCTTTAAAGAAAAATATTTTGACTGGTAGATGTATCCCATCGTGGTATTCCCCATCATCTCTAATTATGTGAAACACGTTAGCTAAGGTCCACATTTAACTAGACGTCAAAAATTGAAGTTTCCCCATCGTGAAGTGCTAAATGATGAAGATGATGTTGGTATTCAATTATTGGCCAACAAAAAGAAGAAATGATGGTCTTCAATTATTACTTTTAAGTCTTAGGCCAGACTGGTCCAACGAGATGCAAATGAAAATATTGGGTCTCGTTACAGCGTCTGAAAATCAATAGCAATTGCTGTTACGTTATTGAATTAATTATTTGAAAATTTATAGCTAGTGCCCTATTTCGATACTCTCCCTGATTATAGTCAACATCTATTTATAGTGACACTGATGCTAACAACTCTGCCTAACCTCCCTAACAACCAACTATGGTTAGCTCCCTCATGAGCTAAACACGTGCATTACAAAGAATTACAAGTAGTCATCCATCCAGGATGGCTTTCTCTTGCTTCTGCCACCGTCTTGCCACATCTCCTTCTCAGCAGTATGTTGCTTATTTTTAAAATATATTTGATAAATTAAATAAATTAATTTATAATTTATTTGATTAATTTATAAGTTTGTTTGATTAAATTAAAAATATTTAATAAATAAATTTATTTAAGTAATTTATAATTTTTTATCATACGTTACTTTAAATAGCATAAAATTTTTAACTGATAGTTTTTATAATTTTTTTTAATTTTTATTATTTTATTTAAATTTTAATACTATCCTATTTATAAGTGACATTATTTTTATTATGTTCGAATAATATTCAAATTATATACTCATGATTAACTTACAAATATTATTGATAGTAAAATAAAAAATAAAAATTTAAAGATATCTACTGAGATAAAAAAGATTCGTAATAATATTTTTAATTTATTATAAGACTCTAGATGATATGTTTATTTTGTAATTTTTAATATTATATAATGAAATGTAATTACTAACAAAAAATGATAAATTTTATATAAATATATCTCAGTTTACATTTATCAGTTAATTTAATAATTAATTTTATTAAATATTTTTAATTTAATAAATTAATTTAATAATTTTTAACTTTTAATTAATAATTTTTAACTAAAAATTAATATTTTAATTTTTAACTAACTTTTAAACTTTTAATTAACTTATCAATTATTTTTGTTAAATATAACTTTGGTGGAATCAATGTGGCCACCCAGCTACAAAGACCTTGTATTTAGCAAATCAAGACTATTAACGTATTGAGTTGTATTTAATTTATTGTTAATAAATAATATTTTATTTATTAATAATTTTTATTAAATTATAATATATAATATAAATAATTTTAAAAATATTATTTTTATTACGTATTATTATAAATATTATTAATAAAAACCAATTAACATATTTACAATTAGTATCTTTCAACCGGCGTTGATTTACGCAACAAGATACTGCTTAGCAAAATTACTATCTATCTCAACCATCTTTTCATCCAGAATAGCATGGCGATGTACATCACCAAATTCCCCAGAAGGCAAAGAACTAACTGGAAGATCAGGTTGAGTACCATGATAAGGTTTAAGCAATGAAATATGAAATACTGGGTGTATTTTAGACACAGCAGGCAGTGTTAAGTGATAAGCGACGGCTCCGATTCATACTAGCACCAGATAGGATCCAAAAAATCGTTTGATGAGCTTGAAATTGAGGGGAGCAGACAATGATTGTTACTTAAAGCGATGCAACTTAACCTAAACCCAATCCCTAGGCTTAAAGGAGAATTTCCTTCTGCCAGTATCAAGAAGCTTCTTCATTCGATGCTGTGCTTTGGAGAGATTAGCTTGCAAAACCAGCTGCAACCCAGGCCTATCTTGCCGCAGCTTATCAACAGCATCCACTGAATTCTTCCCAGCCAAATAACTAGAAATCGAATTGGGTTCTTTTCTCTATAAAGCATGGTAAGGTGACATTTGGAGAGCAGTGTGATATGAAGTATTATAAAATACTCAGCCCACAGTAGATACCTGCTCCACGGCTTGGGTTTAAAATGAACAATGGATCTCAAATACTTCTCAATACCTTGGTTGACCACCTCAGTTTGGCCATTTCTTTGGGCATGATAAGCATTACTAAACTTAAGAGTACTGCCACTTAGCTGCAACAAATTTTTTCAAAAGGTACTTAAGAAAATGGGATCCTTATTTGAAACAATACCATTAGGAAAATCATGCACTCTCACAATCGAGTGAACAATTCAGCTACTGTGAGTGCAGAAAATTTAGAGGGTAATCCCCCAAAGTGGGCT
The DNA here is from genome assembly GCA_037074535.1 of Gleditsia sinensis. Classification (NCBI taxonomy): domain Eukaryota; kingdom Viridiplantae; phylum Streptophyta; class Magnoliopsida; order Fabales; family Fabaceae; genus Gleditsia; species Gleditsia sinensis. Next base: position 53,661,193 of record CM073472.1, read on the forward strand.
ACCTTTTAAAGTTTATCAACCACAAGAATAGCTTCAAAAACTCCAGACATAAGCAAATGATCAGTGATGAAATCCATATAAATTTCTTCCCAAACCTGAGTAGCTATAGGTAACAGCTAAAGCAGGACTGCAGGTTTAAGGGTGGAACTCTTAATTTGCTCACATGTAACATACTTAGTCACATACTTCTTTACATCTTGTCACAAGTGCACCAAAAAGAAGTTGGCAGCCAAACATTTATATAACTTCCCAAGACCAACGAGCCCCCCATTGGTGTATCATGAAATTCATATAATAATTGATGAGGAGTATGCGTAGAGTCAGAGGGTAAATTAAAAAATAATATGCCATTTACCACACGATAGCCACTAGGAGAAGAACCTAATAAAACTTTGGAGTGCATCTCCCGTAGTTCAAGATGGTGCTGATTCATTTTCTATACTTTAGTCTACAAATCACATTTTAAAACTAAAAATATTATGAATTCATTAGTAACGATCTCTGATCTCTTATAATCAATCCAAGAAAAAGCATCCGCTACCATGTTTAACTTTCCAAGCCTATACACAGTGACTTAGAATCCCATCAACTTACTAAGATAATGGTGTTGTACCGAAGTTTGCACGACCTACCCCATCAATTCTTTTAGGCTTCTATGGTCTGTACTAATAGGAAATTGCTTACCTAAGAGATAATGACGCCGCTTTCGTACTGCCTGCTTGATAACATATAATTCCCTTACATAAGCTGAAACTTTGCTCATTCTAGAACTCAACTGCTTGCTAAAGACAGACAAGGGATGTTTGTTTTGGGCTAATACTGCTACCACTACAGTATTTGATGCATCTGTCTCCACTTCAAATAGATGAGAGAAATTGGGTAATGCTAAAATTGGTGCTTGTGTCATATGTAATTTGAGGGTTTCAAAAGCTGTTTGTGCTGCAGGGGACCAATTGAAAGTGTCCTTTAATAGATCAATCAATAGGGCAGCAACCTGGGCATAATGCTTGATAAATCTCTTATAATACCTGGTCACCCAAAATTCCTCTAGGATGTTTTATATTAGTAGAAGTTGGCCACTGCACCATGGCATTTGTCTTCTTTGGTTTTGCCATCAACCCCTGAGCTGAAGCCAAATGACCAAGATACTCAATTTGTGGCTTAGCAAAGAAACACTTTGACCTCTTGGCAAATAACGAATGTTCCACTAGTTTCTCCAACCCCAACTGTAAATATCGAACATGATATGAAATAGCCTTACTATAGACAAGATGTCATAAAAAAACTATCACAAAACATCTCATGGGTATCGGGAATTTATCCTTTATTGTTATTTGATTTAAAGCCCGATAGTTAAAAAAAAAAAAAAAAAGAGTCAGGATCCATCTTTCTTTTTTATAAGCAAAACAGAAGAAGAAAATGGGCTATGACTATCCCTTATTATCCCACTAGCTAAAATATCAGCTACTAAATTCTCAATTTATGTCTTTTGGTTTTGAGGATACCTGTAAGGGCGTACATTAACTAGAAAAACCTGGTTGTATTGTGCAAGTACAGCAGCTATTGATTTAGGAAACTCTTAATCATTACTAGACTCCACAGACATCAAGTATGCTGCTCTCATTGTGCCATGAAGCAAAAAAGACCAGCTAGGGCAGTAGCGGTTGAAAGCTTCTTGAATTGTGTAAATTCCATAGTTAATTTCTCATAATCAGTAGTAATAGGACTCAACTTCGCATCCATTCTACCCCCAAGACCACATCAACCTATTCATTACTAAGACAAAAAGGTCCAACTGAAACGCATAGCCTTGTATGTGTAGTGTCACCCCTACACACCGAGAACTGCACAATAACAACTCACCACTGCCCACAAACACCTTAAATTGTGGTGCTAATACTGGTGTCAATTGAAAAAATTTAACTGCTACATTTTTAATAAAGTTGTTTCTACTACCTCCATCAATCAAGATAGTAAGAGACTTGTTACCTAAAGTGCCCAGTAATACGTTGGTAGCGGGATCATGCTGACCTGAAATAACATTGAGACTAATTTTAGTTGTACGATCTTGCATAGTCTGATCTTCCATTATTGTATCTAGATCCAGCTGTGACGACAAATCCTGCATTAATGCAAAGATGTCCTCCTGACTGAGAAGTAAGGAAAACTACGATGGACACCAACGAGACGGTGTAAACTTATTGTCACAATAGAAGCATTGAACTTTCTCACCCCGAGAACGGATCTCTGCAAGTGTTAACTTCTTCACAGGCCCAGGCAAAGCTTTGGTATTGGTAGTGGCATTGGGATTAGTGGTAGTGTTACTGATTGTTCACCGTTTGTTTGTACCAACTATATATAGGCAGGGCTTGACATATGCAAGGAGGCTATTGCATCCTCTGTTCCATGGGTTCATCAAACCAGAATCACTAGAAGTGAAATGATTCGAAGAAGAATTAAGAATTCCTTCCGAAGAACCTGGAGCTATCAGCTGCGAATTCGATCATTCACAATGCTGCAAGATCACCACAATGCTGTGCCAATGTTCGCAATGAATAATATATATAGTTAATATTAATCGATTACTTATGATGAATATTTATTCCTAGTCGTAGATAATAAACATCTCATTAATAATTTATAATCAATAACAAACTAAATTGTAGACTTTTCTCAAGTAGACCCTTAAATGTAAATTTTGGTAGTTTTAATGTTTTTTTGAAGTTCGCTTTATTAATAAAGAAAGCATTAAGGGTTTTAGGGTCTGTTTTGGCCGTCCTTATATATATTTTTTGCTCTTTTTAAATTATTTTTTAAAAATAGAATTTCAAGAAAAGCACGATAGCAAAGATATAAATACTATTTGCCAAATTATTTGAAATATAAACATATTTGTCGATGTTATTAGTGTTTGGTCAATCTTCTCAAAAAGTATTATTTATTGTCAAATTATTAAAAAGAACATGTTCATAAATCATTTTGTAATCAATACTATTTGAATATAAAAATAATTTAAAATCTTAATTTAATTATTTTTAAATTTTTTATTAAATTAAAATATAAAATAAAATAAACCACTACACACACATAAACTTTTTACTCAAAATAAATTTATAAAATTATATAAAATATAATATTAAAATTTTAATGAAATTTTTTTTATCAATCAAAATAATAATTTTTTATGATAAAATATTTCAATTCTAAAAATTAAGAAGCTTTGTTAGTAAAATTTTATGCATTTAAGTGAAGCTATTTAAAAAGATAAAGTTAGATAGTTTTTTAACTTTTAATTTTAGGTGAAGGTAATTTCGTCTATAACAAAATTAATTTTCTGCTTCTGTTCTGCTTTAATGTTCAACTTGTTGCTTTTTTATTTTAGCAAAAACGTGTTTCTTCAGGCGTTTAAAAACAACTTCAGAAATTGGTCAAACAGGATAAAAATGTTAAAAAAGTGCTTTCTTAAAATATAAAAAAAATATGAAAAAAAACTAGGTCAAACATACTCTCCCCCCTTGATTTTATCTCTTTTTATCGGAGAATGGCTTTCTTGGTGAGGTGCCAATATTTATTTAATTATAATCTGCACACTACTGCCTATGCTATCCCCTGGATCTACATAGTTAATCTTTAATCAACCATGGTGGCTCCTGTTTATGGGAAATAGTGTTTTTTTTTTAATAATGGTGCATAAATTGTTAGAGCAGAAATAATAGTAAAATTTAATGTACAGAATACAGAAAAAGTAAATAAAGACAATTTATTTTTTTAAAAAAACTTGTGTACGTTCACATGGTAAATTTGGAATAGCTGTCTGATAGTATAAAGCTCATCTTATAAATTAAATTTTTGCGTATATGGAGCAAAAGAAAACAATTTTAGATTTTGCAAATAAAACAAAAATAGTTTAATTGGTCCCAATATAACCTGTTTCTTTGTTTTTTGTTTGGTACACATTTAAACGCACATAAAAGTTTTCAAATATATTTGATTATAATATTAAATGCTTGAGTTGAAAATAAACTCTCTTGTTGTCACAAAAATTAGAATATGTTACAATATATTGACATTTTTTCACTAAAAGAAGGGTCGACGTTAGTTTTACTATATAAAGAAAATAGTACAACCAATATAAACACCACAATCACTTAATTTTGAACTCAAATTCATAGGAATTCTCCAACCATATCCAAACAATGTGATAATTAAATGTTGTGCTAGACTGTTTAATTTTTCAAATTTTCCACCATACTTTCAGCCCTAAAAGTCGAGCCACTTTGATATCTGTGTCTAATATTTTTCATTTTGTCCTATTTCTTTGATATTTCATGTTTTGTGCTACTTTTGTTTTATCAAATCACTGTCCTTTCAAATTCCGTATGTTTTGCATACTAATCATATGGGGTATTCCTTAGAAAGCCATGGCATGTAAGAAAAAAAGAGAAGCAAAATCGAAGAAAAAAGCCCTTAGCCAACTTGCCAAAGTAAGTTACTCTAGATTTAAAAGCACCATAAGTCAGCTTGAAGTTAAATCTCATAATGAAGGAACCCCACCATCATGTGAGAATCCAAACCCAAAAATTGAGAATCACTCTTTCTGATAATGATAGCCACTGCTTCGAGGGGAGGCACCTCCAAAGAAAAGAAATATGTAAAAACAACTTCTAGAATTTTTCATTCCTTTGCATGGGGTACAAACTAGGTAATATAAAATATAACGCACTTAATCACAGAGAAGCATGTGTTAAAACTGCCTAACGGCATTATATGTTTTCCACGTTTTTGTTACAGCTTACGAAGTCACAAAATCCTTCATCCATCCAAGTTTGGCTTTGGTACGTGCAGGTCTACCAACATTATTTTCTTCTTCTGCCATGTCGCTTTCATCCTTCACTATCACGTTGCTATCAGATAGTGGCAGTTTCGTCAATTGAATCCATTTCCTTCATTATTCTTATCATTATTATAATGTACCATCTCCTTTGTTTTTATGAGTGAGGTTGTTCTTATATGTGAAAGCACCAAATGATAGCCCCTGCTTCGAGGGGAGGCACCTCCAAAGAAAAGAAATATGTAAAAACAACTTCCAGAATTTTTCATTCCTTTGCATGGGGTATAAGCCAAGTAATATAAAATATAACGCACCCAATCACAGAGAAGCACGCGTTAAAACTGCCTAACGACATTACATGTTTTCCACATTTTATTTACAGCTCATGAAGTCACGAAATCCTTCATCCATCCAGGTTTGGCTTTGGTACGTGCAGGTCTACCAACATTATTTTCTTTTTCTGTCACGTTGCTTTCATCCTTCATTATCACGTTGCTATCATTCCCGCTATCTTTTCAAAACACCTTGTCCTCAAGGTACAGATGTGGGTAGGCACGTAACAGTTCAGAGACAAACTCCCAGGAAGCATCTTCAGGACATAGCCCTTGCCACTGAATTAAAGCTTTGTCTTACGAAGCATTTGCATGAGACTAGTAGTCCAAAATGACTAATGGTTGTATAACCGGCTGGTTGTCAACTGTTTCAGGGGGCAGGGTGAGTGGGTGAAGGTTAGGATCTCCATGGAAGGGCTTAAGGAGGGATGAATGAAAGACAGGGTGAATTTTTGATGTTGCTGGTAGTTCTAACTCAAAGGCAACCTCCCTATAATTTTTGATGATTAGAAAAGGCCTATAGTAGCGTTTAGCTAGCTTCTGGATAGTGGGTCCTTTTATTGAAGTTTGACGATATGGCTGGAGTCTAACCAGAACGTAATCCCATACTTAAAATGGATTTTGCTATGCCTTTAGGAGTTTCCTTTTCAAATAGTTTAGCAGCTCATCTTGGTTGTGGAGCTCAGTATTCATAGCCTCCAATCTGCTAGTTCCTTCCACATATTGAGGAATGGTTGGGGGTGGCTTTCCATAAACTGCTTGATAAGGAGTGATGCCGGTGGAAGAGTGGAAGGCTGTGTTGTAGCTCCATTCTGCCCAATGAAGGTAACGTCCCCATTGCTTGGGCTTATCATGCACATACGCCCGTAGGTATTGTTGCAAGGTGTGATTAACAACTTCGATTTGCCCGTCGCTCTGTGGGTGGTAAGTTGTAGTCATCCTTAACTTAGTGCCACTTAGGCGAAACAATTCTTGCCAAAATTGGCTTATGAAGATTGGATCCTGGTCAGAAATCATGCTCTTTGATAAGCCATGTAACTTGCAGACAACTTGAGCAAACAAGTCAGCCACCTTTGACGTAGTGTCGTGTGTAATCAACATACCAAAGTGAGCAGCTTTGGAAAAATGATCTATGACAACCAAGATTACAGTGTGGCCTTGAAAGGAAGGCAACCCGACTATAAAGTCAAGAAATACATCTTGCCAAATCTCAACAGGGACTAGGATAGGTAGTAGGAGACCAAAAGGTGGTGTGGTGGGAGTCTTGACTTGCTGGCAAGTAAGGCATTTACGAACAAAGTCAGTGACATCCTGTTTCATGCCATGCCAGAAAAAATTGTTACTAAGGTGACCATATGTTTTGGTGACTCCAGCGTGACCACCATTTGGTGAGGTATGGAATTCCTCAAGCAAGACTGATTTGAGAGGTGATTTTGTCCCAATGAAAAGTTTGCCTTGATGAAAAAGAAGTCCTTCAATGAGCTTCAAGTTTGGGTGTGCGTCGGGTCGGTCCTTAAGGTCTTGAAGGATTCTAATAAACTCTGGATCAATGGTGTAAGCTTCACGCAGCTTGTTTATAAACTCAAAGTGGGGTACAATTAGACCTAAAAGTTGTGGAGATGAGTCTTGGATGCGAGAGAGTGCATTAGCAGCACAATTTTCAACCCCTGACTTATATATAATTTGATAATCAAACCCCAAAAGTTTGGACAAGTAGGTCTACTATTCTGGAGTCTGAATGATTTGAGTTATTAATTCCTTAAGACTTCCCTGATCCGTTTGTATAATAAAGCGCCTTCCTAACAAATATGTACACCATTTTTTGATTGCTGTTGTGATGGCGTGCAGTTTGCGAACATACGTAAAGGCCATTAACAACTTAAGACAAAATTTCTTGCTAAAATAACATATGGGATGACCTTGTTGGGATAGCATAGCACATATTCCTATTCTTGAAGCATAAGTTTGCAGAACAAATGGCTGGTTAAAGTCAGGTCAGGCGAGGACAGGATCACTAACCATGGCTTGTTTGAGTTGTTCAAAGGATTGTTGGGTTGCATCATGCCAACTGAAGGCGTCTTTCTTGAGTAAGTTAGTTGGAGGGGCAACTATGATAGCATATCCCTTTATGAAATTTCTGTAAAATTCTGTTAAGTCGAGGAAACCTTTCAGCTGTTTCAGTGTTGTTGGTGTAGGCTAGTCCACCATGGCCTGGAGTTTTTTTGGATCAGATTCAACCCCATTGGGTGTGATAATATGGCCTAAATATGCGATACTGTTTTGCCCGAATGAGCACTTGGATTTCTTGAGATAAAACTGATGCTGTAGCAAGCAACCGAAGATTGTTTCCAAGTGTGAAACATGATCCTCTAAGGTTCGACTATAGACTAAAATGTCGTCAAAGAAGACAATAAAGAACTGACACAAAAATGGCTAGAATAAGATATTCATGGTAGCCTGGAACATCGTGGGAGCATTGCACAATTCAAATGGCATGACCCGAAACTCATAGTGACCTTGATGTGTTTGAAATGCCGTTTTGTGAATGTTAGAGGGTGTCATGCGTATTTGATGATATCCTGAACGTAAATCCAATTTGGTAAACCAAGTGGCCTCGTGGAGCTCATCCAACAATTCATCAATTGTGGGTATAGGAAAATGGTATTTGATGGTAATGGCGTTTAAAGCTCTGTAATCCACACAAAAGTGCCAGCTACTGTCCTTTTTTTTTTTACCAATAAAACTGGAGAAGAGAAGGCACTAGAGCTGGATTGAATTATTCCCGAATCCATCATCTCTTGAATTAATTATTCCATCTTTGTTTTCTGGAATTGAGGGTACCGGCAAGGTCGCACATTTATTGGGTTGGATCCTTCGAGTAATGGAATGTGATGATCTATAGGTCTTGTGGGTGGAAACTAGGATGGAATGCTAAAAAGGGTATCAAATTTGGCAATAACAGTGTTGAATGCCGGTGGAATGGTCTGGTTGGCTATTGATAGTGATGAAGGAATGATCTCTAATTGGAAAAGACCGGCTATGGCATCAGTTGAAACCATGCGTTTAACTTGTGGCACATTGACTTCTTCTGCCAGAGATGATGGACTAGCAGAAATTTGGACCAGCTTACCCTCCTTGATAAACTTCATGGTGAGGGAGTCATAATTTGTCAGAATAGGTCCTAGCGTTTTAAACCATTGCACACATAGGACAATATTGGCTCCACTTAATGGTAGATAAAACAAATCCACAAAGAAATGTAGGCCTCCAATCTGTATGGGTGTATTTTTGCAAATGTTAGCACATGGCAGCTCTTCACCGTTGCCCACCAAAACATTAAATCCTTGGGTTTGGAGGATTGGAAGTCCCAGATATTTGGCGATCCTGGTCTAGATGAAATTATGGGTATTACCACTGTCAACTAGTATAGAAAGATCAGTGTTACCAATTCGGCCATTTACCTGAAGATTTTGAGGGATCGAATGGCCCATTAAAGCATGAAGACTTATCTAGGCAGGAGTTATATCTGATGGAGGATCCGGACCAATAGGAGGCGTTGTTGCTTCGGCCCATAACAGATCTGTGAGGTCGGTAGTGGGTGGCTCCGAGAACCCAAAATCTGCTATAAAAAGTATGAATTGTCTCTTACAGACATGGCCAGGATGAAACTTGTCGTTACAATTGTAATAGAGTCCTTTATCCCTCCTAACCTGCATTTCTGCTAGAGAGAGACACTTGATAATGGGCTTCGGGTTGGGGGTAGGGTGGGAGATGATAGTGGCGGTTGGGTGTTGGGAGGAGGTGCATGAAGGGTAAGGAAAGGAGGCTTTGGTCGATGAAGAGTGGGTGGGGATGGTTTTGGAGAGATCAGAAAGTTTATCTTCCTGGAGTTTTGCAAGGCTGACTGCCTGAGAAAGAGAGATGGGTTGGAGGGCCAATATCTCACGTCGAATAGAAGGTTTAAGACTTGAAATAAAGCAGCTTAACAGCAAGGGTAGGGGTAAGCCTGTAATGCAATTCGCAAGGGTCTCAAATTGAGATTGGTGCTCCCGGACTGAGCCCGTTTGGCAGAGCTTGAACAACGCCCCTTTGGGATCGTCATACTGTGAAGGAGCGAATTGGATTTCAATAACTTGAAGAAAGCCAAGCCATGAAGTGAGTTGACCATTAGCAAGCATCCATTGAAACCAGTTGAGGGCTTCGCCATCCATATAAAATGATGCAATTATGATGCGTTGATCCTCTGGTGTTCTATAGAAGTCAAAGAACTGGGTGATCTTGAAAATCCATCCCAGGGGGTCGGAGCCATCAAAGCGAGGAACATCGAGCTTAAGGGTGGTTGGGACAGATTGTGGGAGGGCAATAGTGGAGGTGGCTGATGAATGAGGTTCGGATGGAGAAACAGTGGAATGGGCAACCTTGGTTTCTAGAGTGAAAAGTTTATGACCCATGGACTACATTTCTTGCTATAGGGAGAGTTGTGAATCCAGTAGTTTGGTGATGGTCATTTCCAACATCTCGGAAAGGGAAGATCCCACCATGATTGATAGCACCGAATGAAAGCATCAAATGATAGTCTCTGCTTCAAGGGGAGGCACCTCCAAAGAAAAGAAATATGTAAAAACAACTTCCATAATTTTTCATTCCTTTTCATGGGGTATAAGCTAGGTAATATAAAATATAACGCACCCAATCACAGAGAAGCACACGTTAAAACTGCCTAACGGCATTACATGTTTTCCACGTTTTATTTACAGCTCATGAAGTCACAAAATCCTTCATCCATCCAGATTTGGCTTTGGTATGTGCAGGTCTACCAACATTATTTTCTTCTTCTGCCATGTTGCTTTCATCCTTCACTATCACGTTGCTATCAGATAGTGGCAGTTTCATCAATTGAATCCATTTCCTTCATTATTCTCATCATTATTATAATGTACCATCTCCTTTGTTTTTATGAGTGAGGTTGTTCCTATATATATATATATCAACTCATCCTCCAACCTTTTCCCCAGTTCACTTAAATATAATTTCCCCATATTCAAAGCTTCAGCCAGAGAAATTACTCAGGTCACTTTCTGTATAAAGTATAGAACAGTTATGGGAAATAGCTTAAGGTGTTGTTTGGCTTGTGTTTTTCTTTGTGGAGCTTTAGACTTGATCCGTATAGTCTATTTAAATGGCTATGTAGAAGAAATTACAAGTCCAATCAAAGCAGGGGAAGTCCTCAAGGCTAATCCAAATCATGTTCTTAACAAACCAAGCTCTCAAGGAGTTGTTCGCTAGATTTTGATCCTCTTGCCAGAGACGGAGCTAAAGAAAGGTAGCATATACTTCTTGGTCCCAGCGTCGTCATTTCCAAACTAGAAGAGATACGGAAATGGTAGTATTGGTTATAATGATATCAGCAAGAGAGCTTCCTCTAAGAAGATCAAGAAGTGTGATGCTGATTTCTCATCACAATATGATCGATACTTTAAAGTCATAAATACAGTCTTCGCAAAAAAGAAACCCTCACATCAAGATCTCTGGCATGATCTTGTCAGAATATGGCGGCCTCAATTAGAGAGAATTTCGGAAGACTAGCAGTTTTCTGTGTTTGATTTGCCAACGCTGGAATCTGACACTTCGGGAAAACAAACACGGTTCAATTATTGGAATAGGGTGAAGGACCTTTTTTATTTTATTTTAAATTTTTAGAAATATGTATTTGGGTATTTTATTTTGTGGATAAAAAAGTTACCTTGTTTTCCCATTTGAATTTCCTCTTTGTTTTAGGCTGTTGATTACGATGGCAAAATCGAATTGGTCAAGTTAAAATGATCTCTTCGCTTCTAAAAAAAAAAGGAAGAAAAGAAAAACAACGTATACTGAAGAATCAATGTTTGTACCAAACGATTAATTACAACCTAAACTTGCACGTAAATGAAACATTTAACTGCAGTTGATGGTAAACTATCTGTATCCTAAGTTGTGTTGGGCGGCTATTCAATAAATTATTCATCGAAATGACGAAATAGTTTTAAATGTCAAATCCATAATACAAATGATTAAGCCAATTTTAATTTAATTTTGATATTTAATTGGAAGCTATGCATGTTAGGTACATAAGCCAATGCAAGGAATCTATTGACAGGGGTACAAGAAACGCAAGGAATCTAGCCAATTTTTAAGTTGGGCAGAGTTTTTGCCATTTTAAGGTGATAATTAGTTGTGTTAAGTATTAGAAAAAACTTCAAATAATTAGAGAAATATAACAAATATTGATGTTCATGACAAGAAGTTAAAGTTAAAGTTAAGCAGACACAAGGCATTTTCTAACACAACAAAGGGATGGAATTTCGGATAACAACCTTTTCTAATTTAATTATCGTAAAGTAAATGTATATGTTGTATATATAAGGTAAATGATTGTGAGCCTATGCTTTCTCCCCCACCCTTATTTCTTTTTATTTTCAAATAGAGTTATGCTAATAAGGTGTAATATCTAGAAAATAAGTCCACAATTAGTAAATACTAAATTTTTAATCTAGTTTTTGAATATGAAATAGGCATAACTAGTTAATTTTTAGAGTTTGTTTTCACTTTTTTTAAAGCTTTTCAAAATTAATTATTGGAAAAACACTAATCACTGTCACAAGTCTTTTCAGAAGTACTAAATCAATTTGGGATTGCCATTTAGTAAAGAGAAAATCGAAAAGTGTGGGGGAAAATTGGCAATTGGAGATGATGAATGATTCACTAGAAGAGATTTAATAAAACAAGTAAACTTCATTTAGCTGTATTTTGGACTCACCAAGTGCATGAACCAGAAATAAGGCTCCATCTCAAATTAATAAAGAAAAGGGTAGCTTAGCTTGTTGTCATACAAGTCCAATAATTTTTCAAATGGGGACATCTCCACGCTACACTAAGGAAAATAAATAAATGCAAACAAGCTGGCATTGCTTCCTTAACTTATTTCCTATTACTCAGTTCTTCACATGGATTCCCTCCCTTCTCTCCCATGCTAAAATTATTAGTCACAATTCTTTAAATATCCCTTTCTCAACCTCCAAGTCATCCATAGTTTATACGCTATAATTGGTTTGGACCCTATAACTACTTTTGTTTTCGTCCTCCATGTACATCATTTTTGTTGATCGATGCAGATTTGTTTTGGTGAACTGAAAACTTAAAACTAATGATCAATTGATTAACTTCTTATTTTCAAAATCAAATGGTATAAACCATATCCCTTGGATTAATTGGATACCCTCCTTACAAGGAAAATTTACATTCATTTGATTAAAAGGAAGGACATGGGGTAATTTGCCTTAAACTTGACATTAATTAGGTGATATTATCAGAGAGAATTGAACAGAATAGACTATATTCTCATTGTTGCAAACGTTTTAGGTACAGAGAGATATTTAGAGAATTCCGTTATATATATAATGCAAATATGCTAAAATTCTTCCTAAGATGGAGAGTATAGATAAGAAATTCCCATCCTTCCCAAATGAAGATGGAATTGCAAAGGATGAAGGGCCTTGGTATGGATGTCAGCAACTTGATTGTGTGTTGTAACATGCAAAGTTTTTAAAAGACTAGCTTGGATCTTCTCTCTCATAAGATGATATTCAATTTCAATGTGCTTTGTCTACTCATGATAAACTAGGTTTGCTGCAATATGAAGGGCAGCTTAATATCATAAAAAAAGAGTAGGTCCATGGTGAATAACTTGTAAATCTTTGAGCAAGGAAAGTAAACATATGATTTCACAAGTAGTGCTAGACATAAAATGGTATTCAGCCTCATTGGAGGAACATGAGACCACTCGATGTTTCTTGTACTTCTAGTAAATGAGTGAAGAGCCAAGAAATACATAGAAACCAGTGACTGAACAACGAGTATAAGGAAATTTTTCCCAATTAGAATTTACAAATGCCATAAGTTGGATGGAAAGAAAAGTCCCTAGCCTGCAGTCCTCTTAATGTATTGAAGGATTTGAAAAAATTCTTGAACATGTCAGATGTATGGAGCAGCCAAGGATTGGCTAAGTCTATTCATTGTCTAGCTAATATCAAGGCATGTAATGGTGATGTATATAAATTTTCCAATTAGTTGCCTATACATGGTAGGATTAACAAATAGTTCACCATCTTAGGAAAGTTTCAAGTTAGGTTCCATAGGGATAGAGGAAAAATTGCAACCCAAATACCATATTTCAGAAATCAACTCTAAAGCATATTTCCTTTGGCAAATGGAGATACCAGTAGCTAATCTAGCACCCTCTAAACCTAGAACATATTTTAAAACACCTAAATCTTTCATCTTGAACCGCTTACTAAGAGCACATTTAAAAGCATCCACAGTAATTTAATCATTATTTGCAATGATGATATCATCAACTTACACCAAGAAAGCCAAGAGTAAGTTGCCATCATATTTTGTGAACAAAGAGTGATAATTGGCAGACAATATAACTCCATCTTCTAGCAGGACACTTTAGAATTTATGAAACCACTAAGAAGAGACTTGTTTCATGCTATAAATTAACTTATGAAGCTTGGAAACAATATTAAAAGGTAGAGTCTCCCTATTTCGACAAGTGTAACTAGGTGGAAGAGTCATGTAAACTTCTTTAGAAAGGTCACCATGGAGAAAAGCTTTAGTCACATTAGGTTAAGTAAGGGATCAGCCATAAACAACAACTAAAGAAAGTATAACTTTTACAGAAGGAAGCTTTGTTATGGGAAAAAAATGTAGTCAATGCCTTCTTATTGTGTATATCCCTTAGCTACAAGATAAGCTTTATGCCATTCAACAATGCCATTAGGCCAAAATTTGTTCTTGTACACCCATTTACAACCAATAAGGTGTTTTCTAGGGGGAGGGGAAGTGAGTGACTTGCAACTCAATATCCATAGCATTATGCCACACTAGAGATTCAATTTCTTGGGAAAAGAAAGTAGGTTTGATTTGTGAAGTGATGGCTAAGATAAATGTGTAGTATGGATAGAAAAGCTTTTCATAGTTGAAGAAAGAAGATATGAGATGTAAGGAAGAAGTAGGGGAAATAACTAAAGAGTTTGAAAAAGAAAAAGTAAGGGTGTAAGTGGTTTGAGTTGGGTCGAGTTAAGTCAAAATCTCAATCCGATTGAATACTCCCCGATTCACTCTTGCTTCACTTAAACATAACTATTATTTCGAGTAAACTGAGTAGGTCATGTTCACTCGATTGGAGGCAGACATTAGTCAGGCAATTTGAGGACTTTGGGTTGGACGAGTCAATTTGGGTCAGAAGTGTCCAAATGAAAAAAAATTCCAATTAATTGCAAAAAAATAGCCAGTAAACATCCCAAAGAAAGAATTTATACTTTTTTAATAAAAACTTTATCCAAAAAATTAAAATTTGATACTCTCTAATTTTGCTCTTTTTTGATGTGTGGATACACTTTAACAGTTTAGCTATAAAAAGAAAATGGGGGTTTAGAACAAGAATCCATCATCTCTGTTCATAAGTGTAAAATATAAAAAAAATACAGACAGAAGTACATGAAGCAAAAATGTAAGTCATCTTCAATAATATAAAAGAAAAAATATGTAAATAAAAAATAAATTAAAAACTCAACATAGTAAAAGTATAACAAATGAAATAAATACGTAAAATTAAAGCAAACAACTTCCAAGATATATAGATAACAAATAGAAGTCAAAACCCAATGTAATAACAAATAGACTAGAAGTATACATATCAAACAAGTTAAATAGAATCCAACATAATTTTGGTGGCTGCTGTTATTTAGAGGTAGCTCCTGCAAGGTCTACAAAATATTAAAAAATAAATAATTGAATAAGGTATAATAATGAGTTGTAATATATAAAACAAGTACTTAGTACTTGTTTCAATCTTCTTACATTGTTGAAATTCTTCAACCAAATCTAGGTTATTAATATCAAACTAAAATAAATTTAGTTTCAACTAATTTTGTGTACAAATTAGTACCTTAATCATTTTTTGAGAGAGATATGATCTAAATTCACCTAGTAAACAGCCACTAGTATTGAATGCTAACTCGAAAGCTATTGTTGAGATAGGAATGACCAACACATATTGAGCAATAATAGAAAGAATGTGAAACCTAGACACATTTGATTTCCACCATTCTAGAGCATCAAAAGAATTATTAGCATTCTTTAATTAAATATCTTTCTACTTCATTCTTTGTTTTAATGGAATCTTTAGCCCTTAAATAGGATTAAAAAGCAATCTCCCTAGCTTTTTGAGTTAGTTTTTTCTTTGTAGCATCTTGATCTACATCCCTTGTGATCATTGAAGAGTGGTCCTCTACATTTGGAGTACCCTTAGGTTAATAGAATTGGTGATATCACTCATACAATCTTTGCAATTCAAACTTGACCTTGTAACCATATCATAAGATATAGTTGCACCATAAATATCATCAAATGACAATTTCAAATAAGCAAGCTTGTATCTAAGGTCAAGCACAATGACAATGAACAATAAGGGGTTCATATTTTTTAGTTTTCCTCAATACTTATCAAATTTCTTCTGCATTTCAATTGTCATCACATTCAACAAAAAGTCACCACTTGAGTTTCACTGCAATAATTCACTTTGAACTAAAGTTATTTAAGGGAATGTCATATTTGAAATGAAAAATAAAGACCTAGACAATTCTAAGGTCACATCATATAAAATTTTCAAAAATTAATTGAAGACTATAGCATTATTCTAATCATTAGAAGAAGGAGGACTAGTTATTTTATCATCAAAATAATAAATGTAGGTGTTTTCATCATTCTCTAGCCCATTAGATGCCGCTTCAAATTTTTCAGCAACTTTTAACATTAAATAGGTTGAGTTCCACCTAATTGAAACATCTAGTTATACAAGGTTTTGAGAGAAAATCTTTAATTTTTCAACACACCATTTTAATTTGGCAAGTGTAGAGGGAGAATAGATTACATATATCACAATATTATGAATAAATGCAATGGATGAATGCATTTCTTTCAATCCGTTATTAACAAATAAATTGAATATGTGGTCATAATATCTAATGTGCATGAAATCACCATCCAAAACTAAACCATCTGTTGTCTTCATTATTTTCTTTAAATATGCTATTGCCACATCATTTGCACTAGTATTGTCCACAGTCACTATAAACACTTTCTTAATCCCCTATTCATTTAAGCAAAGTTTTATATATGCCTTTCAATTTTTTTCCCTTTATGATAAGAAATAAGGCAAAAGTTTAAAATTCTCTTTTGAAGTTTTCAATTATTGTTAAAAAAAATGTATAGTGAGTACCATATAGTTATATTCTGAATTGAAGTCCAACAATCAGTAGTGAGACATACCCTAGCACTTTGACTATAAAAAACTTCTAAGCTTAGTTTCTCATCTAAATACAACTGATAATAATCTTTAGCTGTAGTAACACGGGAAAGAATATGAAATTGTAGTTGCAACCTACTACAAAGGTACTTGAACCCATATCCTTTAACTACTTTAAATGGCTGTTCATTATTAATAACAAAAATAGATAAATCTTTTCGACACTCTTTAAGATCATATACTTATGGTGCTTTTACCATATTGTTTCCCCCACTATCCCTTTTGGGTTCAAAACTGTTTAGGATATTCAACAAAGCATGATGATATTTAAGATATTTAGACAAGTCGCTAACTCAATTTGAAATATCGTGTGTATTAAGATTATAATGTATCTTTTTTCACTATAGTTACATTAAGCCTGTGATGTATATGATAATTTGGTGAAGTGATCCTATTTTGTTGAAGATTTTCAAGATCTATTAGCAGAAGGCTTCCTTCTTTGTTACTTAGGGGGAGTAACATTGAAATTTCAGTGTCAAGTAATGGTGAAGCATCCACTTTGTCTTTTCCTTTTGGATTTACTATGAGTGACTTTAGTGTAGATGCTATTGTCTCTTACTATTTTGGATTTGAGAAATCCATCCCAACAATGTCATCTAAAGATAGATTACTTGGCTTTCAATTGAAATGTTTCATTTAATACCATAAACCTATTATTCCAGTTTGGAAAAGTATATTAACATTATATGCTAAGATACTTTCCTTGTAACAAAGAAGATTAAGAAATTGAATATTATGAACATGAGACCACACTAATGCTAACACTTTAACTCAAAACTCTTTAACATATTGTTGCAAAATCATCATTGTAATCTAATAGCTGTAATGCAAGTAAATTCACCCTGTGTTACCTTGATTCAAATTCCATGTTTTTTTATTGATAAAAGGCATATTTTTAACTATTTTTTCAATTGGATAGTTTGGCGGAGAATTGTTGAAAAGTTTTGAATAGTCTTGAATGAACCATAAATGAGGCAATAAGTTCAGTGCTTTAAACTGTACAAGTGGTGTTACATAATTCAAATGAAATTTTAGATGACGTATAAGAAAATGAACCATGAATGAGGCCATAGATTCAATACTTTGTCTTTCTATTAGAAAATTAAGAAAAATTATGTTATGATTGCTGAGTATCATCAAAATTTTATATCTTCTTTTCCTTCTGACTTATCCTTTTATTTTGTTTCTACAAGCGAAAGGGAGATCTATATATACCCTAGTGATGTGGTTCGGCCAATGATATATTCTTCAACTATTTTTAGTCAAGCTACAATCCTTCACATGTGGGTTAAGTGTATTGAATGTGAGAAATTTACTTTGGTTACAACGGACTGTGAGAACTAAGAAGCAAACTGAGGCTAGTGTGAGAAGCAAGGAATTGAGATTATGCTTGCGAGGGTAGACAAGGAGGTGAGTGATCAAGTGTGAAATGAGGGTGAGTTCTCGAGTGTGAATCATGAGTAGGGAAAAAGATGTCTCACCTATATAGCAATAGATTCTACAATTTAAGGATGGTTTTCAATGAAATTTAAGGATGAAAAGGATGAGAGCCTTACCTATATTGGCCACAAGAGAGGCTTTGCTATTGTGAACCATGGGCCACTAGAGAGGCCAAATTATGCTTTTTACTTCCTAAGGCGAGGTGAGATTGAGGAAAAAGAGAAAAGAAGTCAAGAAGCAAGGTAATAAATGTGGCTATACGTGACTAAATGTGTGACTTAAGTGTTTACAGGTAAGGAAAATGAGAAACCAAAAACAACATCATTTGCAACGCTGACATGTGTGTACATCGATCGGGTTAGTTTGCACATGTTTCCTTAACCCGAACCTAAACTAACTGACGTTACCTAAATTTTCTCACCCACCCAACCTGTTACAACCCATGAACCCGACATTGTTCATCCGAGAAGCCATTTTTTTTCAAATTTATTTGGTTTCTTATAGGTTATTCAATTTACTTACACCTTTAGGGAAAATAAGCTAATTGACAATGGTAATGTGATAAATAAGATGGTGGTTTTGTGACTTGATGTGGATGAGAGTGAGTAATTGAGAAAGTAGGTGAAAAGTGAAGAGGAGATAAAATAGAGTCATGATTGGAAATGGACTCGAAAATGAATGGGATAGGTTTAGGGAGGACATGATCACTGAATAAATCAAGGAACTCAATGGGTGTATGTTTGACCAAAGGAAATATAAACTCATGAAACACCAATTTTAGGAGATGTAAAATTTATTTCTCTCTAAATCAAGGAGTTTATACTTTTTACAAGTAAAAAAGGTAGCCAAGAAAAACTGATGCTCAGGAATGAAGAGTGAATTTTGTGAGTTGACTAAAAAGAGTGGAACCATAACATAGATAACCAAAAGTGGGAAGATGTGTATAGTTGGGTTTCTTATTATTAAACAACTCAAATGGAGTTTTATTTGACAACAATGGTGAATGTGTGCGATTTATTAAATAATTTGTTGTTAACACATAATCTCCCTAATAACTGATAAGAATGGAGGACTAAAAAAAGTAATGTCCATGCGACCATGCCACATTAAGGATAAGCTGGTGCTTATGCTTAACAATCAAATTTGGCTAAGGTGTTTCAACATAAGAATGATAAGGAAGAATGCCCTTAGAACAAAATGTCATGAAAAGCCAATTGATGTGCATTATTAGATCGAGTTATAGTCTTGTTTTGGACAGAAATTAAGGTAAAATATAAAAAAAATGCTAAGAACCTCTAATTTTGCATGTAAAAGATAGATCCCAGTAGCTCTTGTGCAATCATAAAAAATGGAAAGAAAATAATTATGAAAAACTATAGTGAAAATGTGTAAGGGGCCCTAAATATCAATATACACCAAATCAAAAGGTTTTGCAGACATATGATTATTAGAAATAAAAGTAAGAAATTTATATTTATCATATCAAAAATTCGACAATGTGAAGAAAAATGAAAATAAGAACAAGGGATTTGTAATTCATTATGAAGTTGTTGAAGTTTTACATGAGAAGGATGTCTGATTTTAAAGTGGCAATCATCACTTTTAGATATTACAAAACATGAAAACAGAGAATTACAAACATTTGTACCTAATTTGGTGTGAGAAATCGATGGACTCTTTTCTCTAATCAGGTGCAACAACTCATAGCCTACCGCTGGTGGGATATGCAAGGCAGAGAACAAAAAAATTTCATTGTGAGAAATAGAGATCCTTTAGATAAACTGTGCAACTATTGCTTGATTTGAAAAATGTGAGGAGCATTGCTTTGAGGAAATTGATCATGTAGATCTACCGAAATTGGTTGAGTAGTGTCAAAATAGAGTAGACTATCAGTGATTTTTTTGGCAAAAACATTGAGGAGCTAAGAAATAACTCATAGCCTATCACTAGTGGGATATGCATGGCAGAGAGCAGAAAAAAACAACTCATTGTGAGAAAAAGAAATCCTTTAAATAAACTGTGCAACTGTTGCAAGATCTAAAAAATGCAAGGAGCATTGCTTTAAGGAAAGCAGTCATGTATATCTACCTAAACTGCTTAAGTTGTGTCAAAATAGAGAAGACCATAAGTGATTTCTTTGGCAACAATATTGAGGAACCAAGAAGTAACTCATAGCCTACTGCTGGTGGGAAACACAGGGCAGCGAGCAAAAAAAAAACTCATTATGAGAAATAGAGATCCTTTAGATAAATTGTGCAATTGTTGTTTGATCTGAAAAATGCGAGGAGCATTGCTTTGAGGGAAGCGATTATGTAGATCTACCTAAATTGCTTGAGTAGTGTCAAAATAGATTAGACCATCAGTGATTTCTTTGAAAACAACATTGAGGAGCCAAGAAGTAACCATATTGATGCATCTTGACCAAATCCCATCAAATGGATTACAACAGGCGATTGTGGAATAGATCCATCAATAAATCCTTTTTTATGCTTGGCATTGAGGGCCATAAGCATAGCATGACTCTCAAGTGTTAAAGTTGGGGTTGGTAAGGATATGAGAAACTAGAACTAATATGGGGTAATCCTCACTATGGAGGAAAAAAGGGTTGTTAGTGCTATCCATGGCAGACAAAATACTCGAATCCATAGTTGTAGAAAAAGAAGAAAAATGTGTGAGTGGCTGGAATTGGTTGGTGTTATTATTCTGGCCACCACAGGCTATTTTCGAAAGCAAAGGAATGAACCACAAAAGGAAAATGTTCTAATACCATATTATAAAAAAAAAAAAGAATAATTCCCATTACCGCAGTTAGCAAGGCTGTACAGCTTAGCCAGTACACAATAACCACTTACATCTATAGGATTCCATAATAATGATACAATTGTTACAATAGATTAAAAATATGAGTATATATCCTAATATGAAATTATGCTAAAAGGTGGTAATTAAATAGTAAAATGAAAAAAAAGAAACCTATTAAGGTGGAAATAAAAGTATTCCATAAAAATGTGAAACTTTTTTGATGTAAAATGATCAAATTGTCGTCAAATTTTAAATTTAACCTCTAAACCTTAAACTTTAGAACTCTAAACTCTAACTATTAAATTCTAAAATTTTAAACTCTAAACCATAAATACTAATCACTAAATCGTAAACTTAACTCCAAGACCCTAAACCAAAATCTCTAAATCTTAAAGCCTACACCAAAACTCCTAAACCCTAAACCTTAACTACTAAATCTTAAACCGTAAACCCTAAGATTTAAATCATAAACTCTGAACCCTAAATCCTAAAACTCTAGACCCTAAACCTTAAACTCTAAACTTCAAAACTTTAACTCCAAAACCCCAAAACTCTAAACTCTAACCCTTAAACCATAATATCCTAACTCATAAATCTCAAACTCTAAATCCTAAACCCTAGCCCCTAAGCTTTAAACCATAAACCATAATCCCTAAATCCTAAATCCTAAACCCTCAACTTTAACTCATCAACCCTAAACCCCAAATAAGAAATCTCATTTTTTTGGAGTTAAGAACAAATCTTATTTCTTTATTTATTATTATTTTTCTTTATTTTATCCTCATATTTATAATTTCTTTTATTATGAAAGTTGTTTCTTAAGTGTATTTTTGGAAAGCTAATTATATTCTTGAAAATATTTTATGTGAACCAAATATGAAAATAAAAATTTTGTGGTAATACAGCAAATTATTTTTAAGAAAGTGAAGTGTCAACTAAATATTTTTATTTTATTTTTTAATTTATTTCATTCATGAAAATTTTATTAATTTTATGTGAATAAAATATTTCAAGAATCGAACGCCATCATAAAGTATTTGAAATCGTAAAGATATAATGAAGAAAGAGATCGCAAGAGATCCATTTTGGTAGCACCGAGCCTTGTAAGGAATTGATAAGGACAAACATGCCAAGAGTTTTTGAAGTTGTCAAGCTATACTTCTTTTTTAAAAAAAAAATTAAAATTAAACAACTGAAAATTTATGTAACTAGTGAGTAGTTATATGAATTTATGTTTGTTGCTACAACGAATTTCGAAATCACGTAATATTAGTAAATTTTGCGGTTAAGAAATGAAATACAAGTAATCATAATTATATACAAATCACTATTTTATATTTTGTAATTAACTATATATGTTATGTCTAGCTAGTGTTAAAAAATAATAATAAATAAGAGTTTTTTAGTAGTGTTAAATATATTTGATTATCCTAAATGCTGCACGTGTGCACTAACAGTTATGTGTGTGCTTTAAAAAAAAACTAAAAAAAATTATGAATTATAAGGGCTTATCTAAATTTAGTAATTATTATTTACTTGAATTATAAATTTTGTTAACTATACTTACATATTTAAATAAAGCATAAAATATAAAGAAACTAATTTTGAGATAGAGAAATGTTCAAATAAATGCGAAATATGAACTTAAAAATGAGTTTGGAAAGTATTTTATAAATATTATAATATTTGAGTTTTTTTTTTTTGTAAATATGACATGAGCTGAATTTGTAAATATATAAAATTAGTTTATGAAGGTTACAAGATTTGTTGACTAGCCAAACTTGATGCATGTCAAGATCACGTGTAATATCATATAATTGCATGCATTGATCTTTTAAAGTCTTTTAAACAATTTTATAAGATAAATTTTAAAAGAAGAAAAACACAGTTTAATAAAATTAATATTTAATAAATAAATGATATTAATTTATTCAAATATAAATTTCACAAATTGTATTTTTCTCTATCTAAATTAAGGTTAACTTGTAAATTTTTTAAAGAAATTTTAAGAGAATCCCAATGGCAAAAGTACAAATGATATTGTAGACTCATCCATTTGAGATTTAAAACGTTCATAATTAAGTTGCATTCCAGTAGTTATTAAGAATAATGCTGTGACTTTTACTTTTAGTGGCTTTGGACCAAAAAAAAAAAAAATCATAAATTTACTTTTGATTTAATTTTGCGGTTTTTTTTTTTCATTTAAAAAGCCACTTGTACCTTTTAAGATGGTAACAAATATGAGATACGTATTTTCAATGCATTTGTGATTGATACAAAATTTAAATGCCCTGAAGAAAAGTTAAAAAAAGTTAAATTAAATTTTCAGTTATATCTATGTAAATTGCTATTATCACCCCAACTTATATATATTGAATATAAATTAAGAAAACATTTTTTCATTATATCAAATAATTATTTATCATTAATTATATATGGACATATTTAATTTTTAACTTTATTAAATAATATAAAATTTTAAAATAAATTATTGTAACTCTGAATAGTAATAACATGAAACATGTTGTAAATGAGTTCTTAAACTAAATTGGGTGTTAGAAGCTTAAACTTACAGTCCAAACTTTAAGGTCCCGTTTGATAGATGACAACAGAGGAAATGAGAATAGGAATTGAGAATGGAATGAAAAAGAATGGATTCAAATGGAATGAAATAGAATGTTGTGATTAAAATTGCGTTTGGTAGGTCAATGGAATGGAATAGAATATAATAAAAATTGTCAAAAAGACAAAAATACCCTTAAAAAATAAAATTATTATTATTTTAACTTAAAAAATTATTTTAAATATTATAAATAAAAAATAAAATAAATTATTATTAATATAAAAATTTGAATTAAATTTTATTAAATAATATTGAAAATTTTAATTTAAATATATATATTTTTAATTATAAAAATTTTATAAATAAATAAATAATAAAGGGTATTTCAGTCTTTTTGCTTTCCATTCCATCGCATTGTTCACTTTCCACCTGTTTTCGGAGGTAATGCTGATTACTTTGTAGGAGGGAATGAAATGGAATAGGCATTTCGTGGGACCCACAATTTTTACCAATTCCAGCAATCAAACCAAGGAATGGAATGCCCATTCCATTCCTTTCTATCTACCAAACGGGTCCTAAGTGATTATAACTTTTAATTTGAATAGAGTTACAAATTTGATAATGTCACGTCCTAATTTAATAGAACGGAAATAACATAACTAATAGATAACTTTACATTTATTTATTTGCATTCGGCTTCACAATATCATATATCAAGGAAATATCATACATTTACAAATTTTTAATATAGCTAATTATACATGACAAATCACACTTATCAATATTACAGTAGATACATAGATTTTGCTTGTGACGTTCAGAGTATACTCTAGATTACAATGACAAAATATTTTAAATATCTCGAGCCTTGAAAGCAATGTAGGCTCACTCAGAGAATATGACATCTAACTGATCACGTAGCAGCAAAACCAAACTCTGTATCTTTATCTGAAAAAAAATATATAAGCATTGTTTAGCGAGTTTGACAACTTAGTGAGCAGATAATATTTTCTATAATCCCTCAGATCAATATGTGGATGTACTCATATATTAAAATTTATCACATCAGAAATTACAGTTCAGAAGTACATCCATATGAGACCCGCATTTTTAAATATTCTTAGTTCAAATCATATTAGATATCTGTAACCATATATAATATAATATGATCATTAATCAAACATTGACATGCACTAAAAAATTTTTTTATAAAAATATTAGGAGGATCTCATATTAGAACCACCATATCAAAGTTTAATTTCTTCCATACTTTGTTGGTGTATAATTTGTCTATACTTAGCATCTTAGTCAAAGTTTGTCCTATCACCATTCAAGAGGACACAAGAATGGACTTTAATATGGGCAATTCCCCAAACACAAAGTAAGGGAAGTTAAATCACATTTCATATAATTGGCACCTCACCCAGATAGGAGGCATCCCGCTCTCAATCATATATCATATCCCGTGTGTTGACCCTCACATGAGGCTAACACCTCCTTTACTAGCTGAGGTATCAAAGTGCACTAGGGTTAACACTACCTGCTATTAGCAGACAATGTTTCTAATAGAATTCCTCCACAAAATTATCATATGCACATATTCCATATCATTCAAAACAGAGCTTTCAGTATAATATAAAATCTCAGTCTCAATACAGATCATTTATCATAAATTATCCATTCAGAGTTTATCACATATACATACCCTTACTCGAGGAAATCATCTAACTTTATAAATCAATGCCACGTGCATAAATTTTTACTTTATCATTTAATGAGAAATATATGTGAAATCAGATATACTATGAGTTCATAAATCTATTTTCAAAATTGTACTCTTCTTGAACTATATTCCAAATTATAATCAATTCAGATAATTTAAAACATTTCAGAAATATATAAAAGTGTAAATATCTTATAAATATAATCAAATACATGTTTAAAGATCAAGAAAAGTATAGGGCAAGTCATAGAAAGAATTATCCACTCACAAAGTTAGGGTACCAAGTTGGACAACCCCAAAATCTACGTTTTCGGTCTAAATTTGACAAAATATACCCTAAAAATGAGTTCGGAAGGTCCAAAAATCTTAAAAATGACTTCGAATTTGTGAAATTTGGCCTCCGAGAACTCGGTCAACATAAGTCAACGCAATAGGGGTTGGATTCACGTGCTACACTCGCTACACGCGCCACTGGAGAAGCTGTGCGTGGGCGTCACTCATCGAGAGAGATACTGTAATAACCGTAAAATTTAACGAAAATTTCAATTAAAGGAAATTTAGAATAAAAGAGAGAATTTTGACAATAGAGATAAGAACCGGTGAAAATATGTATATTTATTACATGGATTAAAAAATTACAAAAGAAATATGAGAATTTATGTTTTGGCGCGCTATTAGCAAATATATTTTTATTTATGTAGAAATAATTATGATTTGTTAAAAGTAAGTGGACTTTTAAGTAAAAGAAGTATTGTGTTGCTTAAAATAATTATACCGGCCTCTATTGAATTTTTATGGTATTTTTAGAAATATTGTTTCTTTTAATATGAATAAAGATATTTGTTTTGAAATTTTTTTTATTATGATTTTTATAAAGAAAAATCATGATTTAAGAGTTTAACTAAAGATTTATGAAAATGGAAATTTTTAGAAATTTTTGGGATATTTTATGATGAAAAACAGAATTTATATGAATTTTTATAAAATAAAATACTATTATTAATTATTTAATAATAATAATTATATTTAAAAAAAAAGCTGATAAAACGGAAGCCGGGGAGTATCAGTTGAATGAAAAAAAAAATCGGAAAGATGCATAGTAATGAATAGTGAGTGAATAGTAATGTCCAACTTTTTCTTTCGATTTGGAATGCTTATGGGCTTCCGATCTCAAAACTGAAAGTGTTATTGGATTCAGGACGAAGAATACTTCAGTTTTGGCCGATCAGTTTTTCAAATCAACCGTTGAATCGCCGTAGATCTGAAGTAGAAAATCTCGGTAAAGGTAAGTTCTGAAAAAATTTACTTAGAGACTTCTAATTAGAAATCTGACTCCGTAGATGGATTCAGAAACTAGATAAACATTAAGATATGAATTCGTTTTGTTGATTTAGTAAAAAAATTTGTGACTGTGAATAATATTTTTCGACGATGAATAGTGGCGGTGAATAGTGATTTCCGGCGTGAATAGTATTTTCCGCGCGGTGAACAGTAACCGAGCTCATTTAAAGTTTTTGAACCCTCCGGACACGTTTTTGAAGCTTATTTGGTCAAATTCAGACTAGAAAAGTGCATTTTAGGGCTGTCTAATTCGGAGCCCTTACACTATAAGTAGATAATTCTTTCTATAGCTTGTTTTTACTCTTCTTAAACTTTTCATTGATAAATGAGTATGATTACATGTTATTTATATATTCATATGTTTCTGAAATGGTTTGGAATATTTGAAATGATTGAGAAATGATATCTAGTCCACGAAGAGTATGAGTTTTGAAATGCTTTGAATACGTTATTTCTAAATGCATTTCACATTACATGGCAAAGAAAATATGATATGCATATGGCATTAATTTTACAGTGTTATATTTGCCTCGGATATGGGCATGATTATATGATTCCCCTGATTGAAAAATTTATAATAAACGATTTTGTACTGAGACTGAAAGCTCTGTTTTGAATGATATGTAAAGTGATAAGTTACCGAATATAATTGTATGGCGAATTGTTTGATAATAATGCATTGCATATGATGGATATGCACTTTTATATATGTATTGATGAGAAATGACGGGATTATATGGCTTGAGACGGTATTGTGAAGGTGGTATTAATGGTAATGTGAGCAGGCAGTAGGGCGATGAACTCACATTCCCTAATTACCTATTGTGATGATGACAGTGGTAATGTGAGGAGGCAGAAGGGTGATGAACTCACATTCCCTGTTGATCTATTGAAGTTTTAGTCAGTGGTAATGTGAGGAGGCAGTAGGGTGATGAACTCACATTCCCTGATTACCTATTGTGATTGTGACTATGGTAATGTGAGGAGGCAGAAGGGTGATGAACTCACATTCCATGTTTATCTATTGAGTAGATTGAAAGTTGTGATATACTTGAACATTATATAAAAGAATTGATTTTATTTAAGATCAATTTGTATCATATGTGGTTACAGATATTTGTATGTGATTTGAATTGAGATGTTTTGAAATGCGGGTCCCATATAAATGTACTCCTGAATGCAACTTTTCAATATGAAAAACTTTGAAATGAAAAGTACATCCATATGTTGACCTAAGAGGTTATAGGGGGTGTTATCTGCTCACTGAGTTGTAAAATTCACTACACGATGTGGATCTATTTTTCAGATAAAGACACAGAGTTTGGTCCAGCAACCAAGTGATCGACTAGAGGTCGTACTTCAGTGGTGAGCCTAAATTGTTTCTAGGCTCTCAATATTTTATATTGTAATATATTTGTACTCTAGAGTTGCTCTGAACGTCACAGGCAGGATCCTTGTTTCTGCTGTACTCTGATGTATATGTACTTGATTTGTATATAGTATCTGTATGAAAAATCTATATGTATCTGTTTCCTTGATAAATGATTGAGATATTTATGTTTATGAAAAATATATGTTCATGATATACGTGTTTCACGTACTCTAAAATTAGGGGCGTGCTAGATACGGCGCGTGGAGGCGCGTACAAGGGAGGATGAGCCTGAAATTTGAGATCTTAAAATTTCGACACCTTCTGAATCGATCTCCGGTGTTAGTTTTTGCGTTTGAAAATCACAGATAAGAGTTTCAGATATTACCTCTTTAGTTGATTTTTTCTTCCATTTTTCGGTCAATCTCTGGCCAATTTTCCAGAAATCAATTAGATGGATTTGTAGAACTCTTCGTCCTGAGTTCGTTGGTGGTGGTAGTGTCGAAATCCGAGATCTGAAAACAGTATAATTTTAGAGAGAAGTTTTAGGATTTTGGAAGAGAAAATTTAGATGAGAGAAAGAGAGAGAGAGAGAAAATTCAAAATTTATCAGCTCTTTGGGTGGCTGAGGCTCTAAAATATCCCGAAGGATCTTTCTGCAAAAATTAAATTTTAGATAGAGGTCCTTACAAATTTTTCTTATTTATATTTTGACCTCTAAACTTTTAAAAAATTACATTTTGGCTTCAAAATGTAAATTCTCATATTTTTTTTTGTAATTTCTTAACTCATGTAATAAATAAACATATTTTCAACGATTCTTATTTTTATTTTCAAAATCCTCTTTTTTATTTAATTTTTAAGATTATTACAAATAAGATATCAATGAAAAACTCTTTCACAGTCCCACACTCTCAATCGGGATTTACTTTGTTGAGGTTATTTCAATATTCAAATTTGATCGTTTTGACACTATTCCAAATTTTTTTTTATTTTTAGTGTATTTTTTTGTTTTAGTTTCCTTTTCTAATTATGTTTGTTAGAGTGACTAAGAGTCTTAATTAACATTATATAAATTTATTATTTTATATTTTAATGAAAAGCTTTTCATTATTAATCAAATTTAAGAGAATTTCTAGCTGCGTCAAAATAATGTTTTATCGAATTTTTAGAAATTCAAAATAAAGTCTTTTATTATCATTTTACATGTACGCGCAATAACTTTTTATAATTATTACGAAATAATATATCAACTAAATCTAATCTTAAAAAAGCCTTTTGAAAAATGTTTGCCAATCATTATTTTTATAACGCTTAACATGCAACCGGTTGCTGAATTCAGTAGCTGTCATCATAATTATCTATCCTATTAATTATGTCATATATTTTTTTTTTAAAATATATTTAAATTAAAATAAACTTTAAAATACATTAAAAAAAGAAGTTGTTAAAACGTAATAAATATGCTACGTTTAGAAGTGCAGCATCCTCTGCTACGTTCAAGACACAACAGAAGATTTATATCTAGTATTTTTGTTATTTTTTGGTTTTTTTTTTAAATTTTTTTTAATAACAATAAATATTTTTATATATTTTAAATTTAATTTTTTAAAATTTTAATTTATCAATTTAATCTTTTAAAGATTAATTTATTTTAAAAAATATTTTCAGATTTACTATATTTATAAATATTTAACACATTTGTTTTATCTATTATAACTAAGAATTTATATAATTTAAATAAAGATACAATTTAATTTAATTTTTATTTTTATTGGTTAAAATTTTTTATTAAACATTAATTAATAGAGTTAATATAAGAATAATTATAAAAAAAGTAATTTTTTAGTAATATGTTCAAAAAATTAAATTTTAAAAAAATTAAATATCAAAATAGCAATTGTTACTTTTAAATTTTATAAGATTTTGATGATTTAATTAAATTGAAATAAACTCATTATTATTAAAATAAATTAAAGATAATAAAAAAAATCCAAAATGCAATAAAAAACTATATTTAATATATTTTCATATATTTTATAAAGAAATAATATTTAAATTTAAATAAATTTTAAAATAAATAAAAAATAAATTTAAAGAAAAAAGAAGTTAAAACGCAGCAAAGATGCTGCGTTTGGAAGCCATATCTATTCCCTTAAGCTTATAAAATTGTCTCTTTTTATTTATTTATTTTAAGTTTCAATAATCAACTTTTCGCGATCTTCATTTCTTTAGTTCTCTTTAGCCCTTGGTATGTTCTTAGGTTCATCATATATGCAAGTATTATGATCCCTCCCTTTTAGTTACTTTATCAACACTTACAAATTTTATCATCACGATCCTCAAAATTGCATCAGGCTAAATCTCACTCACTAATTAGTAATGGATTTTTTATTCACAAATTCATTGACAAAGTAATTATTTACAAATTGATGTATATTCACTCGTAATAAAAATACTCCTAAACCATATTTGGAAAAAAAAATTATTCTGTCATATATAGGGCTAGATTGTTGGTCATAACATGGGCATATCACGGGGTACTTCCACAATTGAGAGGGGTTCATCCTTCAGGCATTTTACAGGATATGGAACACGCAGATCATTATCACCACCAAATCCCTGCTGCTGCACCACCAAAATAGACGCATCAATATTATAGTCTGAAGACACTAACATGTCTCCCACAAAGCCAAGTTCTGGATACTCACTCCATTCAGTGAGTCCCATGAACAATGGAGCATCACTTGCGTGGCGTCTACCCACCAAAATCAAATCAAAGCAACCCTCTATTGATCGCATGACATTGATCATTTCCACGCTGTCTCTCACCATTTCCTCGCGGTAATCATGGCGTTTGATTTGGATATAGCTGATCTTGAACTTGTGAATCATATCCGCATCATGACCCCTACTGATCAACATCTTATTCTTCTTGCGAGGCTCTACTAATCTAATCACTGTAACCCTGACATTACTGTGATCAGCCATGCGCATTGCATATGACAAGGCTTCACGATCATCTGACCCTTCTATAAAAATAATCCCAACACTGTAAAAGGTTACGTTTGCTGAATTAGTCCTGCTCAAGTTACCACGTTCAACTAGAATACCAACTGAGCAAGGTGCAGTTCTGAGCACATGACGATTCACAGCTCTAATAGAGTTGCCTGATTCTATAACCCCATTTGGTGTCCACTGTTTGTGAAAGGGCATAATTAGCATGGAAGTTCTCTTCACTGCAGCAAGCATGCATATCTCATCGTGCATTGTTTCATAGGGGGAGATGGATGTGAAAGGGTTTATCATTACTTTGCCTGACATATGCTGCTCATATAATTTTAAGGCGTTTATTATGTGTTGGGATTGAATAGAGTGTGTCGAATTTTTTTTCCCTGGACGTCGGTGATCTATGAGAAGTGGGGATGATCTTCCTGTTAGCTGAACGAGATGCATGGCATAAAAGCAAATGGGACTTTGGTGTGTGGGATTGGACATTTCAAGAAGATGGATGATGGCTGGAGCACTCTGTTCATCGTAGATGCAAGCCAGCATACGAAGTTCGTCGTTTGGTGAGGCATGCTCCATGTTCCTCTTCTTATTTAAGGACACGTATCTCTTAGATGGGTCATAAAGGAATTTCACTACGGGGGTAATAGCTCCGGTCAACAAAATTGTAGTAATCAACATGATGCTATAAGATTCTTCATCGATAACCTGAAAAATATATGCACAGTCAATTTAGCCACATTAGTAACTTTGCTTGCCAAGTGATCTGCCTCAGCCTTAGCTATAATATATTCATGAAAAAACAGTTCGCATAGTAGAAAAGTACAAGTTAAATTTTGTGGGTATTCTTACATGGAGGTGTTTAGCGGACTGTAAGTAGATTATATCAGTAATCCCTTGGGCACTCATGATGAGACCTAAGGAGAAAGCATCAACCGGTGGCATCTTGCAGTAAAGTGAAGGCAACATGGTTCCAATAACCTTGCCAAAGAAGCTACATAAAGCCAACAACTCCACAACTACAAAGCCACTAATTTGTATTAGAGAGAAGTCAAATTTGGCACCAATGTAGAGGAAGTACAATGGCAACAAAATGGTTTTGACAAAAGTATCAAGCTTTTCAACCAGTGCTGATCCAAGTGGAGGTCCATCTGGAACTGCCAACCCCAGAATGATAGGCCCCGCCAAGAAGTGTTGCCCTATGACCTCGCCAAAGAGTCCACAGCCCAATACCATAAGAAAGACAGAAAGTACATAGGTCTGTTTGATTGGTTTCCCTTCGGGTGTTTGACGAATCATCCAAATCATGGTAGGTCGAAGTACGTAAACTATGACAGCAATCATAATAAGCAAGGACAAGATCATCCAAGTGACAGAATTGGCTCCTGCTAGAGCACCTTGCTTCACTGTGACTACAGCAGTCACCAATATCCAAGAGATCATTCCGCTAATCATAGATGAAGTGACTGCTAATCGACCAAGCTCTGAATTTAGGAGCTTTAAATCTGCTAAATGGCAGGCAACGACATGGAAGGAACTAATTGATAAGAAGAATGCAATATGAAGTAGTGACTTACGAAGATCTTTGTCCATGGTTATCATCATCCGTAGAATTAAAGCAAAACTTGTGCTCATTGTCAGTGGCATTGCAAAAGCCAAGAAGCCAATTGCCCAAGTCTTTTTTCCGGTTCTCATAACCGTAGTTATATCCATTTTAACTGCAACCAAGAACATGAACAACATGCATCCAAAAAAGGCCATCGTTTCACTTACATAGAAACTTTTAGGTGGGAAAAGAATGATTTTAATTGGCTCAATTCTTCCAAGCATTGATGGCCCCAGTAACAAGCCTGCCTACAGACATTTAAACGACAAAGAATTAGCCCAGAAAAATAAAAATATACTTGGGTTTTCGAAGTGTTAGTTTACTTGAGTTTACTCGTCAAGTTTTATGAAACATATCCATTATTAGATTTCCAGATTTGTTCGTTATTTAAAAATGATATTTTTATGTTTGTTAAGCAGTAAATCTGGGGCAGATAGAAAAATATTTATCTTTAGTATTAGTTTTGATATCTAATGAAATTATTAGTTATCTCCACTTTTATATAATTGTTAAATTATCATTGTATATATAGTAGCTAAATCGATAATGAATTTGAACCTTTGCTGTAAACATCATCTTCTATTCTTTTATTATGTCTTACGTTTTTCACATGGTATTAGAGCTCTAAATGATCTTTAAGGACCGTGAGTAATATGAAGTTAGAGAGAAAACAAGTGAGGCTTTCCCCTTCGATAAAATTCCAAAATGTACCAGAGTAATTTTAAGGCTTCCGACATCTATTCTGCTCCTTCTCCATCTTTCACAGGTGAAAACCATCCAATTTGGGCAGTTAAAATGAAGGCATATCTGAGAGCATTTGATCTGTGGGGAAGTAGTGGAGACAAGTGGACAGCCAACTCTTTTGCTAGCAAATCTCACTTTAGCCAAAGTAAAGTTACATAATGAAGCTAGCATGTGCAAAGCTGTATAACGCTTTGATTACCCTCCATTCATCTCTAACAGATGGTATTTTTTGAAGGATCATGAACTTTAAAATGGCAAAGGAAGTGTGGAATAAACTCAAAGAAAAATTTCAAGGGAGTGAGAGAACTAGGCAGATGCAATTACTCAACTTGAGAAGAGAGTTTGAGATTTTCAAGGTGAGAGATACTGAGACTATTAAGGAATATTTAGATATGATCATGGAGGTTGTAAACTAGATTAGGCTGCTCTGTGAAAATTTTACTAAACAAAGAATTGTTGGAAAGGTGCTTATTAACATCTATGAAAAATTTTAGTAAAAGATTTCCTCTTTGGAAGACTTAAAGGGTCTCTGTCAATTGACAGTGTCAGGGGTGGTCCGTTCTCTACATGCTCTGGAGTAGAGAAGAGCCATTAAATTGGAAGAAGCAACTGAGGAAGCACTCTTGATTAAGCAGAAAGATAAGCAAGCAAGAATGGAGACTTTGGTTTAGATCAAATGTGAAGTGCAAAGCTTGTAATCAGCTTGGCCATGTGGAAAAGGTTTGTAGAAGTAAGGGAAATCCACCAGTACAAAAAGCATTATTAGTTGCTAAGATTCAAGAAGTTAAAGAACATCTATTTGTTGTCACTTGTTATGCTGCAAATAATAGTAATAACTCTTGGTTTATTGATAATTGTTGTATAAGTGATCACTTGGCTCATGATGCTAGGCTTTTCAAGGAGCTTGATGAAACATACACATCTAAAGTGAAGATTAGCTATGGAAAGTTTGTTGATGTAAGGGTGTTGTTGATTGAAACACCTTTAGGTACAAAACTTGTATTAGATATTTCGTTTGTACCTGAATTATGTCAAAATTTGTTAAATGTTGGACAAATATTAAAAAGGCATTATGCCCTACATTTTTAAGATTCGTCTTGCATCATACTTAATCCATCTAGTTGTAAGTGATGATTGTTAAAACGAAAAACAAAAACTTGCAAATTGACTGGTAGGATACTGTCATGTATAGTGTTAAATTAAATTGAGTTAATAAAAGCCCAACAAAAGGAGCTAGGCCTCCTGATGAAATTTATGAAGCTTCAAGTGTATCCTCAAATTATGAGGTAGCAATAAGAAAAATTGGTTGAAGAGTTTCAATGCAGGAGAAACTGAACATGATTGTATTGTTTTAAAAGATGATATTGTGTTGAGCAATCAGAGATTTTTCAAGTTTTTGATATTGAAGACAACAAGCACACAAATGTCAAGTTTAATGAAATTAGAAAAAAGCTTGGTGACGCCAATCTTGTGCATTGCAAGTCTAAAGAACAGATTGCACTCTTATGCTAACCAATGATATTCCCAAGAGTAAACTCAAAAATTTGAAAATCAAATCTTGTAGTCTTGAGTAAGAATCTCAAGGAGGAGTGTTATATTTGAAGATTTTTTTTTTATATAGTTATTTTAAAATAATATTTTTATGTTTGTTGAGCCGTAAATCTGCAGTAAGTAGGAAATTCTTGATCTTTAGAATTAGTTTTGATATTTAGAAAAATTATTAGTTATCTCTGTTTTTTATATAATTGTTAAATTACGTTGTTGTATGTAGTAGCTAAATCAATAAAGAATTTGAACTTTTGCTCTCAATATCATCTTCTCTTCTTTTATGTCTACGTTGTTTACAACATTAATTACACTTGTTTTGACACTAAAGTGAAATACCCTTCACAAGTTGAACTTGACTATTCGTTAGCTAATATACTGCACCACATTTACAGAATGCGTTCTGGAAAAGAAACTATTGTATAGAAGTAGCTATCACGTCATATTTTAAATGCTAATTTAATTATTATGGCCTTCTATATATGGATAACAATATTGTACTTTACTTTAGCTTATATTATATATGTTTTGCTAATAATATAAAATGTTGACTTTAGAGTTAGCTAAGGAAAAATAATTATCCAATTTATAGGAATTTTTTTTCCTGTGATCTGTATAAAGATGGTTTCAATTTGGAGAATGGACTGATTTTTTATATATTTAATTAATGAAATATTATTAATTGCTCAACAAATAATTTTATTTAATGTGGGTTTGGATTTTATCTTGTATATGGCCAAATCAAAGACAAGCATTAATCAATGTTTCAGTTTTGGTTTTAAACATACTTTGCAGCCGCAATATTGCAAATATCGTCCCTTGAATCATAGATTTTTTCATTTATTTCGTTGTAATTGCAATTATAAATCAAAGTTTTGGTACAACACGGCATAAAGTTCAATAAGATTGAGCAGCTTACCAACAAAAGCGGAATGAAGTTACCCTGCCCAAGTGGGGTAAGCAGGAAGTGCAAGAATGTGGCAAGCAATGTGACAAAGGAGATCTGCAGAAGAAATATTGGCAGCATATAATTCAATGGGCTATCACCATAGAAGATTCCTCTTGAACGTGGATACCTTATCGACTTCTCGCACGTCCATATGCTGCTATTTTTGTGGGCAATTAACATGCTCATGTTTACACGGCCTCACTGGTATCCGTCAAAAGTATAGA
The DNA here is from genome assembly GCA_037074535.1 of Gleditsia sinensis. Lineage (NCBI taxonomy): Eukaryota > Viridiplantae > Streptophyta > Magnoliopsida > Fabales > Fabaceae > Gleditsia > Gleditsia sinensis. Next base: position 53,697,081 of record CM073472.1, read on the forward strand.
AGGGAGATGGTGCATAAGGTCTTAGAACAAAGAAAAACATGGAACTTAAGGAATGGATAGAAGGTGGAAAAGGATAAACTAGCGAAAAACCTTCGGCCTTCATTTTCGAACGACGAAGACCATACACTTTCAACTTCTGAAAAGTCATTAACTTCAAGTGGTTAAGCTGAATCAATGGTCTTGTGTCTTAAAATTAGTTTTATTTTGTGATTATTGAATGGCCATATTTTTAGCTAGCGGCTAATTGGTGCTAGTGGGTGGCTTACAAAATTGGTAATTAAAGATCACCACCACAATTTACTTTACCTCTCGGTTACCAAACTATACAAAAAATTCTGATAGTATAAAGAGTGTTAGATTTTAGTTGATAACTATTTATTGTAAGGTATTTTTTGGAGTATTATATGTTGCATCAATATATAACATATTAGACTGTATAATAAAATCATGTTATGTATTTATTAGCTAGTGGAACGTACAAGTCTACAATACTTGGAAAAAGTATCCGTTGCAATAAGACAAGATTATAAAAATATTGAAATAAATATCTTCAAAATTTTTAATATTAAATTATATCTTATCTTTAGTTTTCATTAAGTAACAATTTGCAAAAGATATAAGAGCACTTTGAGTATTAACTCTTTGATAAAATCTCAAAAAGTTGATAGTGACAAATAAATAGTCACTTAACTTATAGAAGTTTCCTTTTCTCACAAGCTTTAGCTTATTTAACTATATTTTCCTTGTTTTGATTTTAAACTACGCAAAGCCATCACATATATCTTGTTAATTGTCCTACCATAGTCGAGAGTAACGAGCCAAGAAGTACATAGAGATCTAGACTTGAGCAAAAGCATCCCTCAAGCTATGCAAATGAACTACGAGGAACCAAGAATCGAAGAAGGTTGGAAGATTAACAAGAATTATAAAAGTTCAAAAAATTTCAGCTAAACATTAGAAGTAAACAAATTGATAGAATGATTTTCTGTGTATATATCAATATATTCTATACAAGCACGTCGATATATATGTATAACAGAAGTAGAGCTATTCTAGGAACATAATTATGCACAAGATCACGCTTTTACAATTATTCCTAAAGGCTAATTGATTGATTGACCCATAATATGTTCCTATCATAAGTTTGAATGACAATCACACATAAATGCTAATCAATCATATGTGAATGTTGATTTCCTTTAACACTTCCCCTCAAGTTGGAGAATAAATGTCAATGACACCTAACTTGTTGAGGTGCATGTAAAACGCTGGTGCTCGCAATGTCTTTGTGAATAAATAAGCAATTTGACTTCCTGTTGGCACATAGGCTGTCTTGATTTCTCCTTGTTATATTCTCACATGAACTGTGTGACAATCTATTTCAGTATGCTTCGTCCACTTATGATAGGCTGGATTTGCAACAATATGCAAAGCTACCCGATTGTCACAAAACAACCTTGCTGGTTAAGGATGTGAAACACACAGATCTTTCAACAAACATCTCAACCAGGTAAGAAATATTGTGCATGTAAAACGGGTTGGGTGTCATTGACATTTTACATCTCAACCATGACACCCAACTTGTTGAGGTGCATGTAAAACGCTAGCACCACCAAGTAATAAATATTGTGTACAAAAGAACGATACGGATATTATAATATGGAATAGGAAACATACCATTATAGGGGATAGCAAGTACCAGACTTAGAGGAAGAGAAGGCAAAAGCGCCTAAGAGATTAGCATGGTACATTTTGTAATCTCAAAGGTAGGGTGGAGGTTGATGGGTGTAGGAAGAGTAGAAAAGGTCTAGGATAACGATGGATATTCAAATAGGCGGTGTTGGTTCATCCGTTGGAGGTGGTGACGGTGAATTAATAAAGGCCAGAGGAGAGGATGTCAATGAATTTTTGTGAGATGATCGTGGAGAAGAAGGTGGGGTTGTTGATGGAAGTGCCAATGGAAGGTCAGTGGGAGCATGAGATGTCGTTTGGGGATTTGCCGATGGTGGTGATGGTGAGTTTAGGAGATCAATGTTGTTTGTGTTCATTGATAATGTGTATTGATAAGTGAGTTTTATACTCATAAATTAAATATTTTTATCTTATCTTTTTGTCTTAATTAAGCATTTATCTCCCTTATTTGTGCTTTGTTTATTTTTTATATATGGTGAGAAGAATAAAAAATAAACTCAATTAGATGAATCAAAACTAAATTGTGATTCTTTAAAAATGATGTCTATAAATCAAACCGACAAAATAAATTTATTAAGGATAGTTGAATAAGGAGCATTATCTTTTTGACTCCTGAGATGCATCCTAATGGATATATGCATCAATTCAATCTTGATTTATGACCACATTTTTAAAAGAATTAAAATATAAAGATTCAAGACAGAACACTCAATGTTAAAAATTTGTTTGTTGCTTGCTTTTCAACTTGATTTTACTATAGTATTTTGGCTGTGTTTCAATATATAGATATATATTATGTATGAAATTTGGTAGATGAATAAATGACATAATTTCATACAACTTTCATGTTTATATGATCAGCGAATTCAGACATCCAAATGGTCAAAATTAGGCTAGAAAAAATATGTTTACTGTTGCATTTTAGCCTAATTTTACTGTAGTATTTGAGCTATATTTTAGAAACTACATAATCAATAGATACCAAATTTGGTAGGTGAATAGAAGATATAATTAGATACAACTTTCATGTTCATGTGGTTAGTAAATTTGAATATTAAAAGGGCCAAAATTGGGTTAAAAAAGATCACATTTGCTATTGCAGTCCAGCCCGACCATGCTCAAGTGTTTTGGCCATTCATCACAAAATAAGTGGCCAAGTTTTCTCCACCTTATATGGCTGGAAATATAATTAAAATATCTATAACTTTTATGTTGATGGAATCAACAGATTCTATGGCTATCATAGAGATATATCACGATGATTTTTGGGGCACATAATGCAACACAACTTGTCAACTTTAGTGCAATTTGCTACCCACCATTTTTGTCATCTAATTCCCTTGTTTTGTCTATAAATAGAGACATCTTGTGACCTAGAGAGAGAGAGGAGAAAGGCTGAAGAGTGAGTTTGAAAATTTTTTGTTGGAGTTTTAAGTGTTTGTAATAGTTTTCTCTTTATACATTTTATATCTTTACTTTCTTTTATAAATTTTATCATGCTTCTTCATCTTTCATTTTGTTTTCTTACCTTGATTATGGAGAACTAATCTCATAATACTAAGGTCAAAGGGTGAAACTCTTGGTATGAAAATAATAATTTATCTAACTCTTAATTTCAATATTTATATTTGATGTTATATTTATCTTCTTATTTATTTTCTTATTATTTACTTTCTTAAAGGATGATTTTATTGCCCATTTGTTATTTTATTTCTCTGTTATTATTTTTTTGTTATTTTCCTTCTGAGAGGACGGCTACGCCGCCTCTCTGTTATTTACTTTCTTAGAAGATAGCTTTGTTACTCATCTATTATTTATTTTCTTGTTATTTACTTTCTTAGAGGATGGATTTGTTGCCCCCTCTTTTATTTATTTTCTGCTATTCTATTATTTATTTTCTTGTTATTTACTTTCTTAGAGGATGACTTTGTTACCTCTCTGTTATTTATTTTCTGCCCTTCTATTATTTATTTTCTTGTTATTTTCTTTATTAAAGAATGGCTTTGTCACATTTCTGTTATTTATTTTTTACCTCTCAGTTATTTATTTATTTTTTATTTTATTTCTTAATGGCTGGTTTTACCTCCTACTTTATATTATTATTATTGACTCTATTGTTATGTTTTTCTTCCTTTTGCCATTTTTTCATTTTTAATTTTGTAAAGTGCAAATCTTGATACTTTGTAGACAATCTTTGGCACAATAAATGCTTGAACTTTATTTATTGTAGACAATATAATGATTGGTACAATATATACTTGAATCCATTTTACAAAAGTTATTTATTATTAGTAATACAATAAAAAAAGACAAATACACTTCATCTGTAAACCAAAGCGCATTTAATGTAACATATCTTCCGAATGGAACCTCATTTATGTGAGAATTCCATTTGAGTAATAAGAGTTAAAATTTATTATTATTTGATGTACCAAGAGTGGATCTATTAACCTTAACATGTTTCTTTACTTTGAATACATTCCTATTTAATTTCAATATTTTAGTTCTCTTCATACTCTATTCAATACTCTTCTCACAAATCAAATATTTTGGCAATTATGTTAGAAATATTTATTTTCAATCTGAATTAGATTTTTTCTAAATTGGCAATCCTCATGGGATCGACATTGCATATCACTAAATCTATACTCCAATAGATTCGTGCGCTTGCGAGTTTTAATTAAAATAACAAGTTTTTAGCGCCGTTGCCGAGGATTCTGATGGAAAAGCTAATTAGATTCAGGTAAGTATAATTTTTCCACTAGTCATTATTTAGAATATTTATTTATTGTTTGTATAGAAAATTTTCTTTGTGAAAACAATATTTATTAAAAATTTGTGTGGTAATTTGGGTGTGTAAAATTGATTGATTCTGACAACAAGGATAAAAATTATTAAAGAGTATGAATTTTAAGTGAGACTATTGTGACTCTTCCACACTTTCTTGGAGATCCACTAGTTGAATACCCCCTATTACTAACATTTTAAAAAAAATTTGTTGCATAATTTTGTGATTTTTGTGTGTTGTATTTGAACTTTGTTACTTGTAGTTAGCATTGTATATATATTTTATTAAGTTGTAAAATTATCCTCTTTTATAATTGTGTTGTAAGTTATTAGAAATATTTGTGTATAATTTTTCTTAGTTTATGTGTGTTTAGAAACGTGATAAAGATCAATGTTTGGTTAGGAAAAGTTTAGGATCACCCATTGATTTTAAAATTAGAACATTAGACTTTGTTGGGACACCATAAAAAATTGAAGAACAAGGTGTGTATGAGAAAACTCTTATGGAGTAATTCTCACCTATTATAGCCAATATTCCATCTTGTACAGTTTTGCCACAAATTATTACAACTCACTTTGAACTCAAATCAACCACACTCCAACTTTTACCATCATTTTAGGGTTTGGAAAGAGAAGAACCATACATGCTTGTGAAGGAATTTCTTCAAATTTGTTTCAACATTTCGTTTTCAAAATTTCAATGACGAGTCAATTAGGCTTAGAATGTTTCTATTTTCATTAAAAGATAAAGCTAAAGCCTGGTTCAACTCCCTTCCTACAGGAACTATTACAAGTTGGAACCAATTGGTAAATAATTTTTTGACAAAATTTTTTCCCATGTCTAAAATTGATGCCCTTAGGAGAGAAATTTCTTATTTTTGTCAAAAAGAGGGTGAACAATTTTTTGAATGTTGGGAAAGATTTAATGATCTTCTTTTAAAATGTTCTCATCATGGTTTTGAAATTTGGAGATTGGTGAAATATTTCTATGATCATTTAACTTTATCAAACTGTCAAATGATCCAAAGCATGCATGGTGGGAGATTTTTACAACTAAATGAGGGAGAAGCTTGGAAATCCTTAGGATTTTTATCTGAAAATTCTCAACATTGGAACTGCATATATCATAGGGATAAAAAGTCCCAAACACACAAAAAAGGAGAAATTTATGAAGTGAGTGATGTCACAGATGTGAGAATTGCCTTAACTAGCCTGACTAGAAAGATTGAAGCTTTAACTTTAAGCCACACTCTAAACCCTTCTACCAATATTAAGATAAAGGCATGTGCCTTATGTTCTAGTATATATCACATTACACAATCTTGTCTATCTATACCAGCTTACCAAGAAGCATTCTCTGAGAAAGTTAATTCTCTTTAATTTCATAGTAAGTCATCAAACAACCCGTTTGTACCTACATATATAATCCAAATTGGAGAAATCATCTAAACTTTTCATGTAAGCTAAATTAGCCTTCAATGAATCAAGGTGAGCAACAATTTTCCCCTCCTAACTTATATCCTCTAGTTTCTCAATATGCTCCTCCTTTCTGGGTACCACAACAAAGAAGACCTTCTTTGGAAGATACCTTGTAGTAATTCATACAGTTAACACAACAAGTTTACAATCCCACACTCAATATATTTCAAAGCTTGAAACACAATTAGGTCAAATAGCCAATGCTGTAAAAGAGAGAGAGAGAAAGGGAAATTTTCCAATCAACTTATTCATAATCCTAAGGGTCAATTTGAAGTAGGATCATCAACAAATCCTAATGAGAAAGTGAAGTCTGTAACGACCCTTAGATTTGGAAAAGTAATTGATAATCAAATTCACATGCCTGAAATAGAAGAACAGAGTCAACATAATCCACAAATTAATGACTCAAGTAAGAATAAAAATAAACCTATTCCTTATGCCCCTAAAGCTCCATTCTCACAAAGACTTGAGACAAATAAAAAAGATACTCAATATAGTGATATTTTAGAGGTGTTTAAGCAAGTAAGAATTAACAGCCATTGTTTTGACACTATCAAACAAGTACCTGCTTACTCAAAATTTTTGAAAGATCTTTGCACGGTGAAAAAGAAAATCAATGTTCCGAAAAAGGCATTTTTGACTGAACAAGTGAACTCCATAATTCAACAAAAAAATCCTATAAAGTACAAAGATCTCGGTTGTCCTACAATTTCTTGTGTTATAAGTGACCATGTTATTAACCGAACCTTACTTGATCTAGGAGCAAGTGTAAATTTGTTGCCGTACTCTGTGTATACAAAACTTGAGTTAGGAAAGTTGAAACCTACACCATTAACCCTTTAGTTAGTTGATAGGTCCACAAAAATTTCTAGAAGTGTCATAGAGGATGTGATCATTAAGGTTGATAAATTATACTTTCCAGTAGATTTCATTGTTCTTGACACTGGACTTGTTGAGAATACTGAGACACAAATTCCAATCATTTTAGGTAGACCATTTCTTACAACATCCAATGCGATCATTAATTGTCAAAATGGAATTTTGAATCTATCTTTTGGAAATATGACTGTGGAACTAAATGTTTTTAATGTCTCTCGTCAACCTGTGGACGCTAGTGATTTATGTGAGATCAACATGATTGAGAGTATAGCTGATGACTCATTTTTAAGTTCTTTTAATGATGACCTTTTAAAAAAGTGTTTGGCTCACTTCAACATGGACATAAATGAGACTGTTTGATCAATTAAATAAATTTCTTGTTAAAGACTACTCCATTAATAGATACCAATGAATGGAAAGTCAAAACAAAGACACTTATATCTTCTAGGTCTTTCTTATTACTATCCATAGAGAAACTGCCCCAGGTAGAGTTAAAATCTTTGCTAGATTCTCTAAAATATGTGTTTTTAGGGCCTTATAAAACCTTACTTGTTATCATAGCATCTGACCTAGATAGATAATAGGAAGTTGAACTCATAAAAGTCTTCAGTGAACATAGTAAAGCTATAAGGTGGACAATAGCAGACATTAAAGGTATTAGTCTATCAATTTGCATGCACATGATACATTTGAAGGACAATGCCAAAACCTCAAGAGAGCCAAAAAAACGTCTGAATCCAAACATGAAAGAAGTTATGAGAGCTGAAGTGGTTAAACTTCTTGATGTGGGTGTCATTTATCCAATTTCTGATAGTGCATGGGTCAGTCCTGTTAAGGTAGTTCCTAAGAAGTCTGGCATTACTATAGTCAAGAATGAAGATAATGAATTAATTCCTACTAAAGTAAATACTAGGTGGCGTGTTTGTATTGACTATCGCAAGTTGAATACTATAACAAGGAAAGATCATTTTCCACTTCCTTTTATAGATCAAATGCTAGAGAGGTTAGTTGTACATGCGTATTATTGTTTTCTTGATGGATATTCAAGTTACAACCAAATTTCTATTGCACCTAAGGATCAAGAGAAAACTACATTCACTTGTCCTTTCGGAACCTTTGCCTATCGTTGAATTCCATTTAGATTGTACAATGCACCTGCTACATTTCAGGGTTGCATGATAAGCATATTTTCTGACATGGTAGAACAATTTCTAGAAGTATTCATGGATGATTTTTCTGTGCATGGATCTAGTTTTGAGGAATTTCTACACAATTTAAGATTGTTCTTAATTAGGTGTAAAGAAAAGAACCTTGTTTTGAATTGGAAAAAATGTCATTTCATGGTTAAAAAAAAAGAATTATTTTGGGACATATTGTGTCAAATCAGGGGATTGAGGTAGATAAAGCCAAAATTAAATTGATTTCCAGTCTTCCACCTCTCGGACAGTGAAAGAGGTACGTTCTTTTTTAGGTCATGCAAGGTTTTATGTAGATTCATCAAAGATTTTAGCAAAATCTCCAAACCTTTGTGTAATTTGCTTATCAAAGATGCACCTTTTATCTTTGATGAAGAATGCTTTCAAGTTTTTGAGAAGCTCAAATCCCTACTCACCTCTACACCTATCATTATACTACCCAATTAGAATTTTTCATTTGAAATCATGTGTGATGCCTCTGATTATGTAATTGGAACTATTTTGGGTCAACGTCTAAAAAAATTTTCTTATGTGATATACTATGCTAGTAAAACTGTTAATGATACTCAATTGAATTATTCTACAATAGAAAAACGGTTACTAGTTGTTGTATTTGCATGAGACAAGTTTAGATCTTATTTATTAGGATATAAGATTGTAGTTTTTTTTAGATCATGCTACACTTAAATATCTTTTTCTAAGAAGTATTCTAAAGCGCGTTTGATAAGATGGATACTATTGTTGCAAGAATTTGATTTAGAAATTCAAGATAAGAAAGGATCTAAAAATGTTGTGGCTGATCACTTATCTAGATTGATAGTTGAATCGGGTGACAATAACTTGCCTATCAGAGACTCATTTCCAGATGAGCAACTCATGTCTATTTCTCAGTTACCTTGGTTTGCTGACATTGCTAATTATCTTGCCATCAAATGCCTACACATTGGAGTAAGCAAGATCAGGTAAAATTTTTAACGGAAGTAAATAAATTCTTTTAGGAAGATCCATACTTGTTTTAGTATTGTCCTGATCAAATCATTCGGAGATGTGTTCCTGAGAGTTAGCAATATAGTGTTATTTCTTTTTGTCATGATCATGTATGTGGAGGTCATTTAATGCTGAAAAACTACTGCAAAAAGTCTGACAATGTGGCTTTTACTGGCCATCACTTTTCAAAGATGCCCATTTGTATTGTAGATCTTGTGAGCATTGTCAAAAATTAGGCAGTATCTCATGGAGGGATATGATGCCTTTAACTCCTATTCTTATTGTTGAGATATTTAATGTCTGAGGAGTTGATTTCATGGGTCCTTTTCCTAATGTTTTTGGTAATTTATACATCTTTGTTGCTTTGGATTATGTGTCAAAATGGGTAAAGGCTCTTGCATGTAAAACAAATTATCACAAGATTGTGATAAAATTCTAGAAAGAAAACATCTTTTCAAGGTTTTGCACACCACATGCTATCATTAGTGATGGGAAGAAACATTTTTGTAATAGAAATTTTGAGTAGTTAATGAAAAAATATGGCATCACACACAAAGTTGCTACCCCATACCACTCTCAAACTAGTGGTCAAGTTGAGATTTCAAATAAGAAAATTAAAAATATTTCGGAAAAAATGATTAACCCAAGTAGGAAAGATTGGTTTTTGAAACTTTCTGATGCTTTATGGGCTTATCGTACTTCTTTTAAAATCCCTATTAGAATGTCTCTTTATTGACTTGTGTATGGTAAGGCCTGTCATTTACCTATTGAGTTAGAACATAAAGTTTATTGGGTCATCAAACAATTTAATTTTGTTCTTGACAAAGCAAGTTCCCACAAGAAACTTCAATTCAATGAACTGGAAGAAATAAAAAATGATGCATATGAAAATGCAAAGTTGTATAAGGATCAAATGAAAAATTTTCATGAAAAAAATATTTTAAGAAAATTATTTAATTTAGGTCAAAAAGTTCTTCTATATAACTCTCGTTTGCATTTATTTCCAAGAAAACTACTTTCTCGGTGGTAAGGACCATTCATTGTTCGTACTGTTTATCCATATGGTGCAGTAGAGATTGAAAATCTCAAAAATAGTGATGTGTTTATAGTCAATGGCCAAAAATTGAAATCATTTTTGGAATTGCGCAACCTAGAGATAGAGGAGACACTTCTGCATGATCCTGTCTACCAGGATTGATTTGTTTCCTTTGTCAAAAGTTGCTACGCACGCTATTTATGTTAGATTTTTTTTATATTTAATTTACATTAATTTGTTTCCTCACTAATATCTTCTTTGAATTGCTATTGTTTTCTTGGTTTTGTTGCTTTTGATCTTTCTTTAAAAAAAATTGAATTGAGAATGGAAGACATACTCTCAAACTTGAAAAATCATTTTCCTTCTCTTCCACCTAATGCATTGATAAAAATTTATAAAGCACGGGCTGCAAGATTGAGGTTAATGATGAACATGGGAATACTTGTTGATATCCGTTGGTTAATTGAAGTTAAGGTACGATTAGCAGGTATTTCTCATCATATGGTAAAGGAAATATATTGTGTACGTGGTATTGATATGTAAAACTATAAGATTACCTTGGAAAAGGGCATATATATGTGATAACTCTGATTGGAAAATTTCTGACAGAAGAATTTTATTGAGACTGAAAATTTTGTATTATACTGAAACCTCTGTTTTGAATGATATGGCATATGTGCAAATATGATTTCTGTCAAGGAATCCTATTAGAAACACTGTTTGCTAACAGCAAGTTATGTTAGATTTGATGCACCTTGACACCTCAGCTAGTAGGGGTGGTGTTAGCCTCGTGTGACGGTTAACACACGGGATATGATATATGAAGGAGAGTGGGATGTCTCTTATCTGGGCGAGATGCCGACTATATGATATATGATTTTCCCTCACTTACTGTGTTCTTGGAAAATGCCCATATTAGAGTCCTTTCGCGTGTCTTCTTAAATGATGGTAGGGCAAAGGGTGCGTACTGTCGCAGGTACACCCAAATTGATACCTTACTTCAAAACTAACCTATAGTAGTTGGGGTAAGGGTCGATCCTACAGAGACTGAAATTACCTTATGTGATTGAGAAAGGGAGGATTGATAATTGCAAATAAAACCAAGTAAATCAGCTAGGCGACATATTCTCTGGTAAGCCTATTTTGTTTCAAGGGTTCATAGATTTTGATTTATATTGTACTTGTACTCTAGAGTATGCTCTGAATGCCACAGGCAAGATCCTTGCTTCTATTGTTACTCTGATATTTATAAACTTGGTCTATATATTGTGTTTATACAAGAGAACCTATATGTATCTGTTTCTATAATGAACGCTTGTATTATACCTATTATAGTAAAGATCTGTCCGTAAAGTATGTGTTTCACGTGCCCTTAAAAGTAGGAGCATGACAAGTTAGTATCAGATCATTAGGTTTCCCTGTGGCTATCGGAGTAAGGATTATGTGGTATGACTTTGAGTATGGGTATGTAACCGCAGACATATTTATACTTACGGTGCTGCTGTAGAATTCTATAGTTTGTTATCATTTTCTTCCTTCTGAATCTTATCCTTAGGTATGCGATGTATAAGTATCAATGCGTATGTCTTAGATGGTGCCTCTTGAGTATGGAATACCGGTTCAGCTTTTGAACTCATTTTTATGAATAGTAAAAAAGAGAACTATCTTGGGTACAAAGAAAAAGAATTAGCTGAAGATAAGAAGATTTTATCTGAACACAAAGGTAATGGCTTGTTTAGATGTCAAGAAGGTTTGAATTAGTTGTTTGATTTGCTTATGTTAAACAATATGACGAATGGCTAATACAATATTGATAGTAGGTTATAATGTGATCAAAGTTGTTAACTCTAAGATAATGGTTTGTAATAAAGTATGTGTGTTTTGGAAATGGCTGTAAATCTCTTTTTGATGTATGAGTTAAAACTTGCACATATAATTGGAATTTACAAGCTGTAGGGTAGATTGAATTTGAGAGCAGCAAATCTGTGAAGATAATACTTTTCAAAGATAGATTTTGTTGATATAAATGATTCGAAGACAGTTTGATTTTCAATAATATTATGTACAAGCATTATGAGAAAGAAAGGTTTGCCCATAGAAATTTAAAATTTGAGGGATGCAAAATGGGTAATTTATGCGAAGGACTCTTGGATAGACAAAAGCTTTTAATGATTGATTGTTAAGACATTGCATAAACATGTTAAAGAATAAATTCAAAATAGGTTGACATTGTTTAAATGTTTTGAAGTGCGTTCTAGCTGATACAGTATGAAGATGTCATCAATAGCATAAAATGTTAGTAAATGAGTTGAAAGTAGTGAATAATCAGTGGAAGGATGTACCCAATAATTTAATTTAAGTATTAGCAGCCCATAAGTTATTACAAAAAAATTGCCAAGGATATTTGGCAGTAGTGAGAGATTTTGATAAAAAAATATACTAATGTAAATCAGGTTCTAGTGGTTAGAAAATTTTCTGATGTGTTCCTAGAAGAATTGCTTGGATTACCCCCGAAATGAGAAATAAAATTTTATATTGATTTACTTCTTGGAACCCAACTAGGATTTATATTCCTATATAGAATAATATCGACTGAACTTAAGGAACTAAAAAAAATTGATTTGAGATTTGAATATCATCAATTAAGGATAAGGGAAGAGGATATTCCGAAAATAACTTTCAGGACTCGATATGAACACTGAGTTCTTAGTGATGTTATTTATTTTGACAAATGCCCCAACTGCATTTATGAACTTTATTAATAGAATACTTAAGCCATTCTTGGATTAACTTGTTATTGTATTTATTGATGATATACTAGTATATTCTAAATTTAAAGGATAATAAGCAACATTTGCAGATAGTTTTACAACCTCAAAGGGAATATCAGCTATATGCTAAGCATTTAAAATGTGAATTCTGGCTTACTTGTGTTACTTTCTTAGGGCATGTGGTTAATAAGGATAGTATTTACTTAGATCCTAAGAAAGTAAAAGTGGTACTACGGTACATGAATGGCCATGTCCTACTACAGTTATAGATAAAGATCCAAGTGCAATTTACGCTTCCTGCGGTTGTCTGCCATCCAATCTATTTGAACTGTAGTTGGATCAGGTACATGAATAAATGCTTGTAAAGTATCAATCAACTGATCAACATTAGAAGCCGAGATAAGAATTCGTCGTGCTGAGTGTGATATAAACCTTTGTTCCATAGCTTGATCAAGAAAAGACAACAAACCATCAAAGAAGTCATTAACATTTAACAAACCTATCGGTTTATGATACAAATTCAGTTGTGCCCAAGAGACTATTTGAAAAATCTCCTTTAAAGTATTAAAACCACCTGGTAAGGTAATGAATGCATCAACATTGTTCATCATTCTAGCCATGCGCTTATGCATGGAAGCTACCCTAAATTCTTCCCTAATTGTCTTCCCTATGATGTTGGATGCAACTAGAGCTATAGGAATAATATTTAGAACTTGACATCCTCCTACACGTGCAGCTCTAGACACGCACCCCATTAACCCACGGTTACCTCAACTATAGACTAAATGAATTTTTCTCCTGGCCAGCACCATACCCAGATTTTGTGCTGCTTTCACATACTCTCCATCTTTTTTAGGACTGAAACCACAAAAGACACAAATATTTTGAAACTGGTGGAATGTGGTTCCCTCCATAATTCCACTCACCCTAACTTTAAGTATGAAGGTAAATATATTAATGTGCACATTTATAGAACTCAAAGAAGGGCATACTTATAATAGTCATGTGAATAGGCCGGGTATAATTACAACAGCTATGTGAGTGGATGGTGGATATCAATTAAATTGAGGATAAAAATTCAAAAATGACGACACATATGCATATGTACAGTATTTGTAATTGTGGCTCATATTAAGCACATAAAGAGAATAAGGTCAAGATATCACCCAAAAAAATTCCTTGTTGTTCTTGATGAAGCATTAATGTCTTGATTCTTGTAGGGAAGTTGTAAGTGATAGGCATCATTGTATAAAAAAAGTGAAAATGCAAACCAGTTAATTGTTGAAGATGAACAATCAAATGATTTATCTTGTTTTCTCAATATTCTAGCCGACTAGCTATTTTGAGAATTTTTAATTTTGACTAGTTTATTTTACAGTTGATTGATTATGTCTGTTTTGAAGTAACCAACTGCATCTTACCAGTTAACTACGTGTTCTTTATTTTTCACAAACTTTTTTAAGCTCAGAAATGCTTATTTTCTATTGATATTCTTCCACCGAATAACAGTAGTTTTGAATTAGATTTTGGCACATATATTCAAAACTTACGACCACCGATTTTTGCCGAAATAGCAGTTAAGTTATGTTTACAGCTTTTAAAGAATTACAGCCACCGATTTTAATTTTCTTCAATGCTTTGTCCAATCTTTTGACTTCCTATTTTCAAAGCATTATCTATTATGCTTTTCGTCTATTCTATTGCATCCTCCTTCATTAATGTTTGGTATTAAATACAAGGTTCTTTTCCCTCATTACAAGAAAAATTAATTTCTTTTCTTTGAAACTCAATTATTATTGTGTCCAAGTGGTTAGTAGGTTAAAGTAATGGAAAATATTTTGAGAACCTTGTCTAAAAATAATGTAAAGCGAGTAAGGTATTTGTGTTAAGAGTTTATACCATGCTAAGTTGAGTCTAGTATCTAGGATGTGAATTATGTTGAGATTATAAATTCATGTGTGAATAATGGTTGAGAAAGGAGATTTCAAAAGAAGTCATAGATAGTGAATATGTGTAACCTCAAGGAAATAAGGATATACTAAGATTTGAAAGAATTGTACTAGCATCATGGTAAAAAGAAGATACAAGTGAAGTATTTTTTATTGTTTGGTATGTCAACAAGTGAAAAGAAAAATTGAATATATTGTTTCAAAAGAGCTATTCAGGAACCTTTAGGATCTTAGTTATATTATATTATAGTTGATAGTAAATCTAAATGATTTGGTTATGTATTAGAAGTTATGCTTCAGGTAACTTTATATAATTTTGGTGAAAGTTGAGAGGAATTATTTGTCTTTAGTTGAACTTGCCCATATCAATAATAATCAGGTCAATACACAAATGGCACTATTTGAGGTTTTACATGAACATTATAGGTCTCCTAATAAGTGAGTGAGTTGAGTAAAGTTAAGTTTTTAAATTCTAATTTGGAATAACAAAGAATAGATAGAATATGACTAACCTAAATTGATGATACTAGTTTGGAAAGCATGCTTCAAGCATATGTCTTCGAGTTTGATAGGAGATTTCTTAGCAAAATTCACCTATAATATCGTGATATTGGATGAATTTAAGCCTCATGTAAGAGGTGTTACAAATTTTCTGTTAAATGATTCAGTAGGGCCAGACTTATTGTAAGATCCCATTGATAAAGTGAAATTGATTAGAAAAAGAATACAAGCAATTCAATACAAGCCAAAAGTCTATAAGAACTATGAAAGTTAGGCACTAAAAATTATTAGTTGGTGACCAAATGTTCTTGAAGGACTCACCCATGAAAGAGGTAATGAGGTTTGAAAAGAAGGAAAATGTTAAGTTCTAGTATATAGGCTCTTTTGAAATCTTAAACAAAGTAGGAATAGTATTATATTGCCTAGTCTTGTCATCAGAATTAAGTAATGTTGATATAGTCTTTCTTGCATCAATGTTAAGGAAGTACCTATCAAATTCTTCTCATGTTATTTAATTCTAAGAAATTCAATTAGACAATAATTTAACTTAATTATGAGGAAAAACCGATGTTTATTGTTGGTCGACAAGAGAAGAACTTATGGTTGAAGGAAATCCCTATGGTTAAGGTTTATGGCAAAATCACTCAAGTGAAGAGACTCCTTAGAAATGAAAGATGATATAAAAAAGAGATATCCTTAATTGCTTGAGTAATAATGTTAATAACTGTAATTTATGCCTTAACTTCATTCCCTACTTGTGATAGGATAGTTTGAAATTCGGGGACTGAATTTCTTAAAGAGGGAAGAATGTAACACCCCTAAGATTTCATAATTTTCATTTATATATGGATTATTAAAAGAAATAAAGGAGTAGGAATGTAATTGAAAGGTTTTAAGGATGAAAATGAAAACTTATTAATATTTTTGGGATCAAATTGTAATTTCCTAAAAGTTTAGGGGTCAAAATGTAAATAACAAAATTTTCAAGGACCTCCCCCAAAAATTGAGTTTTTGCAGAATGGTCCCTCCATCATTTATAAAAAAAAAGAGAAAAAAAAAGAAATTTCTAAATCAGTGACAATGAATAGTGAATAGTATTTTTTTTCCTTTATTTTCTCTCTTTAGATTTAGAGTACTTTTGAGCATCCGATCTCAAAACTAAGGGTACCACTGGATTTAGGACGAAGAGTACTATGATATTGGCCAAATAATTTTTCAAATCGGCTGAGGAATCGCCGTAGATCGGAAGTAAACAATCTTAGAAAAAGGTAAACTCTGAAACTCTTATTTAAAGACTTCAAATTAAAAATTTAACACCGTAGATGGATTCAGGAGATAGATAAAACTTAGAATATGAAATTTTTTAGCCATCTGACAACTTTTTTTACATTGTGAACAATAAATTTGGCTAGTATGAATTGTGGTTCAGGGTGAACCGTCGTTGTATAACGACGGTTTACCCCTAACCGTCATCAAATCACGACGGTTTTCATAAAACCGTCGTTATATCCCACGGAAAATGGACCGTTTATGGAGAATTGGTCCGGTTTCACGACGGTTTGGAAATAACTTTCGTTATTTTTACGATGGTTTCCATAAAACTATCATAAAATCTCACGAAAATTGGACCGTTTATGGGTATTTGCTCCGGTTTAACGACGAATCTCCCAACCGTCGTTAAAACACGCGCCTCTTGGACGACGGTTTTAGTAAAACCATCATTAAACCGTGGATTTTTCTATAAATTCACCTTTCCTCCTTCATTTTTATTACGCAACTTGAATTTTTCTCTACTTCTTCTTACATACGATTGTGAGTTTCTTCTTGTGATAAATTCTAGTGGTTTTGGTGGTTCGAATTTATTTACTCTTATTTAAGGTAAGTTTTTATATACTTGTATTATTATGAGTTAGTTTTTATTTAAATTGTAAATTTGATTAAATTTATTAAGTTATTTGTTTTTTAACTTTTTATGTAGATACTTCGTTTATATTCAGACACTTGTGATTCAGAGTTGTTTATTTTCACATAAGGTATGTATTTTAATTATGTTTAATGTTTTGAATTTTTTTTTTTGATATATTTGTATGTTTGACTTAAATAGTTTATGATTTTAGTTTATTAAAAATTGTATGTTATGTTTTTAGTAAATGATGTATTATGTTATATTGGTTAAATATTTGTTGTTAATTTAAACAAATTAATAGTAAAAAATAATTAATATTTATATTTTTTAATTAGAATAATTAAATATTTATTATTTATTATTTAATTAGAATGTCATAATTATTAACTTAGAATTTTATGTTAATATGATAATTTAATTTCTCTTCCAGTTAAAGTGACATGTGAATAGAAAATTGTACGAAAAATTGCATAGTAGATTTAAATATTATTTTTTATCTCAATAAAATTAAACTGAGATATTACAACATAAGGTGAAACAATTTAAATATGATAACTTAATTTCTCTTCCGGTTAAAGTGCTATGTGAACAGAAAATTTTACCAAAAATTACATATCAGATTTAAATATAGCTTTTCGTCTCAATAAAATTTAACTGAGATATTACAATAATCCTCTGATATCAAGTGTTATAAAATCTCAATAGAATAAATAAGAGTAATCAAATATAGATTAAGAAAATGTACAAGAAGAATTATAGATTAAAGAGAAGCAGAATTACAACCTACTGGACTCCTTTAACTTTCAGAGAAAGTTCAGAGAGAGAGAGAGCAATTCAGATAGTAATTGAAGTGGTCAAGTTATCAGTCAACATTTTGATAGGAATAAAAATGACAGCAAAAAAAGTTGTAGGTTGGGCCTCTGCTCAAATTTTTTGTGCATACCACCTATCACAGTCCACACAAGAATATAACGGCCCAATCTGCATTGGGTTTAATAATTAATAAAATAAAAATTTAATTTAAAATATTTCAACAAAATGAATAAGAACTTTTTTGTAGTTCAATAATGATAAATGATTGCATTAAATGATTATTTTTTGTATTTAAATTTTATTATTTATTTTAACTTAAATATAAGTAGTTAAATTTAAGTATACAAATTAGGTAGGAGTGTTAAATTGTTAAATAGAATTAAAATTCATGAAATTTTTCTTTGTTGTATATTATTTAATCCTCGATAAGGGGTTAGATTATGAAGTAATGCATTAAGAATGCATTATTCAGTGAATTATTATTTTATTTTTTTAATTTCATAATGATTTCATACATGGATAAGACTTGGATCCATAAATCTCGACACACCTGAGAGTATTTGGAAGGTCTACAAGGTTTTTTAGATCTTGCAAATGCTAACTCGGGTGTGGAAGGTAAAATAATCTGCCCATGCCCAAAATGCAGATTTAAAAAATGACAAATTACGGAGGTTGTGCGCCAACACTTGATCGTCAAGCCTTTTCCACAAGGCTACGATTTCTGGAGTATGCATGGAGAAAGGGTAACAGAATATCATGCTACAAGACATCAAATAATACTACATGATGTTCCAGAACGTCCAATCATTCGAAATGAACCTGTCCAGGACATGGTCCGTGAAGTATTTGGAATTCATCATGAACATGAAAGTGTTGATTCTGTGGACATGCCGATTCCACCGTCAGGTGAAAGGATGGATGAAGGCACGAGAGATTTCTTTGAATTACTGAAGGATGGGCAAGAACCGTTGTACGAAGGGTGTGAGAAATACTCCAAATTGTCGTTTTTGGTGAATTTGTACGACATTAAGTGTTTGTGCGGGATATCTGACAAGGCTATGTCAATAATACTGCAGCTATTGGTTGATGTCTTTCCGGATGCAAAGATTCCAACTTCATTTTACAAGACTAAAAAAAGCATTAATAAGTTGGGGTTGAACTACAAAAAAATACATACCTGTAAGAATGATTGTATGCTATTTTGGGGGAGAAAACGAAAATAAAGATGCTTGTAATAAGTGCAGTGCATCGAGGTGGAAACAGAGAAAAAAAGGGAAAAAGCGGAAGAAGGTGGCTAATAAAGTCCTTATATACTTTCCATTAAAGCCCCGACTACAAAGATTTTTCATGTCTTCTAAGACTGCCGAATATATGAGATGGCATTCCACAGATAGAAATAGTGACGGTATGATTAGGCATCCGAGGGACTCCGAGGCATGGAAGAGATTTGACATCTTAAATCCTCAATTTGCATCCAATCCTAGGAATGTGAGTTTGGGCCTTGCTACCGATGGTTTCAATCCATTTGGGAATTTAAGTACAAGTTACAACATATGGCTAGTCGTACTGATTCCTTACAATCTTCCTCCTTGGATGTGTATGAAGCAGAGTTCTTTTATGCTGTCAATGATAATTCCTGGTAGAAAGACACTGGGAAATGATATAGATGTATTTTTGCAACCGTTGATTGAAGAGTTGAAGGAGCTATGGTTCAATGGTGTGCAGACTTACGATTCATTCAGCAGTGACATGTTCAATATGTATGTTGCTCTCATGTGGACAATCAGTGATTTTCTTGGCCTTGGATGTTTATCAGGTTGGAATACTCATACTGGATTGGCTTGTCGACATTGTAATATTGATTCAACTCTTGTGCGCCTTTCTCATAGTCAGAAATGGTGTTTTATGGGACATCGTCGTTTCTAAATCCGGGTCATAAATTTTGGATGGCCCGTAATAGGTTTGATGGAACAGAAGATAGAAGAAATCCTCCACTCCAGTTGAATGGTGAAGATATTTTCAGACAAATTAATGATATTAACATTGTATTCGGAAAGAACAGAGAACATGAAGGTCGAGAACAGAGGTCCCAAGGTCACGGAGGGGTTGAAACTGGGACTCAATAATGGCGTAAAAAAAGTATATTCTTTGAACTTCCATATTGGGCAAACAATTTGTTGCGGCATAATCTTGATTTGATGCATATCGAAAAAAATGTCTGCGACAACATTCTATATACTTTATTAAATAACACTGGTCGTTCAAAAGACCATATCAATGCACGAGGAGATTTACAGGAGTTAGGTGTGAGGTCAGAGCTTTGGCTAGATGAGAATGGTAAGTATCAGCCTGCTTTGTTCACGTTGACAAATGCAGGTAAAGATATCTTTCTTAAAACACTGAAAAATAACTCTGTGCCGGACAGATATTGTAGTAATATTTCTAGATGCATTGATTTAAGACAACGTAAGATTGGGGGGGTTAAAAAGTCATGATTGTCATATTCTTATGGAACAACTACTACCTTTTGCCATAAGGAAGGAACTTCCTGAGCAAGTGTCTGCAGTTTTGGTCGAGTTCTGTTCGTTCTTTCGACATGTTTGTTCTAGAGTTTTAAATGTCAGCGAACTTGACCAACTTCAAAATCGTATTGTTCTGACGCTGTGTCATATGGAGATGCTATTTCCTCCTTCCTTCTTCATAGTAATGGTACACTTAACAGTTCACTTGGTCCAAGAAGCCAAGTTAGGTGGACCAGTTCAATATCGTTGGATGTATCCTATTGAAAGGTACAAAAACTTAAAAAATTTAGATCTATTTTATCTTGTTTATGTTTTTTTATCAATTTTTCATTGGTTGAACGTATGTTGTACAAATACTTAGGTAAACTTAAGTTATTCGTCCGAAATAAAGCAAGGCCAGAGGGCTCAATATCCGAGGCATGCGTTGTTGAAGAAGTTTTAATATTTTGTTCAAGGTATTTGGAGGGTGTAGAGATAGTGTTCAATTGTCCTATTTGGGTTGATGATCGACCTGATGTGAGGACGTATGGGGGGTACATTGTTTCCACAAGTAGGAAGGCCAGTTGGTGGGTTCGAGTATTTCACACTTTCTCCCCGAGAAAAATTGTAAGCTCATCGTCATGTCTTAATAAATTGTCCGGAAGTTGATCCTTATCTTCAGTGAGTACACCAAGACTTACTGTTAAATTAATATTTATCTAATAGATATGAAACATTAAATTTATCTATCAATTTTTTTATAGAGAATTTAGAGATTGGGTCAGACATAGCTTACGAAGTAGAACCCAATTGTCTTCTGAGATAGATAAAAAAGTTCATAGGGAGTTTGTTTCCTGGTTCACTCGTCGTGTAAGTATACAATTTACCCGGTCAATTTGTATTTGCATTCTATTATTAGCATAACTCACGGCTTAATTTTTCTTTTCCCGATGGCAAATGATAGTAATGAGACATTATCAACTAAACTAAAATTTCTGGCAATTGGGCCCTTGGATAGAGCACGCCGATACAGTGCATACAATATAAATGGATTCAAATTTCAAACATTAGAGCGAGACCAATGGTTGAAAACCCAAAATAGTGGAGTTCGTGATATTTTCGAGACGAGGAGTTATGCAAGTACTAGTGATAGAAATATGCAATTCGGTGGAGTCCCGTGTTATGGAAAATTATTGGATATTGTAGAATTGAATTATCACGGTCACTTTACAGTTACTTTATTCAAATGTATGTGGGCCAATACAACAACAGCGAGGGGCATTACCACAGATGGTTTCAGGGTGACATCTATCGATTTTTCACGGTTGATTCATACCAGTGAAAATGACGATGACGAGCAAAGTATCCGAAGCGCATCAAGTATATTATGTAGAAGATGTGGTTGACAACAAATGGAGTATGGTTGTACATTTGAAGCCTCGTGATTTATATGAGATGGGCGAAGATGATGATAATATTTTATATGATAGTGATCTGTTGCGCATACAAAATTTAGAAAGATTATTCCCAGAAGAAGCAGTGAATTTATGTCTATTACGGTATTAATTTGATCATGTAATATCTTGAATATATTTCGATTTTGTTTATGAACAGTTTATGTTTGTTATGCATTTTGATATATGTTTTAATTATTTTCTTATTTTTAAATGAACAATTTATGAGGTGAAACTAATGTTATTAATTTTATTCTGACAGGCATAGTGACGATGCGGAGGAGTAGATTTGGATTTATGAGCAGAGCGGGTGCAGCGAGATCAGTTAGCTATATTGCTCGCCCGGCTAGTAGTGAGGGAGGACAGCCTTGCGATGATGATACTGTGCAGTCAGTAGATGTCCTGTCTATAGTACCTCCAGACTCTAGGGCGCTAGAGTCAGAGGCTGGACCATCCACACTACCCTCGTCTGGCTCTACAGTGCCAGAGTCAGAGCCCCTCCCGTCCATATTCCCCTATTACGACGCCCAGGGACCAGACAACAATTTTGATATCAACTTAGACGTCGATGATTTGTTGGAGGGCATTGAGGTGGAGCGTCAGATTGCTCAGCAGGAGCGTAGGTGCAGGAGGAGCTGGACAGTCCATGTTATAGGTATAATATAAAATATTTCTTATATTTATAATAATTAGCGTCCAAATATTGAGCTAACACATTTATTTTATATTGTAACAGATGAGACCGGTCAGGTGACACCCAGACAGATGACTGTCCATAATGTTTGGGCGTTACCTCATGAGCACAAGGTGGTTGTCTGGTGTAACAACACCTACCAGCCCATTGGAGACAGAGGTGGTCTCCTTGGTGTCTTCCTCGGCACCATTGGGGATAACTTCCGTTTCTTTTTGATCTCATATAAAGATTGGAGGAGCATTTCCGATGATTACAAGACAGGAGTGTTCATCAACACAATACAGGTATGGACTGTTAATTCTTCTCAAGTATACTTTAATATTTTTAATGTTTCACTAAAATTTGTATTATTTTGTGTAGACACATTTTAATGTGACGGCCCTCCACAAGAAGGTCATTTTATAGTCACTTGGAGCCAAGTGGAGAGCCACACGTTATAATGTATTTCGGCTCAAGTATGATGGGACGAAGTCGAGGGAGGAGTTGTTGAATGACGTCCCCTCTGGCATTCGACGAGACCACTGGGCTACGTTCGTTGACTACCGACTTAACGCGATGACCAGAGTAATTTTTTATATTGATTTTTTCATATATATTTTATTTCCAAAACATTAATTAATTAATCTATTTATGCAATTCTTTAGGATGTGGCTGCTCAAAATAGACGTAACCGAAGACGTATGACGATACCACATACAATTGGATCCAAGAGCTTTGCACGTAGAAAGGCTGAGCTTGTGAGTTTTTTTCATAAGAATTTTATTTCATTTTAAATAAAAAACATATTGTTTAAAAATTTTATTAATTGTTAACTTAATCAGGAGGCGGAGGTTAGGGGCCCAGTGACTCACGGCGATGTATGGACGGCAGCTCATAAAAAGGCTGACGAAACATACATCAACGACGAGGCTCGAGTTGTTGCGGTATGTAAAATTTTGCTATTGTTTTGTTAATTAAAAATTTTATTTGATTTTTTGTTAATTGTAATAAAAATTTAACATCTCTTTTTTATTTTGTAGGAAAAAATTGCCTCGATCCAACAAGAAGATAGCTCTTCTTAAGAGCTCTCGACAGATGATTCACTTGCGAGAGCCTTGGGAACTGCAGAGCACTCAGGTCGTGTTCAAGGATTTGGGTTAGGTGTTTGTCCAACCCAAGTCTTCGGATATGCCTCTGTTGGGTCGAGCTCATATGAGTTTGGGCCTTCATATGATGAATTACAGAATGAGGTGGCTCGTCTGAAAGCGGCCATACATGAGCGAGATGTCGAGCAGCAGCGACGAGAGGCGGGGCGAGAGGCACGTGACGCTGACATGGTAGCTCGACAGAAACAGATGGAGGCAACTATAACGTTCTTGATCCAAAATTTTCTGGGTCAAGTGCCGCCTGACATTGCACTTGTTCTGAGTGCAAATATTAAGGTAATACTTAATTCCTGAATTTCATAAATAATTTTTATTATTAATATTTTTAATTTTAAAACGCTTATATAATAAAATTGATTTTCAGGTTCCTAGTGATAAAGCCAGTGGACATTAGGCAGATCAGACGCCACAGGGTCCTCAGGGTCCGAGTTGATGATATTTATTGTATATTATTTTTTTGGGTACAAAAATGTATATTGTAGTTTTAATTTTTAAGTCATTATTAATTTTACTTTTATAATTTATTTATGAATTTCATTTACATTACATTACTTTTTTTAAAATTTTTAATATATATCGATATAAGAGATAAAAAAAAGTTAACATTATAAAATAGACAATTTTAAACAAAAAAATATATTTTAAAAAATTAAATATAAAAATAATAAAATTAAATTAAATTATAATGTAACTTACGAATTTTGAGATAAAAATAAAAATAAATAATAATGTAAATTATGAATATTAGAATAAAAATATATATTTTAAAAGAATAAATATGATAATAATAATATAAAAATAAATAATTTTATAAATTAATAATTTTTTAATAAAAATTTAAAAACAGACATAACGACGGTTCTAGAACTGTCATTATCTCCAAGGATATAACGACGGTTGTACGAATTGTCGTTAATCCAGTCATGGCAACGGTCCACTAACCGTCGCTATACCCTGTCTTAACGACGCTATTCCCACGGTTGGTCTAAACCATCGCAAAGATATTGTCTCAACGACGATTATGCAAACTGTCGTTATGCTCATTAGCAACGGTTAAAATCGTCGCTAAACTTAAAAAAAAACCGCCGTTATTCTCTGCTTTTCTAGTAGTGAATCTTGTATGTATGATAAAATTATTTATATTGTAGAATATTATTGAATCATGCATATTGATATTTTAATTGTGAATTAAATTAACTATTTAGTTAGCAAGTTAAATATCTTTTGTGTAAGCTATTCCACAGTTAGAAGAGTAAGCATTAAAATAAATAAAATGAAAGATCAATATTATTCTTAACTCGAAGAAATATCAAGCGAGAAAGATGCTATAAGAAATATGGAAATGAAAAGTTTGCATATGTAGAAGCTTGAATGTATTAACATTGACAATAGTATTGTCAAAACAAGCCACGACACTCAAGTCAATCCATTTAATTTATCAATTGGACAAGCTTAGACTTTAAAAAATAAGCTTATTTAAAATGAGCCTAACTATTTACTTTGTGGGCCAAGTAGGCCGTAGCAGGCGGGTGATGGGGTTAAAAAAATAGGTAACTAGAAGCCTATTTTATATATTTAAGTCTTCATTTACATTAAAAACCATTATTTTCACATACTTATATTACTGAAATATATGTTACTGATGGATAAAAGATATGAAAAAAAGGCGTACGGATCTTTTTGTATAGATGTTATATAGATATAAAAACCATATGCATGCTTCTATTAAGCATCTTGATACTATTATAATTATCCACCTTCTCAACATTACATTAATAGTTAATTTTTAAGATACTACTAATACTAATTGATACCACTATTTCTCATCCAAATCTATCAATAATAACTTGTATTGATGGTAATTTTACAATGAGACATTGCATACCAAGGGCCTTTTCTCTTTAGCTTCAAATGGTAACTTGTGTTGCATACATAAGTACTTAAGAAAATAAGTTAAAACTTAGAAAAAAAACATGTGGCTTGCGGGCCATATTGAGTAGGTATAAAAAGAAGTCTATTTTTTAAATGGTTTAGCCCATTTATAGTTAGCTCGTTTAGTGATGCTAATTGCCAATGAACTTACATACTTATATTTATTATAGGCTAAATTTTTGTATGTGAAACTTAATATCTTTCATTTTATTTATAAGAGTTTTATCTTATAAATTTACTTTTGGAGAGAGTTTATTTGAGTTATATTCTTCTTCTACATTCTAAAGTAAGGAAAGAGGGTACCTTAAGTAATTTAACTCTTGTAAAGTTGGTGTGCCCTATTTTAGAGAGCCAACTCTAGGTTGAGTTGAAGGTTGTAAAGGCTTATAAGTGATTATTTAAAATTATGGATTGATAACTCACCTTTAGTGAGTTATTTTACCTTTGTTTAGACCTTTTCTTATGCTTGTTCTTGGGGAAATGAATTTTTTGTGTGTAAAAAAATGCTTTCTAATGAGAATTGATCCAAATTTACTATTTGACCCAAGTATATGACCTTAGGAAGGAAAGGGAAGGAATCTAGCCAAGAAATGAATGAAGAATTAAAGATTAGAATATAGCACCTGAATGTCGCAATGTCGCAACGATCGATTGAAGCTATAACATGCATATTCTAAGAACATTGCTACGTTAGGCTTTGCATAAATTTTATATATTTTGATCCCTTTGTCCTCGCTTATGTAATAATTATAAATACGCAACTTAAGTCTTCATATTAGGAGTTGATTTACTAAATTTTTAGAGTTTTCAAGAGAATAGATAAGGCATTTAAGTTTAAGAACATCAGATTCATCAAGAGACCGAATTAGGGAGTGAAATTTGGCAAAAGTAATAAGCAAATGAAGTATTAAGTAAAATTGATTTACTTAGGTATTCTCACATTAATTTTTTTCTATATTGATTAATGATTGGAATTCTTTTATGTTGTTTTGTTTGCCAACATTCACTCATTTGATTGATCTGGATAGATTTATTAAATTTGTTATGGTAATTAATTATTTTTAGTTGCATGTCTCTATGGATACATTACTTTACTTAAACCAGTTTGTTGAAATCGTAATAAATGTACTTACATAGTTGTAATAACTAATAAAGAAGTTTTTGGCACTATTACTAGGGACATCATATATTTTAAGATTAATATCACACATCAACTCTTTAATTCAAGCACATATTTTTTTTTCAAGCACCTTTTCCTTTATATGAAAAGATAGAGGAGTTTAAACACCATCCTTGTTGATACTAGAAATTGAAGGAACATTCTTGAAAAAGCTACGACAATTAAAAGAGCTACTAGTCAAAACAAAGACATGGCTATACAACTTAAAAATAATAAAACTTTAAAGGAGGATACTGTTCTCTTAGTAGAAAGACTACAAAAATAATAATAGAAAGCCTGCTATTTGAGCTACATTTTGAGATCAAGACTTTTATGATCCAAATAGTAGTCTACTTTGGAGGAATGCTAAATGATAACCCAAACACTCACCTAGTAAATTTCTTGAAGATATGTGATACCTTTAACCACAATAGTGCTTTTGAGGACAATATCAAGTTGAGACTCTTCCTTTTCTCACCTAGAGATAAGGCCAAAATTTAGTTAAATTCACTTTTGGTTAGTCCCATCACTACTTCGGACAATTTGGCTTGTAAATTGTTGACCAAATATTTTCCACAAGCCAAGACGACTAAATTGAGGAATGATATTGCTTTATTCATGTAGTAGGATTTAGAATCATTGTAAGGGACTTGAGAAAGATACAAGGATTCATTGAGAATACGCCCACATCATAGACTACCTAAATAGCTTGAAGTCCAATCATTTTATATTGTCCAGTCCTACTGGGACTACTATAGATACTGTAGTCGATGGTGCACTAATGGGTGATACTGTTGATGAAGCTTATAACCTTTTTGAGGAGATAGTCTCTAACAATTATAATTGACTATCTAAAAGAAAACCCTAAACAAATCTTGTAGGTGTTTGGAAAGAGAGTATGCATATTGTAATGCTTACACAATTAACTATAATAAGCAAGAGGCTACAAGCAGTAAAATAATTCAACCAATAGAAGCTTTATCATGTCTTGTGAATAGAGTGGACAAACGACACTTTATTGAACAATGCCAGCTAATATTTAAGTCAACTAATTTCATAAGGAACTTTAATCAGCAAAATAAATTATATTCCAACACTTAAACACAAATATCCTTAATGATTCCCTATAAGGAAACTAAAAGTTTCAACTTCACAAATATTCTCAATGATTCCTTGTGGTCTCCTCATGGATTTTTCAGCTAGTTGCAAGGTGATATATATAGTCTTTAAGTCATCTAAATTAAGTTTCTTCAAAAACAAAAGATGACCTTAAATTTATGCTAGCCCTTAAGTCACACGATGCATTTAGAAATTCAAATTGAACAATAAAATAAGGGATTTGAAAAATCCATGAATCTTTTTGTTTGATTGTTGGTGTTACCTTGTTCATAATCCCTTTCTTAGGATCTTCCTCTTAAGGCTCTATGGGTGTTCGATTATGGCCACTGCCTATTTTTTGAGATTTTTCTTTGTATCACTATGTAGTTGGCCTGAAGGGCAATGGTCGCTTCTTAAAGCTTTAGCTTCATTCTCAACCATGTAGTTTAATTGCTCCTACTATTGATGAGGTAATGAGGCTATTGATTGATCTTAAAATTTAGGTGGAATGAGTTGTTTTAGCCTTAATGCTGCTTTAAGAGAAGTTAGGGTGATTTCTTCCACTAGGATTATAGGTGTTGGAATAGGGATTGTTTTACTAGTTGAAGTTTTTAAAAAAATTAGATTATTTAGATACTACCTAGCATTGATCATTTAAATGAACCTCTCTATACTAATAACAAGACATCATTAGGACCTTTCTAATAGAGGTCATAGTTGCATCCAACCTTTTCTTAACGGTAGTTAATTAGGCTAAAATAACATTCTGCATATTAACTTCATAGATGCTTGCTTGTTTTCTTTGTACTTGTATTTCATTTGGCCATTGATAGTTATTGGTAGCCATCTCTTCTAAAAAAGCACAAGCTTTATTAACTAGTTTGGCCATTAATGCACCAACAGCTATAACATCAATCTTGGTTCCAGTAATAACTAACAACCCATTGTAGAAAGATTTTACTTCCAACCATTTGGGTTGTCCATGGTATGGACACCTTCTCAATAGGTCTTTGTATCTTTCTAAGGCACTCTTTTCACTCAAAAGAGGTGATGTCATTCCTCATCTTAACTGTCTTTGCTAGTAAAAATTATTTTGCTATAACATTTTTAACTAAGTTATCCCACATAGTTATTAATCCCTTTTGGAATGAACTTAACTAAGTTCTTGGATTATCTTTACTTGAAAAGGGGAAGAGCATAAGCCTAATAGCATTATTAATGGCTCTATTGTACTTTAAAGTATCATATATATCCATGAAAAGTACCAGGAGAGCATTTGGATCTTCATCTAGTTACCCTTAAAGTGACATCATGTTTGAATCATTTGTATGATAGATATCTTTATTTTGAAGTTATGAGCTTAGATTATAGGTTTTCTAATGCCATTAAGCAAACTTTCCTCTAAGTGGCGAGCATAATCCTTTTATGCCTTATTTTGAGCAAGTTTAGCCTTCTTAAGAATGTTATTTCAGGTTCAAGATTTGCAACAATAGTCTCCAAGCTTCTAACTCATCGCATAAATATAAAAAGTACCCAAAAAAGAAGATAAAAATCTAGTATAGAATAATAGGCTTCATGCATTGTGTTAATTTGAAAGTGTATTGTGTCTCTAGCAATGACGCAAAAAACTTGTTGAGCTTAAATTGTACAACTGCACAAGCATAGATATCGAATAGCAATATAGTGGTTAAGTAGAGGATCATACCCACAAGGACATACAACTAAAATAACTAAGCACGACTACAAGCCTTAAACATTCATCAAAAAGGATTCTAGAGCAAAGCAAGATTGAACTTTAATGACTTAGTTAATTTGAAATATTCCCTTTCTAAGCAAAATGAAAGTTGAAAATTGACTATATGCTTAATTAGATTCAAAGGCATAGATTTAAATCAAAGTACACACAAAACTCAGCTTGACAAGAAAGAAATTTTTGAAAATTTTTAGGTATATCTTTAATAGAAAATTTCATATTTATAGAAATTTAATCATTCTTAAATACATGCTTGGTAGGAAAATGCAACAATACCAGATTCTAGAAATGATATATATGTTTAGCAAGAAACAAGTAGACAGGAACAACAAAATGAATTCATAAACTTAAATTAGACAATGTTCTCATGAAGACCAACAAAACCAAGTTTAGAATAAAATTCAAAGTAAGATTAGGATTAGGATTACTTGGTATCAATATTGATAGTCTAAATCAATCTTCTCAGCAATAGTACCAAAAACTCGTTCACAATAATTTCATGTAGTGCAAATATACACTATTGTTGTTAAGTAATAAAATTTCTATAAGTATAAAGTATTATTCCCACAAGAATTGATTTCTATTATGTATTGAAATTGTGTTAGCCTTAATCTTATTTGAATATTTTGCAAAGTGATTTAAGAAACATATAAATATAAATTAAAACTCAAATTTTATAGAAAATAAAATACCAAAATAATTAAGAAGAAATTCAATGAATTGAAAATCGAGGGATTTTGATTTTACCATAATTAATTTACTTTGGATCATCTATCTCCTTAATCTATAAAATTATAATTCTAGTTGATAGTTGAGAAACCCAAATGCTTTCAGTAGTCTTTTTCAAAGTTTAGCAAAAATATCTTTGAATACTAACCCACTATATTTCTATATGAATTAAAACAATCAAAGATCCATTAAGTTCAATGGCTTTCAATTAATAACTACACAAACAATGTAAGTATATCTCTATCTTACATGCAATTTATGGTGATCTACATAATGAACTAGACACATAAATCTCATTTCATTCTCATTATGATTAACATATCATGTAATTAATGGTCAATTAAGTATAAGCAATAAACTCATTGTAAAAAATGAATTAAGAGAAAAAATTCATAAATTAAATTAAAGAAAAAAAAATCCAAATATTCATAATTAAACTGCATCATAACTCCTAGAAAATAAACTTAAGTCATACTAAAAATAAAATACTTTCTAAACAACATCGCCCAAATTTAAAGTAAAGAAGAACTACACTTTTTTAGAATATTTCCTCTCTCTATACATTTTGTCGTTGTTACCACATTCACATCTACTATATTCTCCCTTTCTACTTCTAGTTCTTCTCTGTTTTGTGTTGACTACTCGCACGAACTACTTCACCTTCATCTCTAGCTTTTCATTTTTGCTTCGCCTTTAACTCTAGCTTTGCATTGTTCTTTTGCAACTTTTGTAACTCCCTTGACTTCCTTCCCATTTCTTCTCTCTTATATCTTCTTTTTATAGCTCAAGAATTTTAGTTGGGTTCAATTTTTCAAAATTTTTGGCATTGTCGACTAACTTGCTACCAATTTTGTTTAAATTTTCTCCCTTATCTCTGCATCTCAATGTGTTTCTCTCCTCCAATCTGTTAAGCACAAAAGCTCTGCAAGTCTTATATCCCTTCTTTGTTTTCTATTACTATTAGATAAAATAATTTAAAAATTAAATTCTAAAGGATATAAATTTTTAGAAAAGTCACAACTTTGTAGAAGAACTATGACTGAACAGATTCTTAGTATAATAAGAGTTTGACATATTGAAAAATCATCAAGAAAATTTATTAATCCTCCTTCTCTATTATCTTTTCTAAAACTTCAAATAGTTCTTTAAGAGAGATTTCAGAAGTTGATATTTGTCAATCTCTGAGTGCTTTGAATAACTTTTAAGGGTTATTTGCCATATATCTTATAACAAACATAGTAGGGAAAAAATCACTTTAAGGATAGTGTGATTACACACATTTCTAGACACAATTTCATCTCCAATCTTTCATTATTTATAACAATCTTAAGGTAATACATCTAAAGATAGAGACTACCTAGGAATTTACATTCAAGGTGAGGAACTAAGACTTTATCAAATTTGATGGAACAAATTCTAATTAGTGGAAAGACAAGATGATGTTTCTCCTAACTACAATGAGGATTTCATATCTACTTGATCCAAAGAATACGAAAAATCATACATAAAATACTCTTTTGATCAAGGGTCTCTAGTTTAAAAAAAATCAGTGATTTCCATCAAGTACACGGATCAAGATCTTGAATATATTAGAAAAAATTCTCTCCATTCTAATTTATATTTGGTGATAATGTTTTTCAAGAATCTAATTACAATGGTTAAAGGTATGTTCTTTATATATATATATGTGTGTGTGTGTGTGTGTGTGTGTGTGTGTGATTTGAACATGTGTCCTTTTGCAATATTTGACACTTTTTACCAATTGAACTGTCAACACACACACACACACACACATATATATATATATGTGTGTGTGTGTGTGTGTGTGTGTGATTTGAACATGTGTCCTTTTGCAATATTTGACACTTTTTACCAACTGAACTGTCTACACATTTTTAAATATAAATGCTATAATTATATTGATAGTGTTTATTGACGTTTCATGGAATTTGTTTGCAAAATTAATTTAAAATTTTACAACTTAGTTAACCGTTTAGATTTATTTAGAATTGTATGCATACTTAATTTTTATATGTATATATTTCATTTTTATAAATATAAATAATTGATTATTGACATAAAGTTCAAGTCATTTAATTTGACATTTAAATAGGAAGTATGCACATAAATATGAATGTGTAATCTTCTCAAGATTATAGGGACAAGTTAAATTGAATTATTTTTAAAATAGTTGAAGATATATAGTATGATAATGTGCACATGGAATATTATAAAAAAATTATAAGGTACTCATGAATCTTCTTGAACTTATTTCAACGTGTATATAAGGATAAAAAATTCATGGAAAATGTACATCGTTGATCATCATCTAAGTTTGTGATACTTCAAATTATCACTAGATTTTAATTAGTTAATAAAGGAATATGACATGAAAATTATTAGTGTTATAACATGTTAGGAACTATATATTAAACATATTTCTTACAAGACTATAGCCCTGTTTGGATACCAAAACTTATAGCTTATTAGAGCTTCTCTATTAGTATAAGTGTTTTTATGTTAAAAAAATAGTTTTTGAATAAGTTTAAATAAGTAACTTATTAATCTCCAAAAAATTATTTTTAACTTATTTTATGAAGCCAATTTTTGAAGCTTCTTGAAGAAGCCTTGTGCGGAAGCTCAATTTCAATGACTGAGAAGCTATTTTGTATTTTTCACAGGACAATTGTATCCCTCATTCTGTATGCTACTTTTGACATCTATTCCATCAAGCTTCTTCATCATTACCTCCCTCCTTTTGTATGCTCTTGACATCTATTCCATCAAGTTTCTTCATCATTCCAATTTCTTCCGTAGCTTCTTCCGTAAGAATTTAAAACTTTCATGGCTTTTCCATCTGCCTTTGTTGCTTCAGCTACACTTAGTAGGTATGCATTTTTATACATTAAATATTCTCTGTTTCTACTTTTTTTTTTCTTCTGCAACTAATTCTGGAAATGATGCTATAATTGCTTCTCCTTTTGCTCTTCATGCATTCAAGTTTAAACCACTTGCCACTAAAGACTCATTAGCCCGTGATCTCTAAAAATAATGAAGCCAAGGTACCTAATAAATTTAAGTGCCACTAGGTAATCCAAAACGACAAACCCAAGGTACCTAATAGAGTTATTCTTCAGACTATCGAACTTGACATTTTAAACATTATTAGCACTCTCTTTCTCTCGGTTTCATGACCGAGGAAGAGAAACCAAACAAAGCTCTATTTGATCGGCATTTGGAGGCTCATGTTTGAGTTCAAGAGTGCTTTCTCTATTTGTGAGACTGTTTTCATGGGTGATCTTGAACTGTGAAAGCAGAAGCCCAAGCATGGAAGTAAAAACCTCTCCACCTACTAACATAAGGAAGGTTATTAGAATCAGTTGGGAATTGGAGAAAATTTCCATTTCTACTACTATCATGTTGGAAACTATGGATGTAGAAACAGAGGTGAAAAATAGATTGAAGTCCTTGGGCCTAATAGGGGTTCTTGGCTTTAAGATCTTTAGACCCATGAAACCAAACAAGACATGGTTATGAAATAGAAAAATTGGAAATAAAAGGACTTAGCATAGAAGGGTAGAATACGATACAAGAAAAGAGTGACAACACCTTGAGACGATTGAGTGAAATATAATACTTGAAAAGAGTGACAACACCTTGAGCATGGAAGGGTAGAATACGATAATTAGCATGGAAGTTTTTGAGTGAAAAGCAATAAAGATGCTGCTTTAGCTTCTTACCAAAATAGGAAAAGTTCTTCATCTTTGTAAGTTGAAGGAGTGTCTGGTTCTACATTAAGTGGGAAGGCGTTAATATAGCATTAACAAATGCTATGCGAGGCACTCCAACTTAGTGGTAGTACCTGTGCATGTGGGCTTTCCAATTCGCTGTGGTGGGTAATGCAATAGATGGGAAAATTCTTGAGTGCATGCATGCAAGTAAAGATTAGCTTATGAACACACCTGTCTTTTTTTATTCCCTCTACTTCTTAAGCGCATGCATGCATATTGGGAAGGTAATTTTGCTACCATATTCATTGTAAACTATTGAGCCGTCACCTTCACCTGAGTATATGGGGTTTGAATGATCCATACTTAAATACAAATGTCAAAGTAGTGAATTTGTTTTTTTTTGTGGTGGGTAATGCAATAGATGAGCAAAAGCACACAAAAATTGTTAAATAAAAACAATAGAATGTGGAGGGAAATGTTAAGGTAAGGATCATTATTATGTAGCATTTCGAGATCAATATTCACACATTAAAAGCACAAGTTGGTTTATACATTACTTTTTCTAGTATAGCTTTAGCTTCTCCTTTCTTCATATCAAGAACTTGATGATAAATAAGGGATAATGGAACAATAATTAAAACACAATTATGAATAAATGTAGCACATTCTACATGTAAAACAAAATTATATCTTCAAAAGTAACATTATTACATTTTAAAATTTTCATGCAGTGTAAAGGAGGACGTAAAGGAGGACATTATTACATTTTAAACTTGGAGACTATATATTAAAACAAGTTACAAGTTTTAAATATCTTGGGTCCATTATACAAAATGACGGTGAAATAAAGGAGGACGTAAACCACAGGATTCAAGCTGGATGGATGAAATGGAGGAAAGCTTCGAGTGTCATTTGTGATAAAAAAGTGCCGCTCAAAGTTAAAGGAAAATTCTATCGTACGGCTATAAGAGCTGCTATATTGTATGGTACGAAATGTTTGGCGGTTAAAAGACAACATGAAGATAAACTCAACGTTGCAGAGATGAGAATGTTGCGTTGGATGTGTGGACACACCAGAAGAGATATGATTAGAAATGAGTGCATTAGAGAGAAAGTTAGGATAACACTTATTGTGGAGAAGATGGTTGAATCTCGCTTAAGGTGGTTTGGTCATGTGTGGAGAAGACCTGCAGAAGCCCTAGTGAGAAGAGTTGATCGGATGGAGAATTGTCCAATAATTAGAGGTAGAGGGAGGCCAAAGAAAACAATAAGTGAAACTATTAAAAATGATTTAATAGTTAATAACTTATCTGTTGATCTCATCCATGATAGGCCACTATGGCGCCGTTTAATCCATGTAGCCGACCCCACCTAGTGGGAAAATGCTTAGTTGTTGTTGTTGTAATGAAATATTCTCGCACTTGCTAATCTAACAATCAATTAAATGTGTCAAATACGAATGTCATATGCACGCTTTTAGTTTTGTAGAAGACCAAAAGATAGACTTGACATTTGACTTGTAAATTATGTGATTTTTTTTAGAGACTTGTAAATTATGTGATTAATAATAGGAAGCAGTCCTAATTTGGTAACATGAGTGCAACATTCATAGAATGTTTTTCTCACATGAGTGCAACATTAATATTCTCCATACTTTGCTTTTCTATATTATATTTTTTCCTAAATGATTAGTTAGTTGTTTTGACTTTGTTCCTGCTATAATTAACTTCGTTTGTGCCATTTGTTTGATTGTATTTCCTTGCCTTTGAATTATTGTTGCTATTTATATTGACTTGTTTTTTTTATATGTATGAGAATGACTCCAAAAATGCAT
The DNA here is from genome assembly GCA_037074535.1 of Gleditsia sinensis. NCBI lineage: Eukaryota > Viridiplantae > Streptophyta > Magnoliopsida > Fabales > Fabaceae > Gleditsia > Gleditsia sinensis. Next base: position 53,733,107 of record CM073472.1, read on the forward strand.
CTTAAGCAAGTAGGTCGAAGTGGAAAAAGTAGTGGTAGTGAAAAGAGGTTAAAGGCTTATTGGAATGAGGAAAACACTAATATATTTGTAAAAATCTGTGTTGAGGAGGTGTATGGTGGAAATAGACCTCACACACATTTTAATAAAGCGGGTTGGGCAAACTTGAAGTCAAAGTTTCTTAAGGTCACTGGATTGCCTTATGAATACAAGCAATTTAAAAACAAATGGGAAATAATGAAAAATGAGTGGGGGTTATGGGTAAAAAAAAGGCAGGCATTGGTTGGGGTCTTGTTAAAAAGACGGTCAAAGCAGATGATGCTTGGTGGGAATCTAAGATTAAGGTATGTGAAAGTTGATAATAAATTTGTCATATATTAATTTTAAATCATAATTATATAGGCTCTTAATTAATTTTTTACCTTTTCATAGGAAAATCCTAATGTGGAGAAATTCAGGGATGAGGGTCCAAAATACTCAAATGAAATGGAAATTTTTGTCAAGGATATTGTAGCTATTGGTTGTAAAGCTTGGGCACCATCTTAAGATCAACTTGAATTGAGAAAAAAATGATAGAAATGAAGAAGGTGATAGAAATGAGAGAGGAAATATGAATGTACCTATTGAGCCAAATGTTGAAATTGAATATTTAAGTTATGAAGAGATAGCACAACAGGGGTCTAATGAAGGAGGCTTAGATAGCTTGAATATTGAACAAGAGCCTTCTAGGGGTCAAAAAGGAAAAAGAAAAAGGGGTGGGGAAAGTGAAAAGAGATATAGAGCAACTCAACTTTTTGCTCAATTGACACATATGATTGATGGCTTCGAGGCACAAAATGCTATTGAACTTTCTCGTAAAATGAATATAGCATATCAACTTGTTTAGCTATGCTCAAGATAGTAAGTTGTTCTTCATAGGTACAAGATTAATGGGAAAGAGGGCAAATAGGGAGATTTTTATGGGACTAGAAGACCCTATCCTCCAACTTAGTTGGTTAAAGACTCATAACGTGATATATGTGTCTCGCTTTTAAGTAGTTTTATTATGATATTTTATTTTTTGGCTTGTTTGAATTTTATTTGTAATTTGTATGGTGCAACTAATATCATAATACATACTATATATTTTTTTATGGATATTTATGCAACTAATCTTACTACTTTATTTTGATTATTTATATAACAGGATGTGTCTCACCTTTATGTGATGTTCTTTGTTTCAAAGCATTTTAGAATATCATTAGCCACACTTCTTTAGTTATTACAGTAACACTTTATGCATGAATTCATGAAACCTGAATCTAAAACCTTCACCCGCAAAGATTGACCAATTTAAGGGTGAAAGTCATGCGGTGTTTATTGAATTAAAGAAAACCATTGGGTTGGTTTGGTATGGTTGGAGTGGTTCTCTGTTTTGTGAAATTCTCAAGATGTGCAAATTGAACTAAACCAATACAAACACACACAAATACTTGTCACAATTATTTGGTTTAGTTGAGTTTGAATTTTAAATGTTTGATGATTTTAAATAAGATTAATATTTTTCCATGAAATTAAGGTCCTTGAAGTTTGAAGTATCTTGATCTTCCTTTTGTGAGAAAATATTGTCTTAACTGAAGTTCATGAACATGTAGTTTCAAGATTTTCAAATAAATAATTTATGTAGGTAAATAGCACAGTAGTCTATATATAACATGTGCTTAAATAAAATAATGTATACATACCTTATTAATTATAACTTTAAAATGTACCAGAGTGATTGACTAATGCTTTCTTTATTTTTTTTATATAGTTATTTCATTTGCATCATTTTAACAGGATGTATTATAGATTTTTGTTTTGATTAATTACTTTATATGCTTTCTTTATTCTTTTTATGTGCTTATTTCATATGTATGTTATTATTTGAAAATTAATTACTTTTCATTTTAATTATTTATAAAACAGGATATATTATAGTTCAAGTGACATTTTTTCAAATGAATCTGATGAGAATTTTTTAGATGAAGAATCTTGGAATAAAAATAAAACTATGATAAGGCATAATAAGCAGAAAATGGTAGTGGTGGCAATGGCTTGTGTTGTCAACTACTTTTCAAAGTATGTTATGAAGAGTCTACATCGAACTTTCAATGTAACTGGTTTCAGTTCGTAACTCAGAGGAAATGTTTCATCATTCAAGGGAGACAATCTCTAGACAATTCCATCAAGTCTTAGATTTTGTTTACAACCTCGCTAAAGATATAATTAAGCTTATTGATCTACACTTCAGAGACACTCCTGTTGATATTAGAAATGATGACCGATAGTTTCCATATTTTAAGAATTGTATTGGTCCTATATATGACACTCATATATGTGTTGTCGTTCCTCCGAATTTGCAAATTCCTTACACTGGTAGAAAAGGTATTACAACTACCAATGTAATGAGTGCTTGTGATTTTAATATGTGCTTCACATTTGTATGTGCAGGTTGGGAGGGGTCTCACATGATACTAAAATTTTTTTCAATGAGGCTATACGCAGACCAAACTTGCATTTCCCTCTTCCTCCTGAAGGTTAGTGATTTTTAGACATTACTATTTAAATTTCAAGCTTTAAAGTATGTTATATATTATTTGTTTATTCAATTTTAAGTTTTTGTTTTGTAGGTAAATACTATTTAGTCGATTCTGGTTATCCTAATTTTATGGGTTTCTTAGGTCCTTGTAAGGGACAAAGATATGATCTTCCACACTTTAGATTTGGGCCAAGAGTAAGGGGAAGAACTGAAATGTTTAACTATTATCACTCTAGCCTTCGATGTACAATTGAACTCTCTTTTGGATTTTGCAAAGCAAGATGGAAAATATTGGGTGCTATGCCTTCATTCTCATTAGAAAAACAAGTTAAAATTATAGTTGCTTGCATGGCTTTGTACAATTTTATTAGAAGAAATTATACAATGATGTAGAATTTGAAACATTCAATGAGAATTTTGAGTTTGTTGATGAAGAAATTGTGGATGAAGCAAGGTCTAGTAATATCATATAGGATGAACCAAATGAAGAAATTGTGGATGAAGCAGGGTCTAGTAATATCTAAAAATCCAGTTGCCTACATATCTTTTACTTTATTTCCTTTATTATTTCTATATAGAATACAACTTATGAACTAATATTTCTATAAAATCATAGTTGCTATATAAATACTTGTTAGGTTTTAATTTCTATTTCTTTCTTTTTTGTCATAATTTATGATAGAAATTGGTTTCTGCAAGTCTTCTCAGTTTCGCTCAAATATGAATCACTACTATTGCAAATGGCGGCGTAAGGTGTGATTTGGGGTTTTTTTATTTCTTCTTATCAATTAATTTCAAATTTCTATTTTGTTGAATTTGTCATATTTTGATATCAAATTACTTTAACATATAAATGGAAAAAACTGGGCTTCTAGACCAAGCACCAACTCCACTTTTTTTATCACAATTTAATTAACTCGTGCTAGAAAGGAAGATTGAGTAGAATTTAGCCTTTATATCTGCTCCCACGACCAAAAGGAGACAATAATGTTGTGTCAAATGTGTATATTTATTCATTTATTTGCTTATAGAGATAAGGACCTTCAAACTTTGGCCTTGGTTTCTAAATGAACCACTTTGGTTGTAAAAAAGCACACTTCAAAATAATAATCTGATAACAAAAAATTAAGCACTTAAATGCAATACAATAACTATAACACTGATATAAATATTTTAAGTGGAAAAAATTTTCTTTTTAAATTATAAACAAAAATATTTATTTATCCAAACACACCCTTTAATAAGTGCTCATTAATGTCTATTTCAGTAATTTTCATAATTATAAGCACTTATATACTTATCTATCCAAATGCTTTAAAAAGAGTTTATAAATTTTAAAAACTCTTTTTTAATTATGTATTCAAACAATAAATAGCTTAATTTAAAAAGAGCTTATAGTATAATAATTTTTCACATAAGGCCTTCTTGTATAAGCATTTAAATAAACTGTTTACCCAAACGAAGCCTATGTGTTAGTGGCACAAATTGTGAATTATATGATGCCATGACATAATAGTAATATATTTTTGTTATTAAATTTCATGTTGTTCAAAGTTCACTATGTGTTGTTTGTGAATTTATTATTGTAAATTTGTTTCAAACATGATGGAATCTAGTGAAAACTATTTTAAATAGTTAACTAGATAGAAAATTTATTGATTTATTTGTCTCATGAGATAAGCATAAGAATGATATTGAATTGGATGATATTTCTATGCTTATATATAGGATGAATTATTTGTTAACAAATTTGATTAGTACAAAGGTAACTAACAAGTATATATATCACACAGGATAAGGAAATTTTGTGAAGTAGATATTATTTTTGATATGAAATTAAAGAACAAAGTAGTAGGGTAGTAGGAGTTTATCCTTGAATCTGTCAAAGAGTTGTTAAGTTTAAACACTTGATTTTAAAAGAGACAAAGATCACTCATGGAATTTCACACAAGGAACTAAACTATAGTTGATCAATTATTTGATTGATTGTATTGGTGCCATGGAGAATCTTGTAGTGCGTACATAATTAAAGTTGCATTAAAGTCAATTATATTTTATAATTCAAAAGTTACTATATACATAAAATAGTCAAGTACTAGTTATTGAAAGACATTGGTTAATCCTAAAATATATTGAAAGAAATATGAATCTAGGATTGGAATTTAAATTCTTTCATTTATTATTGCGAGGATAGAATTTATGTTAGTTGAATAACTAGTGAAAATAAAGTAACTCATTTCGTTAACGTATACAAGTTAGATTATTGTAAAATAGTGGACAAAGAGGAAAAATGATTGAAGAATTCATAAGGTAAAGTGTTGTGGCCATAACCAAAGTCAACCATTTTTTTGCACTATGATTATAAAGCCATATATGTCTAGCATATTGTGGACCATAAACAAATGCCTAGTCATATTAAGCTTGAAACAACATCATCGGTATGTGATTTTATAATTATAATTATTCACTATCCAAAACCAATTAAATAACCTGGTAGATATGCTTATAAAAGGACTCAAAAAGAAAATTATGGGGAAAAGAGGACACACAACAAATGAAATTGTGAGAGAAATCACAAAGAAAATTGTGAGGATAAGATGATTCACAAATGAAATTGTGAGGGGTATCACAAAGGAAATTGTGAGGAAAATGCGCATATAAAGACATTGTGAGGAGGCTATAGAAAATTTTGAAATATATAATAAATATCTAGACACATTGATTTGGTATATAAATCATTGGTAATTCTTAGTAAAATAGTAAGAAGAACTTACCAAAGATATGGTAAGGGAATTTGAAGGAATGGTCTTGAGATATGAAACCTTATAACTAAATTTACTTGTAAGGGAAACCCAACCTTTAGCTAGACCAAATCTAGTTTAAAGGTTTAATGGGTAAAAACAATTTGCTGATAAGTAGATGTGAGTACTAGAAAATATTTAGCTATTCCAAATCTAGTGTTTATATATTAAATACTTTAGAGTAAGCAAAACTCTTAATGGATTTAGGAAAGTCTAACTAGGTTAAGGCTTAAGCGAAATCCACCTATGTAACATAAGGAATGGTGCAGCTCCTAGGAAGAATTTGAGGTTGATTCTTAGACATGTTCATGAAAAACCTAGAGTGAAATGCATGGTCATGTTCATGAAAAGCCTAAGTGCTTAAAAATTATTTTATGTGAATTTATTTGAAATTTTTTAAGACTATGTGTGTGACATTTTCGGTATTAACATAAGAATTGTGGTTCAATGCTTCATACAACCATTGATTTGTTAATATTTTGAGGTATTTCCATTAAGAGTAAGTTCAAGTCAAAAGACACCTATCCCTATGCATAGTCTTATAAGTCAGAGAAGACACTCAGTTTTTAAACGGATTGTTAGATAAAATAGTTTTAAACTTACATTATATAGGATTCAATTTTTTAGAAAAGTCACAGCTTTCGAAAAAGTCACAACTCCTTAGAAAAGTTAGAACTCTATAGAAAAGTTATGTTTGAATAGATTCTTAATATACATAAACGTATGAAAAATTGAAAAATCATCAAGAAAAATTATTAATCCTCCTCTTCTATTATCTTATTTGAAATTTGAAATAGGTTTTTAAGAGAAATTTCAAAAGTTGTTGTCTGTTAATTTCTAGTTACTAGAAATAACTCTTAGGGGTTATTTGTTATATATTCTACATCAAAACTAGTGGAGATAAATATCACTTTAAAGATAGTATGATTATATATGTTTTTAAACACAATTTCATCTTTAATCTTTCATTATTTATGACAAATACTTTCATGAATTTTGTGTTTGTTTGGTGTTCCTTCATTCTTCAATTATTTATTTTTTGAAAATATACAAAACCATTCGGTCATTTTGGTCAAAATACAAAGTGTCTTTTTCATTGCACAGAAAGTGAAATAAATTATGCAATTAAGCACTACTAGAAAAAAAAAGAATTATAGACGAAATAATTCCGTAAATTTATGTTTCTAACTGTGTTATAGATGAAATTTATTTCGTCTTTAATTTTTTCGTTGCTAAATATTTAGAGACAGAATTTTAATTATGTTTCTTATTAAAGACAGAAAAATTCCATCTTTAAAACTAAAACTTATGTCTATAATATTTGCACCATAGAAGAATGAATTCCTGAAAAAACTTTGTCTCTAAGGGGAAAATATTACATCTTCTCTGTATGAATGAAAAAATATTTTTTTCAACTTTGAGCTATTCAGAAAGGGAGTAAAATAGACAAATATCACAATATAGTAATGCAAACTACAGTAAGCTATGCTAGATTTAACTTGAGACATAGCACTAAATAATTTAAAAAATATCAATAAAGTTAGAAAACTAATAGCAAAGAGTATTAAGGAGCTATATTTAATTATATTACAATAAGGCAACAAAACTTGCATATATTTTAGCTCTGACAATCTCGATAAAAAGGTAGCTTAGACCCAGTTCTTAAAGGTTGATATACCTAGGATTTCTTTTCTTGTCTTCTTTTCTTCCCCCTCATTTAGAGTTACTTGTATTTCACAAGATGGCTACAATCAACAAATCTTAAACATTACCTTATTATAATCACAAGAAAACTTCCATGCTTCAGCAAATTCTAAATTGATCATCCTATAATAATTTTGACATGGACACTAAGTGCCATGTATTGGTATGTAAATGGGTGAAAATTGGAAATACCAAAAGATCTAGAGATAAGCTAGAAGGTTAAGAAATTGGGAATGATAACTATATATAATTTTATCAATGAAAAAGCAAAAAACCATAAATTCGTGGCAAGTTAAGTAGAAAAAGTTTCTTTTCTAAAGACTTAAAACTATGTTTCTCTATACTGTAGCATTGGCTCATTAGACTCATCATAGGACTACAAAGTAATAAAAAAACAAATTTCAAAGTAAATTATACTATCAAGAAGGCGAATGCAAATAACTTCGTTTTGATTACAAAAGGGAGTAATTGTTTTGAAACAAGACAAGAAGCTTTATTCTCATTAAATTATAGTTCAGCCACAAGTATCCTTATTCAAAAGTTAAAACAAATTGACTTTCAACTTACGGATTTTCTTCAACAAAAATACTGTATGTACTTGATCTCAATTTAACATTGGATTTGCTTTTGAATGAGCTTATGTCTATGATAATTACCATTTCTCAGCTTGGTTATATGAGTTTTGGTGCATATATTATGTATGTGTGCATCTAAAGTAAGAAAAATCACTACCTTTCCACATCTCTCATAGTGACAAACAAATTGTTTGACTATCCACACAAACACTTGATCATGAACAACTTCGTGTTTTTTACAATCACAATCCAAACTTTTGAGGACGTCCTCCAATACTCACTATAATTGTTTTACTTCCATAGCTCATCTTCAATCTCTCTAAAAATACAATTTGACATCATAAACTTAATCTCAGCATACCATACCTATATATATGTGCATATCACCATCTCACACCAAACCCAAGTCAAGCATCATTAAAGCATCAATTCACTACAACATCATTGTTTAAACTCACAGCACATGATACAAGAATTAAAGCATTAACCAAAAGCTTTTCTTCATGCTATAATTAGTGTTATTTACTCACTATCTTTGAGCTTTAGTTGGGATAACTCTTTTTAACTCTTTCTCCAAAACAATTGGACCTTGTGAATCTACATTTTGTGCTCTTCGATCCAAACTAAATGTAGCTCAAAAATTTAGCCCGTGGTTATTGTTCATGCATTGTTCAAGTAGATGCAAAACACAGTTCATCTGAGAAAAATCTAACGATTTAAAGCCCTAAATGATGTAATTTGCTTCAAAAAATTCTTATATATGAGTTATCTAACCTCCTAAATGTGATTATGGCTCAAAATTTTACAAAAAAGCTCCAAAAATGGAAAATTTTCAAACCATACCTAAACTTGGCTGAAATCCCTCCCTTTTGTTACATTTTTGGATGAGCTTGCTGCTATGCTTCAAGCTTCACCATAGAGGAGCATTTTGCTTCACAAATGGAGGCTTGGTTTAATCAAAGAATGAGAGAAAGAAAGGACGACACAATGGAAGCATGAAGCAAGAAGCTTTGGGAGAGAAAGGAAAGCATTCTTGGCATGGAAGAGGAGAAAAGAAAGAGGAAAGGAAAAAAAATAAAGGGCATAATGGTCATTTCAAAATACTAGATTTTTGGAAGGTAAACTTTCATAAGTAAGTGACGGTAGTTTGGGCAAATAAAAAAGAAGTGAAAATTTTAGAAATTTCAACTACAAAAAATTTAATTTATAAAAAATCTATTTTAATCTCCCTTACATAAAATTTCTAGAATTAAAGAATATAGTTTTAGATTCTAGGTAAAAATTCATAAAAGTATCATCAATATATATATATATATATATATATATATATATATATATATATATATATATATATATATATATATACACACACACACTAAATAGAAAATATTAAACTTTTTTAAAGTAGAAACAAAAACATATTATGCAAAATAGGTTATTAAAGAAAAATATGAAATTTTAAAAAATATAGGATATTACAAAATCCCCTCTCTGTTACGCAATGCTTTGTGATTTTTGTTACCCTTTTTTTTAATCCAGATTTTTGTGGCAAAAGGCATTTTTGAATTACTTTATACCCATATTTTTTCATGGGTATTTTTGGAATTTCACTTTCACATATTTCTATCATATTCCCTTCTCAAAACTTCCACATAAAATCCCAAAATTCAAATATGCATATATTCTCTATAAAGCCTCACTTATAAAGAATATATACGGTGTTATTTTTTTTTATTAGAGACTCTTAAGTTTGCTTCCTACCTCTTTCGCAATTATTGTTCACGATTTTCTAGTGAGCTTTCTGACATCCTCCAACAAAATCAATTGGTACAACTTGTTTTCCTCTTCGTGCTCATTCCAACAGCATGTTCAGTTTCAAAAATGCTAGTTTTGATTAAAAGAAAATTTAGAGAGAAGATGAAAACCTTAGAGAAAGAAAGATAGATGGAGGAGCTTCTGTCTCTCCTCCTATGGGCATGCTTTGTGAATATTATTCCTTTCTTTTTTTTACTATTATTATTATTATTATTATATATACATTTATCTATGCTCCTTATGGTATTCCTTCCTCTCATGGGTTTCCATGGTGCTTCCTTCTTTCTTTCTTTCTTTTTTTTTATTACTATTTTATTATTTTATTATTATCCTTCTTTTACGTATACAGATATGTGCTTTTTTGGGAATTCTCCCACTTAGAGATCTAAAATTTTTTTAAAATTATCTTATTTTGTAAAACTTAAGTTAAATTCTTAAACCATAATTTTTCTTAAAAATATTTCAATAAAATATTCCACAAAATACATATATTTATGAATATTAAAACAAATAATAGTCATTAAAGTAAAACAAAAATTATTTAAGGACACACATAATTACTTTAATTAAAACATTATCATTTAAAATAGAAATATAGTTATTTATAACAAAACGTAGTTGTTTAGAAATTATGAAATGTTACAATGACCACCAATAGAGGAAAGACAGAGGAAGAGAAACACCAACTGAAGTTAGGACGAACAACAATACCAATGATGAAAGAATGGTGCTGAGAAAATGAGAAAGTCATGACTAGAAAGATGGATGAATTGATTTGAGAAATAGGGTCGTGAATGTTATTTGAAGTTAAAGATGGAAATATTTTGTCTCTAACTTACTTTGATTAATTAAAAAATTCCGTTGACTGATTAGAGACGAAAATTTTATAATTCTGTCTCTAATAATAACTTAATCACTATTTTAAAACATAAAGACGGAATTAGAGACAATTTATAGACAAAAATTTTAGAGTTGAAATTTTTTCATCTCTAAATTTTGTCTCTAACAATAATTTAATTATTATTTTAAAAATAGAGACAAAATTAGAGACGAAAAATTTAGAAATAAAATTTTTTGCCTACAAATTATTTCTCCAACAATAATTTAATTATTATTTCAAAAAAAGATAAAATTAGCGATGAAAAAATTCATTCTCTAAATTCCATTTCTACCAATAATTTAATTGCTATTTTAAAATATAGAGATATAATTAAAGATGGAACTTTTTTATCTCTAACAATAATGTAATTACTATTTTAAAACATAGAGATGAAATTAGAGATAGAAAAAGTATGTCTCTAAATTCCCTCACTGTTATTGAAATTTAACTTCTCGTCACTAAGTTAAAAAATTGATATTTATTTATGTCTCTATTAAAGATGAAATTTTTTTTGTCTTTAAGTTCCGTCTTTAAATCAATTTTTTCTAGTAGGGAAGAAAGAAAATTATCAAAGTGACAACAAGATCAATACAAGTGGGTCACGATAAAGGAAAAAATGCAGTGAATTAAAAAAAGTCTTTACTTTCAGCCTTTCTTTTCTTTTCTTTTTTGTTCAATTTTTAAGAAAACATTTTAATTTTAAAATTCAAAAAGAAATTAAAATTAATAAAAATAGGAATAAAATTAATACAAATAAATAGAATTGGAGTAAAATCCTAAATTAAAGAGTGATAAAATGTGAGTAAATTTGAAAGGCATCAACAAGGTAGTTAATTCACTAATTTAACTACTATAACTAATCACATGCTTTTTCATTCTGTTCAGAATTAATTAAACTCTTCTTGTAGAAAGAATACTCATTTTTGAAGCAATTGATTGTTAAGCAATGATGACATCAAGGTATATAATTGAATAAATAAAATTGGTATTGAAATTTAAAAGCAACTTAAGGTTTTAACTAATTACATATTAGGATCCATCAATCTACCTAGATAAACTAATATACTCCATAGAATAGTCTAAAAAATCCTATAATTGAAGAAAGAAAACATAATAAACAAAATACAAGTGAAAAAATAAACAATTGGAGGAATTTTTCCGAAGTCCTCTTTATAAACCCTCATCTTGAGCTAATAGGTGTTCTTCAAATTGAGTGCCAATTTTCTCTCTCAACAGCTCTTTAAGTCTGCATGTCCTATCTTTGGCTGAGGTTTTAAGTCAACCTTTTATACTTATGCATAGAAAGGGTCAATTTTGGCACTTGTAACATAATCTCTGGTAGGGATCAATGTTGCGATGTTCTATAAGTATGGCATCTTCTTTATTCTACTCCCAAGGTCACAAAATTCATAGCAACGTCGTGACGTTCTATTGCCTTTTAGATTTCTTTCATTTCTTAGTCCACTTTGCTCCTAGGTCTCCTAATCTCTATATGTAGGTGCATGAAAAGGTATAATTGAATCAATCCTCATCATAATCTTAATTTAATGCATTTTAACTTAGAAACCCATTAATTACCCAAAAAGATGCCTTGAAATGAGATAAATTTAAAGGCACAAAACTCATTTATGGTGAGTTATCATAACCCTAAACTTAAGCTCTTGCTCGTCCTTGGGTATATGAAAATGAACCCAAAAAAAAAGAAATATACAAAACAAGTACATGGCTAATCAAACAATTCAAGCTAAAAAAATTAAAACAAGCTAGAATCAAACAAATAAAAAGATAGCATAAGTAAATACTTTCCATAAGTCTCCGAAATTATAACTATACTCTAACTAGATTAGCAAGTAGATATTACACTATAATTGCAAAATACAAATGCTAACTATTTTGTATAGTGAAATATTTCAAGGATTTTCAATTATACCCCAAGTAAAATATTTAGGTGAATTTATGCTTATGCACACACAAAATAATAAAGATTGGTTCTTAGTGTTGGGAAAAATTCAAAACAACCACAGGTGATAAACAATCCGTATGCCACCATATCAAATATCATGTTAAATTATCGAGATATATACAAAAAAGTACCTAAATCTATCGATAAACATTGGATAGGTTGTTGGTATTTTAAGGTAATAGATACTAACCACCTTTTGTAGTATAGAATGAGGCAAAAGAGACAACTATATGTGAAACTATTTTCATCGTATCTATACCTTAGAGACTATAACCCTATTTATAATTGTATTTATAACTATCAGTCATTGGCCCATCACAAAAGAATTTAAGTCACATTGGGCTTCTACACATAAAGTACCTCATACCCATTATTTTTGAAAATCTATTAATTTAATATATCACTTTATTGAGTTCTTTATTAGATAGCAGGTCTACGTACAATTAATTAACCTATGTGAGCCCACAAAATATCCTAATAATCTCCTACTTGGGCCACATATGTTATCTGGATATTATACATGATAAAAACTGTATTGAGCTCAAATTTTTCTATCTAAACCAATAACAATAGCATATATTAAGTATGGATGTGTAGCATGGAAATAGCATGAGATATGATTTAAACATGTCTATTTTCAATTGGTCTTCCTTATGACTTATAAAGTCTAATAATAGAATTTCAAACAATAAATGTTAAACTACAATGAAAGTCATCACTTTATTTCAAAGTAATCAAAACATATAATCCCTAGTTTTTATAAAAACATTAAACATGTCAATTAAGCAAATACAAAAGTCAAATACAAACTCTAACTATATAGTCATATCATCTAAAAGAACAACACCTATGTGAGTTACATGTTCATGAAACACATTGGGTGGAAAAACCTTAGTGAGCAGATCCACAATCATAAAGTTTGTACTGATATGCTCAATTAACACCTGACAACTCTAAACTTTTTTTTACAACCAGAAACTCAATAGCTTTATTATCATAATTTATCTTCAATGGTCTCTCAATACCATCAACTATACGCAGCCAACTGATAAATTTTCTTAGTCATGTCCCTTGATTGGATGCCACATAGTAGACTATAAATTCAGCCTCCATGGTAGAAGAAGTTATGAGTGACTGTTTGATACTATTCCATAATATAGCTCCTCTAGCCAACATAAAGACATATCTTGAAGTGGATCTTCCACTATTGAGACACCCAGCAAAATTGAAATCTAAATATCCAACAATTTTCAAATAGTCAGATCTCCTATATGTAAGGATGAAATTCTTTATTCTCTATAGATACCATAAACCCGTTTTGTTACTTTCCAATGATCCATGCCCAGGTTACTCAAATATCTTCCTAATATTCCCATAATGTACATAATATCCGAATGTAAACAAACCTGTGTACACATGATACTTTCCATTGCTGAAGCATATTGGAATTTCTCCATTTCTTCTAAAATTCATTTTTCAGACATTAGAGCAAATTGAATTTATAACCTTTAGCCATAGATGTGTCTCCCACTACACAACCACTCATGCCAAATCTACTTAGCACCTTATCAATATAGGCCTTCAGTGACAATCCAAGTATACCTTTTGAATGAACCCTATGGATCTATATACCCAGGATAAAAGATGCATCACCAAGATCCTTTTTTTCAAAGTTACTAGATGACGTATATTGGTTTCATGCAATAGGCCAATATCATTGCTTGCTAGTAGAATGTCATCCAAATATAGCACTAGGATAATAAATTTGCTCCTACTAATCTTTTATTACTTGGTCAAATTTTTATACCACTAATGGGATGCCTGCTTTAAGCCATAAATAGAATTCTTAAGCTTTCATATAAGGTGCTTTAAATCTTTACATTCAAAGTTCTCTGGTTTCACCATGCATATTGTTTCATCAATGTCATCATTGAGAAACACTGATTTATACTTTTTGACATTGCCTTTTGAATCTCGTTTGGTTTAAAATATCTATTTGCAACCAATCGATTTTACACCTTAAGGCAACTTTACTAGGTCCCAAACACCATTGTCATCCATTGATTTCATCTCATCCTACATGGCATCAATCCACTTTTGAGAGTTAGAACTTTCTATGGCTTGACAAAAATTGATTGGATCATCTTTCATCACTCTAATATCTACCTTATGTTCTTAGAGGTACATGACATAATCATCTAAAATCATATTTCTCCTTTCTCTAGTGATTCTCCTTAATGAAACTTTCACTTGGGGTTGTTGAGGTATCTCTTCAAGAATTTGAGGTAATTTCTTAACTTAAACAAGCGACAACTCAGATGTGTCAACAATTTGTTGGTTCTCTAGATTTGCATCTTGAATAATTTAGGAATCAATTCCTAAACATTTTTAGTTACAATAATAGGAATGTTAACACATTCCTCTTCAAAATTGACTTTCCTAAGTTGATCATTCCCATTAAAGTCAACATCCTTAATAAATTTGGTATTTTCCATTTCGAAGAAAGATGTATTTGAGTGATCATAGAATTTGAAGCTCTTCATCCTCTTAAAGTATTCAACAAAATAGTAGCTTATAGTTCTTGAATCTAACTTTTTCTCATTAGGCTTATAAGGCCTAGCCTTATCCCTAAACATATAAATGCCTAATGCTAATCTTCTTGCCTATCCATAACTTATATGGGGTTTTTATTGCTACTTTGTTTATAACTCGATTTAGGATATAAACTACGGTCTTGATGGCTTCACCCCAAAGTGATTCTAGTAAAGAAGAATGACTTACCATACTCCTCACCATATCTATTAGAATTTTATTTCATCTATCAACTATACCATTGTGACTTAGAGTCCCTGGCATGGTGTATTAAGAAATGATTCCACATTCCATCAACTACTTAGCAAAGGATCATGGATGTTGTTTTCCTGATCCATCATATCTACCATAGTATTCACTACCACGATTAGATTTGATAGCTTTAATTTTCTTGCTTGGTTGATTTTCAACTTTGACTTTAAAAAATTTAAACATATCCAAAGAGTGTGACTTCTCACTAATCAAATATAGATACTGATAATAAGAGTAGACATCTATGAAAGTGATAATATTGTTTTTTATTACATAAGGCTGTTGGAAATATACCGTAAATGTCCATATGTATCAATTCCAAGGCATCACTACTTCTGTTGGCACTTATTTTTCTAACATTTGTTTGTTTGTCCTTAACGCACTCAACGCATACCTCAAATTTTAACATGTTAAGAGAATCAAGAATTTCTTTTGACACAAGTCTTTGAATTTGTTATTTTGAAATATGATCTAAACACTTATGTCATAACATTAATGAATCCTCATTTATTAATTGTGTTTAATGAAAAAATTAGTTGCATATATATTTTCATTGTCATTTAAGGTATTGATGTCTAACTTATAAAGATTATTAATTAGAGAACTAATACCAATAACATTTGAATTTTAGAAATGCTTAAAAGTTTCATTACCAAATGAATAAGAATATACTAATTTTTCCAAATATAAAACTAAAACCAAATTTTGTCTTAACGACGGTGCAATAAAAGTGTCTTCCAAATCCAAATAAAAATATATTCTAATTTAAACCTAAAAATACCAATAGCCTCCACAATAGTCGTGTTGTCATCTCCTATATAGATGTATCATTCACTATCAATTAGCAATCAACTCATACTTCAACCTTGCATAGTGACACTTATGTGAGTAGTTGCACCTATATCTACCCATCAAATGTCATTAGACACTAAAATTAAATTAACTTTTGAACAAATAAAGTTGAGAAGTGCACATTTCCTTACACGTTATTTGGCGTACTTGGGACATTTTTTCTTCACATGCCCCAGCTTCTTGCGAAAGAAGCAAATTATCACTTTATCTTGTTTATGTTGCTCTTTATGTTTTGAAGTCCCTGAACCTACAATTTTCTTTCCTTTACAATTTCTTTTTATTTTCCTATTTTTTCCACTATCTTGAGAGATGAATGCCAAGTGAGAACTCTCAATCCTTTCTTATTTCAATCTCTCCTCAAGAATGATACCCTTGGTATCTTGAATGGGAATGTTGTTCATGTTGGCAAAAATTGAAGATACTATAAAACAAAGAATAATATCTCACAATTAATAATAATTCATGCATATATGAATCAAGTAAAACATAAAACATATACACATATAAGTAGGCCCATAATAAGATACCTTACAAAGCATTGTTGTTTAGTCTTTGGACAAAAATAGCTTGTAAATGGTACTCTTAAAAAATATAGTTAGTAAATATTGATACTTAATCCTACCAATAATATGCCTTTCTTTGGACCAATATAGTGCATGCATGGAAAGTACCAAAATTATATCACATATTTACTATAAAAAATTGTGACTACAATTGACCAAAAAATAATATTCCTTTGGGCCGATTATTTTTTGCATAGACTTTATCGCAAATTATATAATTCTTTATTATTATTCACATATTTTAATATAAATAAATTTACATAACAGAGGTCACTTTGGTGACATGTTACATCAATTTAAATAATATTAAAATACATGAATAAATATATAAATGATGCACAAAATTGATCAAAAGTTGCATCTGGCTGAGTTGTCATCAGGGGCTTAAAGATGCCTTCATGGATGCGAGTTTAAACTCCAGCATGGGTAGAAGTATTATTATTTTTTTAAGTTATTAAACCATTGCCCATCTTGAAGCGCAAAGTAAAATGGGTTTAATAATAATAACAGTAAGCTATCATAGCTTAGTGGAAGAGCAAGAGGTAGTTAGCCACATGGTTGTGGATTCAAATCCCACGTGCAACACTTCTAGGACCCGTTTGATTGGGTGGAATAAATTTTAATGGAATGAAAAGAAAAAATAAAGAGGAAATGAAAAAGATAATGTAATGCTATTACCTTATTTGGTATGTGATGGAAAAAATTAGGTAATGTAATATTTCATTGTTTGATTAATAGATAAATTAAAAGAATAGAAAGATAAGATAAATAAAATAATTAAATTAATTAAATCAATTTTTTAAATAAAAAAAATAGATTTCCTTCAAACAGAAATTCCTACAAATTAATTTTTACAAAATATAATTAAATTAATTTTTATAATAATTAAATTAAATTATTTTGATAAAAAAATGAAATTAACATTAATTTATGGTGGAATATTAGATTCCACCCATTATGAGAAGGAGTCCATTTTTCTATCAGTTGATAAAATGATCTATTCCATCAAACCAAACAGTAGAATCCCACTTTCTATCTCATATTCATTTTCATTCATGTAAACCAAACGCGGCCTTACATTTGTGGCTCCTTAAAGTTTTTTTATTTTTTTTAAATATCCAGAAACTGTCCCTTGTGGGCCATAGGGTGCATACCCCATCTTTTTCCTCTTCTCCGTTAAATGGAGAAACTTGTGGCCACATTTTTTAAAAAAAAATCTAGTTAAACTGCACGATTTAGCCATGATTTTTGGCTAGCAATCATCCCTGGTTCACAACCAGTCATCTTGCAACCCAATAACCGTTTAGCATTCTTAGCCAATTACCCCTCTATCCATGATTCTTGGTTATGATGAGGCAACGGCCTCCTTTGAGATGTAACTGTGGAACAATTCCTAAATACGACCACAACCACCTTCGTCCATTGCAGTTACCATCAATGGCTATAGAGTTGCAATAGCTAAGTCTTCCGCAACATGTAAAACTAAATCTTGACCAAAAATCCATATGGTCGAGAAGCTTCAACCTTATGGCTGAAAAACTTCAACGTCAACCCAACTTTGGTTTTCTTCAATGGTACTAGTTACCACTAGCCACAAAGGACGGAAACCATCCATGAGAACCACCGCATAAATGGCCTGAAATTGCACATGACAGTATTCATGGCAACAGTGACACCCTTCACAATTGAGTACGCCGCACAATTGAGTCTTCTAGAAAAACGAATCACTCTTTTGATCCTTGTGTTGGTTCCTTTATGGCTGTTCTCTTCCTAAGTGTGTTCTTCTTCTTGGGAACACGAAGCAGGGAAGAGTAGAAAAACAAAGGAACTCATCTCCACGAATGGTGCAAGGAGCTCAAAGATCTCTCACATAGAATTTTCAATCAAAATTGAATTCGACTGATTTGGTTATACCCAACTCTCTTATGAATGTAAAAAAAAAATTTTTTTTTGGGTATAAACACAATGCATAAACAAGCCTCAATTAAAGATAGATAAACATAATATGATAATTTTACAAATTCTACCAAAGGACACCATATTGCAGGATTTAATTATCAGTGGATATATGAAAGACATACATATCCCTATAATTTACATGATGTGGCTCTAATACCAAAAAAAATTAAAACAACCATAGGTGATTAACAATCCATAGATCACCATATCAAATATCATGTTAAATTATTGAGATATATAAAATAAAAACGTATATAAATCTATCAATAAACACTAGATAAGTTGTTGGTCTTATAAGGTAATAAATACTGACCACCTTTCTAGTCTGGAATGAATAGGAGAAAAATCGTATGTAAAATTATTTTCATCATATTTGTACCTTAGGAATCATAACCTTATTTATAACTATTTGTAACTATCTTTCTTTGGCCAATCAAAAAATACTTTAAATCACATTAGATTTCTACACATAAAGTCACCTACACTCATTATTTTAATATTTTAGAAATTCATTAATTTAATATATCACTTTATTAGGTTCTTTATTAGATAGAAGGTCCATATACAATTAATTAATCTATATGAGCCCATAAAATATTCCAACACTCACTACACTCTATTATTACCATAGCTCTAGCCAAAAATCATTAGGAATTTGTTTGGTTGTAATGGAGCCAAGGTAAAGGTATGAAAAAAAGATGTTTTACGACACAATTCACTTAGGCACTTTAGCTAACAAATTTGCTATGTTTTTCTCCATTGTACTGCCCTTTTTCCTTCACTTGTTTTTCTTTCCCTTTCTTTTTCTTTTCAAACATTGCCCTTCTTTGTGTTGCTTTTCTTTTTAACTTCATTAAACACAAAATTCAACACTTTCCTAATAGTTGAAAAATATGTAGAGAGATAAACAATTTTAGGCTATGGTTAACTTTTAGGCTATTTGAACATAAAGAACCATTTTCTTTATCAGCTATAAAAGGGATACTAAAGATATTAAATTCAGGGTAGGCATCAAATTAAGGCTAAATCTCAAAATAAATTTCTTAGATCATGTCTCTAACTAATGCACCATAAGTATTCCTCGCTTCAAGGATAGTCATAACAATACTAAAATAAGTGCATGCATTAAACATAAATATTCTCCAAACATACATTGTCTAGCTAGCAATTAGCATATAACCACTACAAGAAATTTAATTTTTCGTGGTGACTTTTCAATGACGACTTTTAAAATCGTCACTAAAAGCTACATTCAGTGGCGATATTTAGGGTCGCCACTGAAAGTTATGCTTTTAGTGGCGACATAAGCATGTCGCCACAAAAAAGCACACTTTTAGTGGCGACTTTAATAATGTCACCACGAAAGATGGGGTAAAAAGCGATTTAAAATTTTTTTTTGGGCAAAAGGTGCACTTTCTGTGGCGACATTTGACGTCGCCACTAAATCCTGGTTTCTGTGGCGACTATTTGTCGCCATCGAAAAGGTTTTAGTGGCGACATGTGACGTCGCCACGGGATATTGGCTTCAGTGGCGCCTATTTGTCGCCACCGAAAAGGTTTCAGTGGCGATTTAATTTAAATCGCCACTGAAAATAAACTTTCGGTGGCGACATGTGAAGTTGCCACTGAATCTTGTCTTTAGTGGCGACTATTTATCGCCACTGAAAGGTTTTAGTGGCGATTTAAATAAAATCGCCACTGAAAGGTAAAATTACTTTTTAAAAAAAAAATTATCTTTAATTTATTTTTAATATATGCATAAAATTTAAAGTTTTTATATAAATTATATAAAAATTTATATTTTTTAAAAGATTGTTTTGTTGAGAGTGTTAAAAAAACTTTTGATTAATATAGAGAAAAATTTAATATAATTATATATTTATTTCAACCATATAAATTCTTATTTATACTAAGTAAGAAAATATGTGAAATGCACATTGTTGTGACGTTCTATCTTTTTTTTTGTTATTTTAATTTATTTTAATAATAAAGGGTTTGTTTCAATTTTACTTAATCATCAAAAATTTTTAAAATTTAAAACTTTAAAGTTAAAAGATCATTTTTTTTATTTTAATCTATTAAAAATTTATTTTGAATTAAAAATTTTTGAAGTTGTATTTTTATTCATATTACTTAAAAAATTATTTTTCTTGTATAAATAATTGTGCATTAACTATATTAATAGAAATTGAATAAATTTTTGTAACTAATTAAAATGAAATTTTAACTAAACTTTAGCTTTGCTTTAATTATAAAAAAATTGTTAAATATTTACAAATAAAATAAATTTGAAGACATTTTTACAATTAATTAATTAATTCTTACGAGATTAAATTGATAAAGATTAAGTTTAAAAAATAAAATTGAATATATATATATATATATATATATATATATATATATATATATATTTATTTATTTATTTAAAATATGCAAAACCTATATTCTGATTCTCCATTCATATATTTTAAGAATAGATTTTCTTCTTTTTCTTTAATAATTACAAAAATTTAAAATGGTTCATGTATTAAATACAAGATATCAATTGTCATGAAAAGATGACATTTTTTTCTTATAATGTTTTATTAAAAATTCTAATATATGATGGAACTAGCACAGCCTTAATAGAAACTGTTGTTGGTTATTCTAAAATTTCAACTATGATTTCTAATTTTTGTGTGTGTCAAAAATGACTATATAAAACTCAAAGTCATAGTATAAAATGCACGGTAGCTCTTTGAAGTTTATATCCTATGACGGTGAGGTGGATATTTGATAATTGCGCCCAAACTAACTTTTTCTCCACTAAAGCACTATAATAAGTAACTATAACTTTATTTATGTATATATATTACCCTATTATTATGTAACAATTAAAAATCTTGTTCTATATATTAAATAAAAAAATTGATTGTCCGAAGATCTGTCATTCCTCCACATTTAGCCCAAAAAATGAATTAGTATTGCGTATAAATATATAAATACATGAAGATACAACATATAAAAAATGTAAAGAAGGAATATAATGTGTTATGTATATAAATTTTTTGTCTATAATTTTCGAAACATTATTTAAATTATTGGTAGAGATGGAATTTAATGACGAAATATTTCGTCTATAAATTTTTCATCTCTAATTTTCAAAATAATATTTAAATTATTGTCAGAGACAGAATTTATAGAAGAACAAATTTTATATCTAAATTTTTTATCTTTAATTCTATTATACTTTTAGAAATAATATTTAAATTATTATTAGAGAAAAAATTTAAAAATAAATTTTTCATCTCTAATTATATCTCAACTTTTTAAAATAATAATTAAATTATTGTTAGCGACAAAATTTAACAACAAAAAATTTTGTCGTTAAATTTTTGTCCCCAATTTTGTTTCTATTTTTTGAAAGATTATTCAAATTATTCTTAGAGATGAAAAAATTGCATCCCTAAATTTGTTATCTTTAATTCCGTCTCCATTCTTTAAAACATAAATTAAATATCATTAAAGAAAGAATTTGGGTCTCGTTTGATTTGAGAAAAATAAGTTGATAGAATGAGAATTTAGATTCTATTCTATCGATTTATTGTGTTTTGTTAATAAATTTGACTGCACACTTGATTCCTACGAAATACGGATTTTCTCTTATATAAGAGATGACTTTACTTTAAAAAATTGATTAAGAGTGAAAAAGTGCAATGAAATAAAAAAAATAAAAAGAGTAAAGTACCCTTCGCTATCCATCATTCATATATCCAATTAGTGATGTATTTGTATTTTATTGATTATTGATAAACTATTTTATAATTAAAGGAATATATATTTTAATATTTTAATTATTAATTAGTTTTAAATTTTTTAAGTCAACCAAAAAATGTAATAAAATAAATTTTGTCACCATGACTTTGCAAGCTCTAATTCTCAATTCAGTTCATCCTTTTTATTTTGTTAGTAAAATAGGCCATTGACACAAAACGTCATATTAGTAAAATAGGCATAACTGCTTTAGTTGGGTGGAATTACACTACTAGAAAAAAATGATTTAGAGACGGAATAATTTTCGTCTCTAACAGAGACGGAAATAGAGATAGATTTTAAAATTTAGTGATGGATGAGGAATTTTGAAAAATATAGACGGAATTTAGAGACAAAAAACTCCTGTTTTTTATATTTTCCTTCTCTACTTACTTTTAAAGACGGAATTAGAGACTGAATTATTTCCGTCTCTACATATCCATCTCTATTTTTGTGAACAATTTTTAAAAAATTATTAGAGACGTATTTAGAGATGAAATTTTTTCATGTTTAATTATCCGTCTCTAATTTTAAAAATAATATATTTAGAGATAAAAAATCAAATTTAAAAAAATTTGTCACTACTTTTCAAAATAATAAGACGTAAAAATTGAGTATCTAAATTTTTCATCTTTAAATTTATATCTAATTTTTGAAATAATGTTTAAATTATTTTTTGAGATAGAATCTAGAGATAAAATTTTTGACTCTTTAAATTTTATGTCTAACTTTAAAATTTAGAGATGGAATAATTTAATTATTATTTTTTGTTTTTTATTCACTTCCCTCCAAAATTTTCATCGTCTCCCTCCAAAATAAAAAATGACTCAGTGTTGTGAATTGAGAAGTGATAACCCCGCGCATATCCCCTTAAAATTTTCACTCCCGCGAATGATAACCCCTCCCCCAAAATTTCCCTCCCCAAAAATCAGCACCAGTCTTTTATTTTCATACTACCATCACCTAAGCACAACACTGGCAAGAAGCTGCAACGGTACACGATGGGTACAATAGTGAAAGCCCTGCAACGAAACACCATGGCTACAACAAGAAAGTAGCTACGAACTGAGGTTCACCATCGACGCACCTTCAGATGAGAAAGCTTTCGCCGTCAGCCTACCTACGAATTCCTCAGTCGTGAGCTTTCCTTGGGTACTAGTATGTAAAGCATTTTTGGGGGATTTAAGGTTTGATTCTCTAAAAACAACATTCTATGGTTGGGTGATGGTCTTCTAGGACAATATATTCGTAATAGATCCAACATATATTTTTTTTAGATGGTTTTCATTATGAGCGAAAGTCTTCAACTAGGGTGGAGTTGCGAAAATCTATACTAGTTTTCCCAGTAATGTCGTGGTTGCAATTGTTCTCTGATCCATTCTTTAGGTGAGAGGAAACCTTCTCTTTTAAAATGAATGGCAGAGAAAGAGAAGGAATGAACAAAATTGGTTTTCATAAGTTTATGGCATTAAATTCAATGGTGGAATGTAGGCTCTGTTTTTTCTTTTGCGGATTTGCTGCTGGTGGGCAACATTTGGATTTAATAAGGATTTTGTTCTTCCTATTGCAAGTCATATGGATATATTAGAAAGTTACTGGTTATAGAAAAAAGGGGGAAAAAAGGAAAATCACCTGGATATGTAGTTAAAGTGATGTTTAAATTTGGAGTTTTAGATCTAAGTTGCTGTGATGTGGTATATTGCACATTTAAGAAAGCAGTCTCAGGTTCTTGTGCTTACAATACTTCCTGAAATTTGTTTAGAACATGTTCAGTTTGAATTGATTCTTTCTGCAGTTTTTATTTTCCCCTATTATTCTGCTTATGCCACCAGATGCTTTGTCACAGGCAGAGCCTCGATTCCTATGGAACAATTATATGCTCGAAGTGCTCATCGATAACAATGTGGGCTTGTGGTAAATTTTAGTCTACTTTTTCATTTTCTTCAGTTCTTATGCATTTTTATATTACATTACTAACTAGTAATATATGTTATTCTGGGGATGCAGCTTGACCCATTCTTACTACCTGAATGGAACTTGGATGTGGAGAAGAGGAGCTGATTCTGATAGATATGTCGCTAATTTTGTGGAAACTGAGCACATTATGCAGTTAAATGGGCACACAGCTTCGTTTGTTCAGGTAATGCTTCTATTATGATGTATCAACCGTATGATGAACTTGCATTGCAAGATAGTAGTTCATATAATTTGATTGGTTCACATTTCAGTTTTATCTATATTACTATATAAAGGAAAATCTTGGTTCTGATTCCACTTTCTCTAAACTGTTGTAGTAACTTAACTTCTTTGTAGCTATTCTATCTCTTTTATTCATCGTTCTTTGTTCTTTCTCGCACAAACTCTACCAATTCATGTCCAAAGTTTCAATTATCACATAGTATATATGTGGACCTATATATGATCATTAATGCTTTCACTTTGTTATTTGCTAAAGCTTCAGAAATATGATTCTTGTCCTGTGATTGTCATGTTCTTTTCCCTATAATTCCTGTTCTGTGATGTGGTATATTGTACACTTTGTTATATATATATAAATATATATATATATATATATATATATATATGTATATATATATATATATATGTATATATATATATATATACATATATATATATATTGTCATGTTGTTTTCAAAGTTTGGTAATTGATATACACGTAGGGAAAGTAGGCATAGGCTTTTTTTTTCACCAATAAAAAAAAAGTCCCAAAGAAGCTATGGAGTAGCAAAGATAATGGATTATTAGAGGCAGTCGTTGTTCTTATTTCCAAAATGCCTTGCTTGTGTCCTGAATCTACTGCTGAAAAATTAGGCACATTTTAATATTATAGGCTTGGGAGAAATGGAAGGAATAAATCACTAAGCTGGATTGCAGTGTATTCTGGTTTCAGTGTGATAATCATCAAACCCAAGAGGACTTGAAAAACATGCTTCAAACAATGTTGGGTAACATTGAGAGTCTCTGCATGGCAACATGTCAGTGGATAGAGTTGTATATTTCCTATTTTCTGTACATCAGACTATTTACAATGGTAACTTTGATCTACTTGTTTAATTATCTAATCTTATATTTATTGTTGTCACTAGTTAATTGATGCTCTTCTTGTATTTTTTTCCATAAGATGGACCTCTATTTAATCATTTTCTCCTTTTGCAACCAGGGTATGGAAAGCATGTACAGTTTAGCTCAGAAATGCATCCAGTTGAAACTAGTATCCAATTCCTATAGGTTGACAGGGCTTATGATTAGAATTCTTGAAGAGAATACTAAAGTGAGGAATGTGTAATTCATTATTTCCCTAAACGTCTGAGCCAAACTGCTGCTTTTTTTTTCTTTCATTATGCACTTATTCAATTTATAGCTCACTTTCCTCATTTTAAACTTCAATGAAATTTTTGAAATGGTTCAAGCTCTCTTCCAGAGAATAGTAGTTGACTATGCTAACCATTTTCAGAGTGAAACCAAAAGCATCTAAATTCATTGATAATTTAGCTTTCTTTCCTCTTTCACTT
Source organism: Gleditsia sinensis (assembly GCA_037074535.1). Taxonomy (NCBI): domain Eukaryota; kingdom Viridiplantae; phylum Streptophyta; class Magnoliopsida; order Fabales; family Fabaceae; genus Gleditsia; species Gleditsia sinensis. Next base: position 53,758,945 of record CM073472.1, read on the forward strand.
TTATGGTAATTACCTAGATAACTATTTTTGACCCAACATCACCTGAGGTAGGGTATAGTTTGTATACATGCTTAGATTCTTGATATTTTTATTTTCATTTTGTATGCCAAATGCTACTATTTTATTAATTGAGGTACACAAATAAATCTTAACAAATTTTGATTGTAATGCAATAGATATACAATTTTTTTTAAATTTTTAACAAACTATTCTATAAAGAGTAATCGTTTTATCCATATTGACAATAAAAATTGTATTTCCTACAAAAATGTAGAATTTCAATTTCAATTTAAATTTTATTTGCAACAATGGCCTCTTTATATCTTATGAGTAATTGATTTTGCATTGATATACATTTTTTTATGTTGAATTAATAGGACGCCTTTTCTGAAAGATTCTAATCTTTGTGTACGTGTAGGATGGGGATGCTGATGGTGGCTTCATATCTATTGCCAAGTATGATCAAGAATACGGCAAGAAAAACCTAAATATACATTGGTCTTAGTCAAAGTCACAAATTTGTATTGGATTTAGTCTTTTATTTTATTTTCACGAAACTTGCATGTATTGCGTGTCTATTGTCAAATTGTATTTAAAGTATGTTTAATCTTGTCCTTATCTATACTACAGCCAAATTCTTGGCAAGTATGATAATCTTCTTCTTGTGTTTTATATGTAATTCACACCGTATCTATACTCATTTTATTTTGTATAAAAGAATTTTTTTTATTTATATATATGACGATTATGCTTGATTTTGGTAATATATATATATATTAAAGAAAAATATTTTATTTATTTTTAAGTTTTTTTTGTTACATATTATTAGATTTTTATTATAAAATATAGTTTAAATATAAAACTAAATAAAAAAATATAAATAATTTTATAATATCAATTGCACAAATTTTAATAAACAAAATTTAAATAAAGGTTTTAGTGGCGACTTTTTTTTGTCGCCACTGAAATTGGGATTTCGTGATAACATGTGAAAAAAATATTTTTAATGGCGACAAATGTAAGGTCGCCACTAAAAAGTCTTTGGTGGCGACCTTTTTCAGTCGCCACAGAAACCCCTTCAGTGGCGACAACAAAAGTCGTCACTGAAGGGTCTTTAGTGACGACTATTATAGTCACCACTGAAGCCCCTTCAGTGGCGACTACAAAAGTCGCCACTGAAACCCCTTCAGTGGCGACCAGACAGTCGCCACTAAAAGTCGCCACTGAAACCCCTTCAGTGGCGACCAGACAGTCGCCACTAAAGGTATAATTACTAGTTTTTAGTGGCGATTTTTTTAATTTTGGTGGCAAAATTTTTTTTTTTGGTGGCCACATAAGTCGCCACTAAAAATGTAGTTTCTGTGGCGCTCGAAGTTGTCACCACTGAAGATATAATTATTGGTGGTGACATGTTTTTGTCGCCACAAAAAGTTTTAGTGACGGTCGTATGGGTGGCGACTTTTTAGTGGCGAAATGTCGCCACGAAAAGTTATTAGTGGCGATTTTTTAACTTTCAGTGGCGAAAAAAGTAGCCACCAAAGGTCAAATTTCTTGTAGTGAACTAAAATAAAAATACAATGGCTGAGTAGGGGATCGTATCCACAAGGATATGCAACTAAAATAACTAACCACCCCTACAATACTAATAATTCTATACAAACAGACAACAAGATGGTTGTTAAAAATAAATAAATAAATAAATAAAAATATAACAAAGCACAAAAAGATATAAAGGTTGTTCAAGTGGAGAAAGTCTAGATACATTAACATTGTTTAACACTTTACTAGATTGTTACACTTAATTTAATTTTTACCTCAATACCCTTTTTAATTGATGAGAGCCCTAAAATATTTACTATCTTCTTTCAAAAATTATAGAATTAATTCAGTTTCAATAATTCCCAACATTAATAAAGCCAATGACATAGTCAAGAATTCATATATTAAGATCAAGCCTTGATTGGCTACATGTGGATTGCAAAAATACCACTTTCTACATACAACTTGGATGATTAACTACTTTAGCTATTATAACTAATCTTATGCTATTCAATTCAATTTAAAACTAATTAAGCTCTTCTTGCAAAGAGAAACCTAACTTTTTTTGTTAAAAAAAGAACAGGTTGTTTTAAATGAAATCTCATTCCTTGTCTTAAATAATAGATGTCCTTATCACAATAATAATAATAGATTTCCTTTTAAAAAATATATAGAAGAAAAATTTAAGGAAAAATTATATTATTAATCAAAGGAAGAACTAATTAGAGATAAGAGATTGACCAAGACAACTAACTAGAGAGCCAAATACAAATGAACAAATAATATTGGATCATTGGAAGCACATCAGCAAGAACGGTGGCTGTGAAGAAGCTAGGTGGGCGTGTCGGTAAAGGGATGTGTGGCCCCAGATGACAAATGGCTACTCAATAATAGTTGAGGTCTGAGGGCAGCTTCAGCTTGTGCATCCCGCGGATGTCTAATTCCCCATTATACTACACTCATTAAATAACACCAAACGTTGTAGCAAAAACTGCCCCTTTCATACACACGGCTTCAGTCGGTATACAGCACAGCTGGCCTAAAAGGAGAACAGATAACAATGGCCCCACTTTTGGGTGCAACATGAATTTATAAAAAAGAAGAAAAAATTGACCTTGACCAAGTTACTCACCAAATAATAATCCACAGCCCCCCTTCTTTGACTCAGTATAAACTTTAATTGACTACGGCCCCGGGACACTTGCCGCTCCAATCCCCAAAGCCACACTCTACAACACATATCCATCTTGTGGAGGCCAGTCCCCTTCTTTTATTATACCATAATCCAAAAAGATTGTACAAAAATGAGTTTGGAAAAAGTGAAAAGTAGGGGTGTACAAAATCGATCTAAACCGAACTAAACCGACCGAACCAACCCAAATCAAGATAAAACCGAACAAAACCGATTAAAAAAAATTAAAATCGGTTTATTATTTAAAAAAACCGATTGGTTCGGTTCGGTTTTCGATTTAAAAAAATTTAAACCGAACCAAATCGAATTAACCGATTAATATATTAATTTAATATATTTAATATTATATATATATATATATATATATATATATATATATATATATATATATAAATTTTGCTTTACATCCTCAGTGCACGGAACTTCTGAATTAAGCCACCTTGATGTAACTTCTTGTCCTCGAGCAATGCATAAGTCACTTTTATTATTATGAATTTTTAATGCCTCTGACTATGAGTTGATTTTTGAGTGACCATTGTACTCAAATGCATAGCGCTCTGGGCTCCGTGTGGCTACTGCATTCTGAAAGCTATCTTGTGGCCGACTTAAAAAAAATCAGCAACATTATGATACAGTACTGTGAGTGGACAAGACTTAATCTATTAATTAAAAAAAATTTGAGATGACTCTTGTGCGGGAAAATATATTTCCCCTCCGTGACTGTGAGTAAAAAAAACTAGGAAGCTGTAAATTACAAAGAGCTGAGCAGAGTTGCGATAAGCCCAGAGAAGAATGGTTCGTGCTCCGACATCGGGTGTGGTAGTCACAAGCTAAACTCTGCGGTACACGCACGGCATGAACACCTTAAATATCATAGAACAGTAGCAATTTAAAGCTACTCTTCTCAATCCAGGTTCTAATTTATCTATTATTTGTCATGGATTGATTTTATTATGATATAACTTTTTGAAGAGAAGCAAAATGATTATACGGTAGAAAAAACCGATAAACCGAACCGAACTAAACCGATTATCAATGAGTTCGGTTTGGTTCGGATTTATGGTTTTGAATCAAACCGATCGGTTTAAATTTTTAAAATTTTTTAATAGTCGGTTCGGTTTAATTTTATTACAAAACCGAACCAAACTAGACCTGTGAACAGCCCTGGTGGAAAGGAATATAATCTATATCTGAAACTGTTCTACAACAGCAGCACATTTCTCGTGGAAGTTTCCTTTATTTGTCTGTGATCAGGAAAAAGATTAAGACGAGGCTCTCTCCCGACTAAAGCCAAGAAAAGCCCCAAACAATAAAAGAATTTTACAAACTTTGACTTACAATTATGAAATATACAGTATACCAGTCCTGTGGAGATATACAGCAAAACAAACAAAAAAATGCAAGAAATGGAATGAAATTAGTCTTGTTATTTGCCAAATAATTCCTAATCCCCCCCCCCCCCGCCCGGGCCTCCAAAAGAAAAAAGAATTCAAATTAAACTGGCAAAACTATGCAAAAAAGGAAAAAAAAAATCTTCAGTATAGAAAAGAATCAAGAAATATGTCATTATCTCTGGGCTCCTCCTTGGTTCTCGAAGATAACACATTGTCAGATAGTGGTTCCTGATTCATGGAAGTCCCCATTGGATTCCCAAACCCCGAGAATTCAAAACTTCCTGGGTTCTGCAACATCTCTAGGTGGAACGATGATTGCCCTTCTGGTACGGGTGGTCTAAAACTCTGAAGAGAATTGTGAATGTGATTGTCAGTGTGGTGAGTCACATTGGAGGACGTTATGGCAATGACTGAATTTTTTATGTTTGGGGTATTGATTGGCATAGGTCTATTAACAGAATGACTGCCACTGCCTCGGGCTGCAGGCACATCATGATTATGCTTTCCCTCATAGGTAGTGACCACTGCCCTGAGGTCATGTGAGGCTCGCTCTACGTGCTTTCTTACAGGACATCCTGGGTATGTACATTTGTAGTAACTCCTGCAAGTCACAAATTAGTCACAAGATCAGATGAGACATACTGGGACTGCCAAATCATAGTCTTATATCACATGCACAAGAGGGGAACTAGGTTTGCCAATTTCGACTACGAAATTTAGACAAGGCAATGATAAGCAGGTGTAATCATACTGTAGGATTTTTTTTTTTTGGTACATTCATCAGAATCGAACACACGCACCCATCCCAACAAGATAGACATAGAAATAGAACCCATTGTGTATTATGACGCGTATTCCACATTTGAGCTCCGAAGTTTTTATACTATTACTAGCATGAGAGTTTGGAACTATCGGATGGGACCATTGTCAAACTACTACTTTGAATAGAACTTCATAGCAGAACAAGTTTCAAAAAGTGGGACAAAAAAATTAAAAAATACAACGTAAAGAGAACATTTTTACCTTGGGTTTGGATTGCCCTTGACTACTTTCTGCCCGTATTTCCTCCATCTGTAACCATCATCTAGAATGTCTATGTCACTGGTTGTCTGGACTACAATTCTGGGTTCTCTCACTGTTCTACTTCCAGGTGCTGACATACCCTCATTTTCACCTTCCAATTTCCTGCAAAATTAACGGGAAAATAAATCAGAGAAAGAAACACGCAAATGATATGAAAAGAAAGACCACGTAGAGGACTGAGGGGGTGTAATTAACTCAAAAATGATCAGTGAAACTCACCATCTCTTGGCATCAGGTTCTTCGTGATCAACATCATCTCCTCCTGATTTAATCTTCTGGGAACTCTGATCATAGTTATCATCTCCCATTGATATTAATGAGTTCTCCTGTGTTGCAACCAAATCCATTTGTTCGCTGTTATGGGTGGCAAATGATTGATCCGGGATTTCGGCGCTGACAGGATTTGAAGGAGGAATTACATAAGAAGATGCAGATGATGAGTTCCTCCTAGTAGACTGAGGCTTGGGATGGTTATGGGTACCCTTGTAAACTATCTCAGTAATTTGCCCATCCAAAGACCTCTCAACCTTCTTTTTTGTTGGGCAATTGGGGTATGTGCATTTGTAGTAACTTCTTGGATTTTCGCTTCCTTTCATTTGTTTTTGCCCATATTTTCTCCAATTGTACCCGTCATCTGACCTTCTGTTTAAGGTCTGAGATTGTGAGTGGTAATTGCTATAATCCGATTGAAACCCACTGTTATGGTTAGTTTGGACACTCGTTACCTCAGGGGAGAAGCTTTGCATTGAAGCGTTTTCAGTTTTTACCACCATACAGTTTTCTGAAGAAAAACTATCTTGATTTGTGGCTTCTTCAAACGTCCATGCCTGTTGCTGCGTACAAGAAAGGTAGAACAAGTCAGAGAACTTCCAATCTGAAACAATTTTTTTAGAACAGAGATAGAGAGAGAAAGAGAGAATTCTCTAAACTAGTATCCTTATTCAAATTCATAACATACCGTTTGGATTGTAGCAGCTGAAGGATGAAACGTGTTTGTGGATGGAAGAGGAGGTCTTGCTTGCGGTTGGAAAGAGAAACTAGTAAAGTTTTTCTCTTCTTCCTTTATATTTCGCTGGCTTTCCCCAGAATTGCTCTTGCAATTGAAGGCTTGAGCAGCAAGGGCTCCAGTTGTTGGAGATGGCAGAATCTGTATTGAGAAAATCCGAAAAGTCCCATACCCATTAATTGAATTATTTCATTAAGTTAGCAGACGCAAAAAGAATCACAAACCATAAGGCTCATAAGAACACTAAGAGGCTAATGTACCAAAAGCAGCAAATTTCAACTAAAGCATGTTCTGAGTAACATGTCTCCATTTAAATCTAAACCATTGAGGAATTCTCTAAGAAAATGAAATTTATAAGTCAACTTAGTCTTGGTTCCTTTCCTTTGATCAAAACTTTCTGAGCAACCAAACAGAGTCAACAAGGCAAAAAGTCTAGCATGAAAAGACGTAAAACTTACATTTGAAGTATTAAGGAGAACCGGAGAGTCCAGAAGCTCTGCGAGGCTCAACCCAGCAGGGATAGCAAAATAAGATGAAGGAGAAACGGCAAGCGGAGACAGAGGAAGAGATGGAGGTGGGATGGACTTGAATTTCGGTACACCCGACCCAGTTCGCTCCGCTATACGATGGGACAACCCACGGGGCACATCGACGGCGGTGTCAGGGTTTTCATTGATGGGAGAAGCAAGAAGGTCAGAGATGGAAGTGGTCATGAATGGGTGTGTTGAGAAAGTGAAGCTTGGGTAAGTGTTTGCAGAGGTGTCTAAACTACCAGAAGAAGAGGCCGTAGAAGGAAGAGAAAAAGAGAAAGGGGAAGGGGGAAGGTGATTTAGGTGGATGTAAGAGAGGAAAGCTTTGAAAGACAAGAATGGAAGGTTTAGTACGATGAAGAAGAAGAGTAAGGCTTTGTTTTCATTTTCTGTGGAGATTTCTGTGAAGCCAATTAGGCGGATAGTTTGACCGTGGAAGATTTGCCACCGTGTTCAGCTTTGGAGTATTTTAAATTATTTTTATGGTCAAATTTCATGTATTTGACTGGATGGCGGCTGATTTCGTTCTTCCTGGTTTCTAATTTCTTTCTTTGTGTTTGTGGAAACTACAAAGGCTTCTTTTTCTGAGCTTGGAAGCTATGATGAGATGATCTGCCTCTTGCGTGTCATTTGCCACTATCTTTTATGCTGCAGCAGAATCAGTTAAGATTATGTCTACTATACTATTGTTATACTGAGGATTTGGCTATAGTTGAGTGAGATAATTAAGAGAAATGGATTGTATAAATTTATTATTAGGAAAAAAAATTTAGATAATTTTTTTAGCTAGAGGGGAGAACAAAGAGTTAATAGCTAGGATTTCGTTGAATGGGTGTCATAAATACTATCACTTACTTATTTTTGTAAGTTTTGATTAAATGTGCAAAAGTGTATTCAAATTTTTTTCCTATATATTTCTAATTTATTTTTATTTTATAAGCATTTAAAAATTGATTATGTTATTGATTAACAACTATCAACCCTACATTTTTTCTAGAGTGCACGTATTTTTAAATTTGTTTTTCACTTTTGTAGTAATGTAAATTTGATAGATAATATCAAAATATTGAATAGTATTATCTAAATTATTTATAGTATAAATTTGACATATACACAATTTAATTCTTAAAAATAGCACTTTGCGTAGCTTTATCCTCCAAATTTATAATGTCGAATGATTTAGTTCCCGAATAGTGGCAGCTTATTTCAATTTCATCCCTCTGTTGATTGAGCCAAACATTCCGTCCTTAAAATATTAACGTAGATTGTTGGATGCCCTTAAGGCACATTAACGTGCCTATGTGGCTGATTATAATGCACTTTTCTCTCTTCTCTCTCTCTTAAACCTCTTCCTTTCGATATCTTCTTTCTTGCTCATGTTCTGCAAATGAAAGTGAGAGCAGCATAAAAAATAAATTATAAACTAGTATAGGATCTATAAGGACCTTGATGCGGAGAATCACAACACAACAACTTTTGGATCTTTCTGCTTTGAGGAAACATGGCTTCAAGAACTTGTTATGTGTATTTAGTCTCAAAAAGTGAAGTTTATTAAAGCTGGAGATTTGGTCAATAAAGCTAAGTGGAAGTGAGTAAAAAATGAAACGCAAAGCTGGTAGATTTGAGACCGACCCTCTGCATTCTGCAAAGGGTATAGCTCAATTATTGGAGTTGGGAAGAGGATATAGGCTCACCATTTGAGACTGAAGCTCCGGAAATCTCATTTGTTTTTCTCTCTCCCTTAACTTCCTTTTTTTTCTGAGTTGATTGATCCTTTGCTTGATTGATATATATCTCTATCTTAGTTTGATTAAATTAAGCAGTTTCATGTGATATAGGGAGACATGAAAATTGTTCTAGAGAGTTCGATGCCATTCAATCGGCAAGCATGAAATTCTTTTTGCCTTGTTCTATTATTGAATCATTGATCAAGCTAGCTAGCATATCTGCTTGCGGTCTATGGAGTTAAAAGATGGCATTGATGCTACCCGTGGTGCAAGAGTTTATTTTAGCTCTGAGAATATATTGTATAATACAATCATTTCTTCCAGTAAAAATATCTGCGAACATTTGCTCAAAAATACATTGCTAAGGTAGAAAAATAGAAGAGCAACCAATTGTATAAATAAATTTTAAAAAGAATACCAACAAACATGATCACTAACTAGCAATAATCCCCATGATGAAAGTGTTTTATAAAATGACGAATAAAGGTTCCTATTCGAGGAAGAGGCAAACCCCAAAAGAAAAAAAAAATACAACTTCAAATTCTTCAGTACCATTCTTCTGTCCCTTTCTCCCTAATGTAGACTATACTGACTTTGTAACCAATGTGTGATACCAGATTCTCTCTCCCGCACTGATCCCCATGCTTGGTGCAAAGGCTTAACTAATTTGCATGCCATGCAAATTTCACATGCCTTGTTCATTTCTCTTTTCTGCCCCTTCGTTTCTTATTTACTGAGGTGTATCAATGGCCTCAAAGTTGAGATGAGGAAAGGCTTGTTGCACTATGTCCTAGTACCCCATAAGCACTTTCACGATTTTGTCCCTACCTTTCCACTAACACTTGACAACTGGTATTTAAGCCTTCCTCTGTAACTCAACTTTTGACAATAGCAATTGGCGTTGGATCATTAATCTAACATTGAACTTATATATAAATAATTATGTGATGCGTATTATCAAATAAAGTTAAGTCTAATTAAAAGTGATCAACTGAATTTTGAGTAATTTGAATTTTGATGTATTTAATAAGATGTGAGTTTTTAATATATAGATACTTAATGTATAATTTTTATTTGACAAATTAAGAATACCAAAGATAACATGAATTTATCTATATATGGAGGTTATGATTCTCAGATCATACATAACTTTCAGTTTTCTATTTTTATATATCCCATCGTCAGAAATAGAGTATAGAGAAAAACACTAAAGGGTCTTTGGTGCCAATGTGTTAATTTAGAAGGCCAACTGGAGGACTCTAAATAGCAATTGATCATTATGGATTCAGGAATACTTCCACATATTTATCTTTTGTTTCTTAGTGATTTAACACGAATGATCTTGTATTTTGGAATTTTTATCAAAGGAAATTTTCTATAACATGTGGTATAAATGTCTCTTCAAGTTGAATAATTGAGAATAAACTAGGAATTAATTCAGATCAATTATTAATTTTTGTTTTAGGTATTCTTGAATTTAATAATTATGGTTTTGATTATATTAAATTTGAGAATTATTTTGTCATTGATTTTTATATTAAAAAAAATTAGATTTTGATTTTGATGTCAATTGGTTTTGAATTAAGAAATGGTTTTGGATTTCGAAGTTAATTGATTAAATTGTGATGCTTGCTTGATATATAGGTTTAATCAATTGCTTAAATTGTGTTTTGGCAAAGATTAGCCACGATTCTTGCTTTCTAAAGGATTGCAATTATGTCCCTAAATACTTTGCTCTTGATTCTTTGAATCAGTTTTTGAAAGTTTTGGGTTTATGGAAATTCTGTAGATTAAGGAGCAATACTGGCTAGCCACCACAGAAAGTTTAATAAAATCTATAGAATAAAGAATAGCGATAGCCATTAAAACAAAAAAATTAGGATAAATTAGAAATTAAGGTTAGTATAGGATCCAAGTTGAGTTGACCCAACCTATTTTAGCCTCAACTCGATCAACAAGTATATAGTAAATGGTCAATGGTCAATCATTGGCTTTGACCAAAAAAATTAAATGGTTATGTGCATGTGATTTATGTGAATATTTATTAGCCCAACGAAAGATCAATGTTAACATAATTACATGCACATGTGTGGTAATAAACACATGATGATTATTTGATTTTACATGTGAACAATAAATCATCTTAAAGGAAGATTTGTTGTTCAAGATTTTTTTATTAGCGTTTGATTATTGCACCAAGATATCACTTAGAAGTTAATATATTTCTTCAAAGAAAAAATATTAATACAGTGCGTAGTATCTTGAGATAGAGTTTATATAATTTGAATTTAATTTTGTTTTGAGACTTATATGAACTTGTTTTGTTTGTTTGTTATTCTCTTTTTAGCTATGACTTCTGCTAATATTATTGGCAACACTAATTCTATCACTATGCTAAATGGCTCTAATTTTAAGTTGTGAAAAGAGAATATCTTAATTGTTCTTGGAATAATAGATCTCAACCTGGCATTAAGGGTTGATTCTCCCCCACCTTTTACAAGTAAGAGTACCTCTGATGATAAGAGGAATATGAAAAGATGAAAAAAAATCAAATCGTATATATATGGTGATCATAAAGAAAGCTATTCCAGAAGCATTTAGGGACTTAATGTTTGAAAATATAATTACGGCTAAGAAGTTCCTTATGAATATTGAAAAGAAATTTGTCAAGAACATAAAGAATAAAATATGTACATTTTTTACAATTCTAATTTCAATGAAGTATAAGAGCAAACGTAATATTAAGGAGTACATCCTGAATATGTTTCATCTTACTTCCAAGCTGAAAGCACGTAAGGTCAAACACTCTGAGGATCTACTGGTGCATTTGATTTTTATATCTCTTCTAGCATAGTTTATCCAGTTTGAACTAACCTATAATTGTTAAAAGAGACTTTGTTTCTGAATAAGCTTTTGTCGCATTGTGTTTAGGAAAAGGAAAGGTTTAAGAAAAATAAGACAAATAATGCTTATCTAACTTCAACCTCTAAGGAAAAGGAAAAGAAAAGGAAGAATGATAAGGAAGTTATAGATACAACACCTTCATAGAAAACATCAAAAGAAACTAAACGAATTGAAATGTACTATTTTTTTTTCTGTGGAGCTAAAAGGAATAATAAGCAATGCACTAATTATCATGCATAGCATGTTAAGAAATGTATGATTTTCAATTTGATTTTTTATGAGGTTAATCTAACTTCGGTGACTAGACACATATAGTGAATAGATTTTTGTGCAACAATTCACATTAGTGTGTCTATGCAGGGTTGCTTAAATTATTGAAAGCCAAAGTATGTTAAAAGATATATCTATGTGGGCAATGGCAACACAATGCAAGCTGAGACAATATAAAAATTTAGATTATTACAAATTAGAACTTATTTAGATATTAATGAGACATTTATTGTTCTATCCACTACAAAAAATAGAAGTTCCAATGGTGACTTTCTGTAGCAACCAAAAACGTCGTCACTGAAAATCACTTTTAGTAACGACTTTACTAAACTATCACTAAAATTTTATATTTAGTGGTGACTCAATGAAGTCGCCACTAAAACTTCAACTTTTAGTAGCGACTCAAATGAAGTCACTACTAAAAGTGAAAAATAAGGCATTCAGTGGCGACCTAAGGTCGCCACTGAAAGTAGAAAAAAATTAATTTTTTTTTTCACATTTTGGCACATTTAATAAAATTGTATTTTTAGTTAAACTATATAAATTTTTATTTATAAGATAAGAAAATATATTAAATATTTAGTGATAAAATAAAATCTAAATTTTTTTATAACATAAGTTAATTTTTAATGAAATATTAAATTAATAAGGTAAAATTTTAAAAATAAAAATTTAAAATATATATATTTGAAAAATCAAAACAAATACTTAAATAAATATTTAAATAAACTCACCAAAAGTGAATGATTTAACTTAAATAATTTATAAAGTGATAAATAAACAATATAAAAATTTAGAAGTAAAATTATATATATATATATATATTAGAAGTGAAATAAATAAAAAATGTGAAATAAAAAAAATTATAGAATTTATTATTTAAATGTATTAATTATTTATTTCAAATATTTATTATTATTTAAAGGGAAAAATGTATTTTGCCACCCTGATCTATGGGTGCAATTGCAATTTGTCCCCTTCTTTTTAATTGGAGCTATGTCCCCCCCATTCTTTATTTTTGTGGCAATTTCCCCCCTCCATCTATTTTTACTCTTAAATATAATATTTAAATACTTGAAATGTCTCAATTACCTTTTAGGTTTTTTTAAATTATTTTTCTTATTTTAAAAAATACTTTATTTTAACAAAAGAAATTCCCTTATTTTTCCCAAACCTCAACCTTCCCGTGTTTGTCTTCTCCAGTAAAGCACCATCGGAAGGGAGCCCAAAGCTAGAAGGAGACACGATGGCCACCACACCTTGATCTTGGCCATCGCAACGAGCCAACACGAAGACGCGAAGCTTTTTCCCCAACTTAAGCATACTTTTCATCGCACACCATTGCCATCTATCTAGGTAATGTCGAAGCCCTTTGTGTGTTTTTCCAATACCAATATTGATGGCTTTGATGGCTTTATTTTGGGTTGTTTCCCGTGTTTGTCTTCTTTAGCAGAGCGCCATCGGAAGGGAGCCCAGAGCCAGAAAGAGACACGACGGCCAACGCACCTTGATCTCGGCCACCGCAATGAGCCAACACGACGATGCGAAGCTTCTCCCCCAATTTAATCAGACTTTTCTTTGCAGATCACTGCCATCTATCTAGGTAATGCCGAAGCCCTTTGTGTGTTTTTCCAATACCAAGATTGATGGCTTTATTTTGGGTTTTTAACACAATTTTGGTGGCTGTGTTCTAGCTTTGATGGCTATATTTAAAATATCCTTTTCAAGTTTTATGGAAAAACAAGTGCTATAACCCCTAGTATTCGAATTTTATCAAAGTGATCATAGTTGGAATGGTTTTTTACTCTCTTTTTTTACCATTCTTAAAATGCCCAATCAATGGCATCCAATATGTGCCCTTTCATTAGTATATCGTCTCGTAAATTGTAAATATGATGTTTTATTTTGCATTTGTTTATGTATGATTAGTTGCATAAACTATGACATATTCCATTAAGGTGATAGATATATCTGCTCATTGCTTTGCACAGTAAAAGTAACAGGATTTCTTTTAAATGCATAATTGCTTATTTCCTTCTTGAACAAATTTTCAAAAGGCAACCAGGAATTTCCTAGAAATACATCCACTCTGGTTGGTTCTATACTAGAGAAATTCTAGAATAATTTTTATCCTCATTCTAATCCACTGGAGCCTCAACTTCCATTTTCAAATAAAGCAGGGATTGATTACTTGTTTTTCAAAAATACTGATCTCACCTCACTTATGATGAAAATCATGATAAATTTAAGAGTTGCAAATCATGCTTTAGAAAATGGACACTATATTGGATTTTTTTTCTTGCTTTACTAATAGAAACCAAAAATGTTGATTTTGCAAGTACAGTTGGTGTTTGTCTTAGGCTTCCCCTGTTTGAGGATTTCTGCTATTGTTGTATGCTTCTTTCCATAATCAAATCTTGGTGTTTGTCTTCTGGTTGAAAACATGGCATTGGATCATGCACTCATTTTTTGGTTGCTGAGCCTATTTGGCAGCCTTGCACTCATTTTCATACATGCACTCAATTTTGTCTAGCAGGCATTAATAATTGACTCATTTTCATGCATGCACTCATTTCATTCATATGATTTTGTCTTTTGGCTGAAAACATGGCATTGGATCATGCACTCATTTTCTGGTTGGTGAGCCTATTTGGCAACCCTGCACTCATTTTTTGGTTGCTAAGCCAATTTGGTAGTCTTGCACTCATTTTCATACATGCACTCAATTTTGTCTGGCAGGCATTAATAATTGACTCATTTTCATGCATGCACTCATTTCATTCGTATGATTTTGTATTCTGCCTGAAAACATGGCATTGGATCATGCACTCATTTTCTGGTTGGTGAGCCTATTTAGTAGCCCTGCACTCATTTTCTGGTTGCTGAGCCTATTTGGTAGCCTTGCACTCATTTTCATACATGCACTCAATTTTGTCTAGCAGGCATTAATAATTGACTCATTTTCATGCATGCACTCATTTCATTCATATGATTTTGTCTTCTGGCTGAAAACATGGCATTGGATCATGCACTCATTTTCTGGTTGGTGAGCCTATTTGGCAACCCTGCACTCATTTTTTAGTTGCTAAGCCTATTTGGCAGTCTTGCACTCATTTTCATACATGCACTCAATTTTGTCTGGCAGGCATTAATAATTGACTCATTTTCATGCATGCACTCATTTCATTCGTATGATTTTGTCTTCTGGTTGAAAACATGGCATTGGATCATGCACTCATTTTCTGGTTGGTGAGCCTATTTGGCAGCCCTGCACTCATTTTTTGGTTGCTTATCCTATTTGGCAGCCTTGCACTCATTTTCATACATGCACTCAATTTTGTCTAATAGGCATTAATAATTGACTCATTTTCATGCATGCACTCATTTCATTCATATGATTTTTGTCTTCTGACTGAAAACATGGCATTGGATCATGCACTTATTTTCTAGTTAGTGAGCCTATTTGGCAACCCTGCACTCATTTTTTGGTTACTGAGCCTATTTGGCAGTCTTGCACTCATTTTCATACAGCACTCAATCATGCACTCATTTTTTGGTTGGTGAGCCTATTTGGCAACTCTGCACTCATTTTTTTGGTTGCTGAGCCTATTTGGCAGCCTTACACTCATTTTCATACATGCACTCAATTTTGACTGGCAGGCATTAATAATTAACTCATTTTCATGCATGCACTCATTTCATTCATATGATTAGGTCTGATTTGTTGTTATTTTTTTTTCTTTTTTGCAAGATTAAGCTACTGAATCATGTCACAAGATTCAAGTCACCAGAGTTCCAAGAGCTTCCAGAGAAGCACTAGCATGTGTGACTGTGGACAACAAACTTATCAACTTACTTCCTTTACAGATAACAACTTTGGAAGGAGGTTCTTAATGTGTTTGAATTACTGGTCTATTGGAAGATGTAATTTCTTTAGATAGATAGATCCACCGATGTGTGAACATGGAAAGAGTCTCTTGTTCAAACTAAAACGACTATAAGATTTACCTGCACCTAGTAGGGAAATGGTGAATAGAAATATTGGTAATAGAGAAAGCTCATGGAAATTAATTTGTCTTTCATCATGGTGTATTTTGTTGGGTGTTTTCATTGGTTTTTGGATGAACGGCATAGTAAAATTATGAATGTAGTTGTATTCTGTAAACATTTGGCTGACTTTAATAAAAATATTGTATTTCTTACTTATGAATGTAGTTGTTACAAATTATGGGCTTCTCAATTATATTGTATTTCTTGTATAATAGAGTTAAAAAATAGCCATTAAACAGAAAAACTAATAGAAAATAGTTATTCACTTTCCACTAAATACATGAGCAAATATAATGAAATTAAATACCACCCATTAAACACAAAAACTAATAGAAGATTATTATCCCCTTTCTATTAAATACATGAGCAAATATAATGGAATTAAATACCACCCATTAAACAGAAAAACTAATAGAAGATAGTTATCCACTTTTCATCAAATACATGAGCAAATATAATGGAATTAAATACCACCTATTAAACACAAAAACTAATAGAAGATTATTATCCACTTTCTATTAAATACATGAGCAAATATAATAGAATTAAATACCACCTATTAAACAGAAAAATTAATAGAAGATAGTTATCCACTTTTCACCAAATACATGAGCAAATATAATGAAATTAAATACTACCCATTAAACATAAAAACTAATAGAAAATTGTTATTCACTTTCCATTAAACAAAGGAACCAATAAAATAGAGTTAAAAGCCTCCCATTAAATACAAAAACTAATACAAAAGAGTTATCCACTTTGCATTAAATACATGAACTAATATAATGGAATTAAAAACCATCCATTAAACACAAAAACTAATAGAAGATAGTTATCCACTTTCCATTAAACAAAAGAGTCAATATAATAGAGTTAAAAACCTCCCATTAAAAGTAATTAGCACTAAACACAATATTTATAACTATTTCCAAGGCTTCTTTTTTTTCATATTCTTTTGGGGATCATCCTTCATTGAAAATATTTTGATAGCTGTCTGAATAGTGGGCATAACCATATGTTTTAGTCGTTGGTTATGCTGTACATAACTTCCACTGGCAGAAGATGGAAGAATTTGCTGGTTAGACAATGGAAGCAATGTATGAAGCCTTCCCTCTAAAGCATTTCCCCTCTTTAACATAGGTCTCACCAATAGGGTATCTTCTTGAATATTTTTTTCTTTGTGACTGGATGATGCCTACAAAACACAAAAAGATTAAGTATAATATCTTGCAAACATAGACAAAAAAGCTGATAATCAGTTAACAAACCTTATCTCCCTTAAATGCACTTTTGGTTTCAACAGTGAAATCACTAGCATTGGAGGCCTGTGCAATCTGAACCTAGACACAATATATTTAAATCTCAAGATAAGCATTAAATGAATAGAATAACAAACATTGTATCATAATATATCGGGCTTTAAAGCACTAAATTCATCCAAAATTACTATACAAACAATAAGTTTACCTCAACTATATTAGGGACATCCTTAATATTAGTATGAACATTCTTCTTTTCCCTTCGTAGTCTACTTTCTTTGCAAGTTCTTACATTATGTCCTTGTCCTTTGCACTTTGAGCATCTCACAACTTGGCCATGCTTACTCATTTTGTAAGGATTTTTTACTTTCTCATTTGCACCCTTAATTCTTTGTTTCTTAGGTCTCCTTGGCCTCTTTTTTAGCTTTGGAGGGTCTACATCTGGCAAATTTGTCTTTGTCCATCCTGTCTCATCAGGTATTGGATAAATGATTGGTTCATATGACTTGATATATGTGTCTTTTGTGTATATAGATGACACAAAATCTTCAAGCTCTTGACCATGCATCCAAATAGCAGAACATGCATGTGAACATAGTATCCCATTTAAGTCACATCTTCGACAACTGCACGATGCTGATTCAAGTTTACAACAAATTGTTTTCCTTTATAAGACACTTGGAAGTGGCAATCTCTAGCATAAATAGTTTGACACTCAAAAGAATCATACTTGACTATCTCCAGCTTAGCCCTAATGTTTTTGCATATATCATGCTCATACACTTTCATGCCATCCCTCTTCAACTGAAATCTTCTCATCAATTTCATCCTAATCATCTCCATCATCGTTATTAGTGGCTTCTCTCTTGCATCTAAGATGTAATTATTGAAACTTTCATTAATATTATTCACTAATAAATCACATTTGGATCTCATACTTAAGAATGTCCTACACCATGTTTTTGGGTCCACAGTTGCCAAATAATTGTAACCACTAGCATCCAATCCCTTAATTCTCTCCAAGGTGTTGTTGAATTCCCTTGGAGTTGAACAAGTTGCAGCCTCCCATAATAAATTTTTCAACCCCTGGCCCTTATGTCCCCAATCCATGAAGTTAGCATAAAGATGCCTAATATATATTCTGTGATCTATTTGGCATAAGCAGCTGAAATGCTTGAGTCAAACCCTGTATAGACCAAAAGAAATACAACATATGAGAATAAACTTCAATTAAACAATTCATGTAGAATATATATACAAAACCATAACAAAATTGCATTACCTTCTGCCTATCAGATATAAATGTCTAGTCAAGTTCTGGAACTCCTCCAATATCGTGTAACAACAGTTCTAAAAACTATACCCACGTATCCTTGTTCTCTATCTCAACAACGGCATATACTATTGGATATAAAACCATACCCACGTATAACAACAGTTCTAAAAACCATACCTACGTATCCTTGTTCTCTATCTCAACAACGGCATATGCTATTGGATATAGATTTTCGTTTCTATCCCTCCCAATAGCTGATAGTAACTGTCCTTCAAAAGGAGATTTCAAATGATAGCTATCTAAACCTACAAACCTTCTACGACCAGTCAAAAAGCCTGACTTCATTGCTCCTAATGAGACATACATCCTCTTAAACACACAATTTCTTAATGCACCATAGTCAGCAATATGTACCTTCACTGTACTTCCTAGATTGTGGTCAAGAAGGGTTTGAGTATAATCAAACACTCTCTTGTATTGATGACTCCACTGCCTATAAATGGCCTTCAGGGCCTTCCTTTTGACTCTATAAACTTGGTGTAGTGACACATCAGTCTTTAGATTAGCAGTCATCTCTACCATCATATTAGCAACCTTCCAATCCAGATTTCTTCTCAATTTTTTTAGATATTTTTTTGCCAAATATGTTGAGGTGATATGCCTATTCTTGTATGTTCTAGAACAAGAATGCTTCGGATACAATGTTCTAATCTGAAATGTACTTTCACCTTTTAATTTGATCCCATATATTCTAAATCCACAATTCTTTGCACATTCAACTATAACTTTATCAGAATCATTCTTCTTCCATTTTAAATCCTTCCATTATTGGATGTTCCATTCACGGACTGCGGTTCTAAAGATAGCCACACTAGGAAATTTCTGACTTGCACTAAAGACGCTATTATCCATGTCCTTATCAGGTCTGAACTCATCATATTTTGATGTGGGACAATCTTCATCATTACTCACTTATGGAGATATCAATTCATCAAAGGGTGCATATTCTAATTGGACATCAGTATCCATATAATTAACAGGTATGGTTTCTGTCATTATTAATTGCTTTGATGCCAAACCTACAATCTTCTGAGAATTTGCAAAAACAAGCTCTTCACCTACAAAATACAAACAAAATATTATTTATGTACAACCATCAATATAGATCAATATTATATAAAATTTATAAACATACTCAAAATTTTGTCATTGTAGCTAAGTAATCAATTTACCTAACAAGTCATAAATCTCTTCATCACTAGTTACCACCTCTTTCCAATAGGGGTCATCCTCAGTACTACTGCTATATTCATCATTTACGTAGTCACTATCTTCCTCTGCACTTACTTCCTCAAGTTCATCATCTCCTTTAATTTACACATCATATAAATCACTCATTGTGTCTATCAAATATATTGAAATCTCCATATCTGGCTTATAAATATCATATAGCTCCAGCATGCTTTCAATCTCAGCATCTGACATAATGTGTATAAGTCCTATATCTAAAGTCTGATACGGGACAAGGTAATGTACCAAGATACTTGCTTTCAACATGAATTTTTGTAACTCATGCATAAGCTCAAAATATGACACAATATCCCTATCCATAGGGTCTATGGTTGTCACACTACCTCCTATATAATTGGTTTCTTCTATCCCCTAATGTAGTCTGCCACCATAATGCACAATAAAATTTACATGTGATTTCTTTTATCCTTTGTAAAAAAAAAAATTGTAATTTCGCAAATATATATGACATTATTAAATAAAATGAATCCATTATTCAACTATGATTATTTTGTGTCACAAACTAAATAAAGTCGGTCAAATAGGCATATAAGGTATGATTGAAATGCCTAACAATTTTTTAATAAAAAAAAGTAAATAAGTTTGTTTCCACAAACTATCCTTCTAAAACAAAAGACTTTAACTTTTGAAAAAGTTGAGACAATAATATGAAAAACAAAATTTTACCAACACACTTTATAGCTATAGTATAATCATGGTGAAATCACTATAAATTATACTTTATATTCCATCAAGAAGTTCTAAATTATATCATTAGTTTTTCAATTATATTAATACATTTTAAATTAAATTAGGGCAATACTAGCAGAGGCATCTCTATGACAACAACAAAAAATTCCAGCAACACTTTGGGATCACAAAACGAATGTCTTCCAGCAACACTTTGGGACCATAAAAGAATGTCTGTAGCTAGAGAGACAACATCAATGTTTTATCACATGCCTTACAATCCTTTTTATAACTAGTGGGCCATATACTTTATTTTGCTATATATATGTAAAATCCATGCTACTTATGCATTTTATGTTTTGCTACTTGAAGGTTTGCCGTCCATTTGTAGATTTATGCACGGTCATAGAATCAAAGAGTGGGAGGTGTTCACGGTGTGATTACTTTAGAATTTCAAGGAATGGTTGCTCGCGGTGGCTATTGAAGCATGCTAGTGAAGCAGAGTCACCAACAAGTGGGGCTCGCAGTGGCTGGTGAAGCTCCTGGTGACTGGGTCACAGTTCAGTTTGTGTTTCCTTCTCTCTCAGGTGGATGATGCTCCCATTACGAATTATGTGTGAGCAACAATGATTTCGGCATTTTTGACGTTGAAAATAGAAGTTGCGTTCCTAGATCCAGTGGCGCTCGCGGTGGCTGTTGAAGCTTGTGGTGGCTGGGTCATGGTTCTGTGGTTGCGTTTCCTTCTCCCTTAGTTGGCCGGTGCTGCCATTACGAATGATAAGTGCACGATTTTGGGGGAGCAGCGTTTTTTACGTTGAAGGTGTGCGACAATAAAGAGACTTGCTGGAGATGAAGATGGTTTTTTTTTAAAATAAGAAAGAAATTTCTTTTGTTAAAATAAAGTATTTTTTAAAATAAGACAAATAATTTTTTTTAAAACCTAAAGGGTAATTGAGATATTTCAAGTATCTAAATATTATGTTTAAGAGTAAAAATAGATGGAGGGGGGAGATTGCCACAAAAATAAAGGATCGGGGGGATATTGCTCCAATTAAAAGAAAGGGGGGCAAATTACAATTGCACCCATAGATCAGGGTGGCAAAATGCATTTTCCCCTTATTTAAATTATTTATGATTATTTAATTATATATTTTGTAGTTAATTTTATAATAATAATTTAATAAATTTTTTAATATAATTATAGTTTTAAAAAAAAACATATACAGACAATGTGCCGCGCTTAGAAGAGCAGTATACACACCCAGTGAAATTTTCTTCACCCTCACGCGCACTCCCCTATTTTCCCAAACGCCTCTGGCACCTCTCTTGTAGTCATCCCCATCATTAATCATCTTCAGCCATTGTCTCCGCACACGATAAGTACTCATTTACGCTCTGGGTTCCTTTCCTTTTTTCCCCTTACCAATCATCCTCTCCCGTCAAGGGTTCTGCATACAGTAGTCATCCCCATAGCTAGAACTTGGTGCAGGTTGGTATGCCTTTTATTGTCTCCCCTCACTAATTGTTCTCTCCATCGAGCGCTCCTCCATAGCCAAGTTGCAAGCTTCGTGTGTGAACGGTATGATTCTCATCCTTCACATCCATTTTCGATTACTGGTTGAATGGGGATAAGGGTTTTGAATTAGGAACCATTGGGATTAGACAGGCAGTGGTGTTCTATAGAACAATTTTTTAAGCTTATATACCATTTAGAAAAACTGGATGCTTTATCTGTTTGTTCTCTAAATCATCTGATAAATTAAGTTGTCCTGAGTATGGTTTGGCATTAATTTGGACTTGTAGCTGCTACCTTATATACTCAAGCATCACGAATGCATGTTGAAATAGTTGTCCTAATCTTTAATTAGACAAACTTACAACATATAGATAATTATTATGGCATATCTGCTTGTTTTGGCAGAAAATTGAACTTTCTTATATCAGTCAGGAAATTAGCAGGGGTAAAATTTGGACGTGGGGAAAAAGAGAATGTTAAATTAGCTGGGTATTTATTCTTCAGTTGAGTTTCAAAATGTTAAATTAGGTTGCTTGAAACTTTTTGCCCTTTTTCTTTGATAGATAGCAGGATTTAGACTTTAGACTCCTCTATGACTTATTCATTTCCCCAAAACCTGATCATGGGTGGAGGAAAAGATTGAGTCAGAAGACATATTTAATACTCAACAAACAATTCAAACAACTTTCCTCACATATGCCTAACAACATTGCAATGTGAAAAGAGGTGATTAGTGCTTTTTGAACTCCTTTAATAGACATGTGGATTTTTTTTGGTACTTTCTAGTTTGAGGATATCTTATCCTCCAACAATTTAACTTTTTTCTCTTTCTAATATACTTTCTTCTTTTATTAAAAAAAAACATATACATATAAGGATAAAGCCAAGCAATGTGAGTTCCTTGTAACACTACAAAAAACTATGTTTTCAATGGTAACTTTTTGGTGGCAACTAAAAAGTTGCCAAAAACCTTTTTTAGTGGCGACCTTTTGTGGTCGCTACCGAAAGGTTCCTTCTCAGTGGCGACCTGTCAGAGTCACCATTGAAGGGTCAACTTTGAGTGGCAACTTATTTGGAGTCACCACTAAAGGGTTATTAAATATATATATTCTCCAAAACTTTTAGTGGCGACACAAGAAAAGTCACCACTAAAAGTCTACAAAAAACTTTCACTAGCAATTTTAAGTCACCACATAATGTTAGAAAAAAAAGAAGAAGGGGGAAAATGAAAGTTTTCCCCCACTTTCTCCCATTTCCCCTTTCTCTCACATTGCCCTATCCAGCCAAGCAATAGGGAAGATTTTTCCTCGACTTTGGGGTTTGATTTGATTTCAATCATAAGCCAACTAGATCTATCATGATAACTTTGCATGCTATGTAGAAATACCCGGAGATGGAAGATACTTACTCTGCTCTGATGCTCATCGAGCTTGTTTGAGGCCTGCAAAACCTCATCCTAGCAAACGTCTTCAGAGAGAGCTTGTTTGTTAGGTTCTTGATGAGTGAGTTTGTAATCAATACTGTTGGCATTCTGCCTGTACTGATATAAAATTTCCAGGGTATTATTAACTACCAATTCTATCAACTACAAGCTATGAAGGAAGCTCTTCGACGTGACCATGTTGTGATAGCAGTGACTAGCTACTACATATCTTGCCATAATTTGTTCCGTACTTTGACAGATCAGATGTAACTATAAATTTCAAATTGTTTTCAATTTCTTATTAAGTTCCTAAGATTAGGTTTCTAGATATTAAATCTGAGTTATTTATTTTGTTTTTTGGTTCTTCTTTAACAAGTGATTTAATTCATACAAGTACCTAAACTTGTTTTGATAATATTTTCTGTAACAGACAAGATCAAAAGTCGCATGAGGCAATCTTAAAAGCGTTAAACTTGATAGGGTTTATTTCACAAACTTATTCTCTAGTTGGTGTATAATCCCCCTCTCCCCAAGATTTTTTAATTTGCTGTGGTTCAGAGAATCTTTAAGTAATTTTGCTGCAACAGTTTGCTTTGAGTTTCCATCATTCCGTTAATGTCCCTTCTATTTGCAGTGTTGCTACTGAGCCTAATATGGAGGAGTGGACCACTAGGACAAAAGTTTATGAAAATTGCAAGAATCTGTGCGTCTCAAACATATCGATTATATCATTTTTTTTTCTATTGAAAAATTGCAATATATGAAAAAATATTCATTTCTCTGTGTATCGCCAAGAATTGAGCTCACAACTATTATATGCTTCTCGGGTTAGAATTTTGATGGTAGGAAAATACACCAGACTTTCAAATGCTTCTCTTTTTGTTGTAGAGGTACATTGCTCCAAAAAAATACTTATCAATTGCTATTTACTTTTTTCACTCTCTGCAACTGCCATTTTTACTGCTTCAGTTTTCGAGGCATAATGAATTTTTTGGTCTAAAGTATTATAATCAGCCCGTTCTAGTCACCTTCATTTCTCTTAGTTTTTAGAAGTATTTATTGCCAGTTTATCCTTTGTGGTTCTCATTCTGTTATCTAGCAAAGATATACAATGGGATATTTAAGAAATTGTGTATCCGTATTGTTTTGTTCTTGGTTCAAGTAAAGGTTTTGGGTGGACTCTTGACAGAAAGCAACTGAAAGTAGAGAAAGCAGGAAAATGAAAATAAGATTGGAGTTATTTATGATTCACACTAAAGAATTCATCAAATTTCAAAATAGGTTGGTCGACACAAATTAAGACAATATTATCTCTACATGTGTGTATATATTTGAAAGAAGATGATGAACTCCATTCAGCTGCTCTCTCCTTCTTCTTTTTTTATTCTTGCTACTTTATGTTTAATGTCAAAACCAAAGCAATTGATGCGTAGTTTTAGATATTTTATTTCTGTAAAACCCCTAAGGAAATGTTTTTCAAGATAGCTTCTCTGTCACCCCAATGGAATATGTAGGACTAAGTTCTATCTTAATTATGAACTTGTTTGCTTAAATGCGTTCATTTATCCTTCTTATGTCATCAAAATTTAATTTTGCTGCAAATGTAAGCCGGAAACTACTTTAAGATGCATTTAATCATTAATGAATTAGTGGCAGTTAATTTGTTCCATTGACTTCGATTAGAAGCAACTCCTAGGAAACTTTGAATTCTGTCATATCATAATCTATTATACTTGGCTTTTTGTGCAGGCACTTTTGCATACTTCTGTTGCTATCAATCGTAAACTTATTGTGGACTAGATTTCAGCTGGGCATTTGCCTTATTCTAATAATATTCCTTTTGGAATCTAGTTAACCTGGGTTTTATCTATTGTGCTTGACCTTCGTTAATTCATTATAAAGTTGCCTTTGCTGTTAATTTATGTGACGGACATTTTTATTTGTTTGCATTACTTTTTAAGTTAAATATTAATTTGTTATTGTGGTATGAGTAAAGACAAATTTTAATAAGCCTCAGGCAATGTTACACTTTTAGGAGATTATGTGGTCGGATTTTTGTCCTCTCAACTACCGTTGGCCAATAGAATTGGTTTAAAATGTTTGGGAGTGGGATATTAGTTACTGGTTTCTGATTAGATACCACTTCGCTTTGTTTTGTGCAGGTTGTGGCTTTCATTGTAAGTATGTCTATTTCATGTCGCTTCCACATTCTACCCTCAGAGAGTCATTTAGGGCTAATTAGTAGTGAAGGCCTTGATAGTTTCTATAGGATGTCACTTCCATGCTATCATTTTTACCCTAAAAATAATAATAATTAAAGTCAATATTTACATATATGTATATCATTGAGCCTTCTATAATCTATGTACACTTGGCACAACTAATACAACACCTAAACCGAGTTGATTGTTTTTTGATGCTTTATAATTATGTATATTCTTTTTTATTATTTAACATAGTATTTGTCTTTCAACAAATATTTGTTGTATTTGAAATTATGTTAATATATATCATTTCACTAATTTGTTTGTTCCTTCTTATTTTTTTTTCATATTGTAAGGTTTTACTTATAGTCTGTAGTACAAATGCAAATATAAATAAATAAATAAATAACAAAAAAAAAGAGGCTTCAACAACGACCCAAAATTGCCATTAAATTCCTAATTTTATGAGTATCAGTGTTCACTTTTTTAAGTCACCATAAAAAGGAGATTCAATGTTGACTTAAGTCACCATTGAATATCCTTTTTTAGTGGCAATTTTTTTAAGTCGCTACTGATACTTTTAAAATATGATATCACGGAATCAAGAATTTAGTGGTGACTTCAAATAGTTGCAATCACCATTAAATGTTCTTTTTTAGTGGTGACTTAGAAAAATTACAACTAAAAACATATTTTTAGTTATAATTTTTTGACTTTTAATGAAAATTTTAATAGTTTTTAGTGGCAACTCATAAAGTTACCACTCAATTTTCAGTGACGTCGACATGGACAATGACTTTGCAGTAATTAAAAGTCGCCTCCAAAACTCTTTAGTGTCAACTTTTCTTATTTTTATTGTAGAGTAATTTGATCATTAATGTACTTATGTAAAACATTATTATTGATAATATCATTGCTTTAACTGTTTTTTCTTTGGTTATACTTTGAAAGTTGCCACCAAAAGTCAATTTTCTTGTAGTATAATTTCATCATTAATGTACTCATATAAAACATTATTATTGATATTTTCATTGTTTAAATGTGTTTCCTTTAGTTATACTTTGATTAAGAGTGCTTTGATTTTAATCCAAAAATTCATGTTTGCAAATACTTTTGTTTCAATATGAAACTATAACAAATATTGTTTAATGTGCATCATGCGGTCGTTCTACAGTACAACAAGGAAGTAATAGTGACAGAAACGTTTAAGATAGATTTTTATTGTGTTAGGATTAACTAATTTCATTTATAATTGATTACTCTCTTTTTTTTTAAATGTAATTAGTTACATTACATTGAATATTAGTTTTTAAATTAATTATAGTTAAATATAAGTTTAAATAATTAATAGCACTATTCTTTTTTATTACGATTTTTGCAATATAGCTATTTTTTTGTATTTTGTATTTTTTTTATTATTATATTTATAGCAATATTAAAAAATTTTAATAATAAAAAAATTAATATAAAAAATTACACATTAGAATTTCAGCAGCGATCAAAATCGCCACTAAAAGTGTGACTAAACAAAATTGTTACGAAAATGGTTAAATACTATATAATTTAATTTTTTGGTAGTGACCAAAGTCATTATTAAAATTTTATTTTCAATAGTAATTTTTTTGTTAAAAGTCCACGGAAACCTAATAAAGTTGCTATTAAAAGTGAACATTTGATGGCAGTTTTCATAATTTTGATAGTAAAATTTACAATTTGTTTAGTTATCATTAAAAGTAGACTTTGGGGTTGCCCCTGAAAACATTTAGTAATTAAATTATCACCAACAACGTTGTGGCAATCAAAAACCTCTGTCGAAAATATTTAAAGATGACTTTTACGCTTTTAGTAGTGACTAAGTCACTGTTGAATGTCTATCTTCTAGTAGTGAAATATTTAAAACTTTTTAAACATGTAGTATTAGAGCAAGGTTATGGTTTACGACTATAATTCTATTAAATTTATTTGTAATATTACATTATTGGCGACTGTTTTGTTTTCACCAAAGTGAAAAATTATATGTAATTGATGGTTATTACACAAATATTAAAGGTTGTGAATATATAAATATTTTAGACCCCAAAGTATAATTATTTTTATAGTAATATTATGGATTTTAATATTGTGTCTTTATAAATATTTTATGCCCAAAGGTATAATTTTTTTTATAGACATATTGTAGATTTTGAATTTGTGACTATATAAATATTTTATGTCCAAAGGTATAATTATGTTTATATATAGTCATATTATAGATTTTTGAATTGTTTTATATCCGAAAGTATTTGACATCTCATAATAGATATTGGTAAAAGTGAATAAAGTTGTTACTTTTGAGTGAATCAATTGTATGTCATATTTTATCCCAAAAGATTTATATGATGATGTGCTAGATTGCTCTTAAATTGTGGCATAATTGATCAATTGTTTACCAACATTTATTATGCTCTATGGCTCAAGTTATTACTCCAAAACATATGTTAATCTAATTTTGGGGACTGGAAAGAGCAATTTTAATAACATTGGGATGTTTAAACTTAGATTTATCTTTCAAAAATCCAACTTTAACAATTGAGAACATTTTAACATTTTTTTTTTTATCATGAAACAATAGGATTGTTGAGAAAAATTGCCAATCCATGGTGGAAACTCCTAAGGCTAAGGAGTTTTTGTAATCTATTGAACAACAATTCAAATTTTTTGAGAAGGCATTAGTAGGTACGCTCATGGTTACTTTGATTAATAAAAAAATACAATGAGATAAGTGGTGTTTGCGAACACATAACGAAAATGTCAAACTTGGCTAAATGACTTAAGTCTATAGATAAAACCATTTCAGAATTCTTTTTGATGCAATTCATTCTCAATTTGATCTATTTAAAATTAGTTATAACACACAAAAGAAAAAGTGGACCTGATAAGTTCTCAATTGTTGGTATTTTTGCCTATGTTTCAGTAGGGGTTTTCTTGTCCTTTGAGTGTAAATGAGTGTCGACATTTCATAGCATTTGATAATAAATTGTTAAATGATGATTTAATGACTCTTGGTAATGTATTTATGTAGATAATGCTCAATTGGAAGCTGAAAAGAATGAAAACAAATAATTAAAGCTGGAAGTGACCATGTTCAGGTTGGTACTTGATAGTAGTGTAGTATCTTAGACTTTCTAGGATGAATTCGACATCAAATTACGGCAAGCTTGATGTCAAATTAAAAGGCTTGAAAATATATTTTGAATAATGTATTATATGCACTCTAATTCCGCTCAAGGAGGAAGTTATGCGTGTTGGAAGATAAAGTTCACTAGCAGTGTCAGCATTAGGTCAAAGTTGCTCCAAAGAGCTTGGGAGAGCCGTCGCCTAGAGCCACGGCTCAACCCATGCAAATATCCTACTTTTCTATTTAATAAGCAAGTTCGGACCTTATTTAATTGGCATTAAGGTGACCGTATGCATGGATCATTTGGCTATCAAGTACTTAATCACTAATTAAGAAGTACGCCGATCGAGCCCCATTTTATACAATGGTAATCTTGCTTCAAGAGTTTGACTTGGAGATCCAATATCAAAGAGGGATGAAAAATCAAGGGCCAACCAATTGTCTCGGTTAGAAAATGGAAAACCTTTGGGGGTTGGGACGTCGATCAATGAAGCACTCCCAGATGAAATAATGTTAATAAAATGATATTTTTTTAAGAAAAATTTTTTAACTCAAAATAATGTTACTTTAACTTATTTCTTATATTAGTGATATTTAATTTGTACATGTATTTTATTTTTTTGTGTAATTAAAAATAGTATTGTAATGAATATTATTGACTATTAAATATTATATCATGTGAAAATATGACATTCTTTCACACATAATAAAGTTATTAATGAAATTTAATTATATTAGTAGTATTATTTAATTATTTTTGTTTTAAATGAATTATTTAAAAGTAAAATACTCTGATATTTTGTGTTAAATACATGGATTTCTTCTCTCATTTTAAAAAATTTCACAAATCTCCCTTGTATTTTAAAAAAATTCTATAACTTAATCGATAATTAACAAAACCATTAAATTTTCTGTTAAAAGCTCAAAATTAATAATAATAAAAAAACATTTTTTGCTAAATAGGCAAAAAGAAGAAGGAAACAAAGGAAGCAACTAAAGAACAAAAGCTCCAGGCGCAAACCAGCGAAGAGCAGTAATTCCCAGTCTGTCACCAATGAACAGGGAAGAAAGGCAACGAGGAGCTCGATCCTATTCCACGGAACCATTTCCTTGGACATCCATTTTGGTCGTCTAATCTGCACAGGTATTTCCCTCACGGAGCGTGTGAATGGTATTGATCCATGGTTTGCTCTGCCACAGCTTCTTGCTATCATTCAAAACAGACCAATAGAGGTGATACTGAGTCGCTTCAACAGAACACAAATTAATTGACTGCCCCTAATGAGTCCGACTCAATGATAATAGAATGGAAGTCCTTCAAAATTTCCGTCTGCAAAGTAAAAGGAACTGCAAGCAGCTCCACAGAGAACACACTCCCACATCTTAGAAAAACCCCCAAATCCAATTCCCTTTATAATCACGGATTAACCCACCCAAACCTGCTTCTCCTGGATTACCACGTGCTTAATTTCTCAAATATTTAAAAATTTATTTATAATAAATTAAAAAATAAATACATAATTTAATCTTTAAATTTATTAGGTCATTATATTTTAATTTCTGAATTTAAGTTATTGTACAATTTAATCTCTGAATTTACTAAACGTCAGATAATTTAGTATTTCTGTTATCTCTACACTAACTGTTTACTGACGTGACCTGTTAAGTATTTATATAACACGTTAAATGCCAACTAATCATGCTACATCAGTGCTAACTCGGTCTTAAAAAAAGAATAAATACACAATTTAGTCCCTGAATTTATTAGGTCTTTACAATTTAATCTTTGAATTTATTATATTCCTACTATTTAGTCCCTAAATTCATGTCATTACACAATTTAATCTTCGAATTGATCAAACATCAAATAATTTAGTCCTTCTATTATTTTTATCTTAATTATTTGCTGATGTGACTTGTTAAGTGCTTACGTGGTATGTTAAATGCCAACTAATCATGTCACATTAACATTGATTTATCCATAAAATTTTGAAATAAATTAGTTCCTTAACCTCATACAATGTTGTTTGCTTCAAGTTGTTGAACTAACTATTGCATTCATTTTGCAAGACAATAAAAACCGTACAAGTATTCAAATAAAAAAGAAACCATCGTAAATGTATTTCAATAAAAAAAATTATACTATCAACTATTTAACAGTAGAGTGACAATATTTTTCACAGGTTAAAGCACATTTTTCTCTGTCTTCAAAAGAAAAAAATGATATATTTCAAGAAATGAAGTATCTTATTAAAATATACAATAAAATTTAAACATGATTATGAGGGCTAATTAATAAATATCAACTATAAATTTTTTAGTATTAAAATATTTAAATTAAAGCAAAAATTATAAGAATTAACACAATACTGAACAAGAATGGATTATGAAATCATGATTTTTTCTTATAGTCCAAAATGTGTAAAGTGTCAAGTTAACTACTCATGATTGTTAATATCATAAATGTCATAATACTTTTTTTTAGTCATCAAAAAATTATTAGAATAATTTCATAGTAAGGGGGTGTTTCATGGCGTTATTAGTTGAAGACAGAAAATGAGATTTTTCATATGAGAAGTAAGAAAATAAAGTGGAAAACGAAGCATTTTGAAGTTTTTTTAAACTGAGTTAGCATTAATATAATAGGCTATGTTTCAAGGAGTTAGTGTGAAAATAATAGAAGGACTAAATTGTTTGACCCTTGGTAAATTCGAAGATTAAATTGTACAATAACTTAATTCAAAGACTAAATTGTAGGGATTTAATAAATTCAGGGATTAAATTATGTATTTACTATTTTTTTAAGCTGATTTAGTGCTAATGTGACATGATTAGTTGGTATTTAACATACTACGTAAGTACTTAACGAGCTATGTCAACAAATAGTTAATATAGGGATAATGAAATGACTAAATTGTCTGACATTTGGTAAATTCGGTAACTAAACTATGAAATAACTTAAATTCAGAAATTAAAATATAATGACCTAATAAATTAAGGGATTAATTTTTGCATTTACTCGGATGACCTAATAAATATAATGACTTAATAAATATAATGGCCTATTATTTTATCTTTCTGAATCCCTAGTGTGTGTGTGTGTGTGTTTTTGGGTCAATAAATTTCCTTTTATTTGGATGAATTTATATATCCTAAAATTTTGGTTGTATATCTCTAATTAGTTTAAGATTTCCATGTGCTTATTTTTCATGCCACTCTCCACTAATATAGGCCAAAACTACCTTTAGGATCAATAGGACTTTATTTAACTTGTAATGTGGTCAGGGTATAAGGTAAGATAAAGGATACAAATTTAGGCTCAATCACCCAGCACCATACGATTAAATCTAATCTCTTGAGCTTTCCTAAATTTGGGGTGATTTCCCCCTCCCCACACTCATTTTCTTGTTTCAATTGAATTTATCTATCATTTTTCCTCAATTCTCTAATTGTTTTTCTTTTCACAGCATTTGGATTTTTCTTCTATTTCCTTTGCATAATTCTTTTCTTTTCCTTGCTCCACCCTTCCACCCTTTTTTTAAATAAAGCTCTATAAAACATATATTCAGAAAAATAATCATGGAGTGAGTGAATAGGATCAAAAATAAAGATATTCATTCAAATTTTAGCTTTCAGCTCATTTGTGGTTTTTAGAAGGAAAAATTCATTAAGCTCAAAATAGAGGAATTAAGGATAATTCATTGTTTAGGTTAGACTTGCAAGGCTCAATCTATCAAATAATGCTTAAATCATCTCCTAAATAATAGTATTAACCTAGAATTTTGCCTCAAGCAGCATTCAAATAAGTTCTAGAATCCTATGGAGATCATAAAATATATTTGAATTATATAAACCTTCTCTAAGTAAAAGATAAATTTAATGCTCAAAGTTATTGTACAAAAAATATTTCAGAATTCTAAAGTCAAAAGTAATAAATTGCAAAATGGATAAAATTGCACACAACTATGAATTTTTTATATTTTTGAAGAGTTAAAAAAATATTTGGATAGTCATATCATTGGCTATTGGTTGTGCCTAACATCCCAAAACATAAATTGAAACACTCACACAATCACTCAACTTGTTAAACGCAATAAAAGTGCATTAATAGTGAAAATCAGAAAATTGATGCTCAAAATGGGGTCACAATTATTCAGACAAATATACTTTTACCCCCACACTCAAACTTTACATTGTCCTCAATGTAAAAGAAAGATAAGAGTAGGAAAGGATATATGAAAACATATGAGTTAAGTGGACTTCCCTGAATTTGTTTAGGGTGGAATGAGCATGTTGCATTACTGGACCTTAACTTTTTCTGATATCCACCTGTTCTTTTTCTTTTTCTTTTTATATTGGGTTGCCTCCCAATAAGCGCCTTTGTTTAATATCGTTGGCTCGACTCAAAGCTCCTTATGTCATTCATGGAGGGTCCTTAATGTCCACTTTGAATTGACTTTCCATTGGATTTGTAGAATTTTGAGGTTCAGTTGTATCATGAGCAGGGAAGTCAGCATTAGTCAAAAGTTTAATTAAATGAGAACTCAACTTACCTGAGAATAACTGATGTCTTGAGTAGCTTTTGGCATCCAATTTAATTTCATCTTTTTGAGTTTTTGCCAAAGTAGGGGGCAGCTTCCCTCTATCTTTGAGTAGGGCATATTTATTTGAGGTTATCACTGGGGGTGGTTCTCCACTATATATGTCCTTTAAGTGGCTAGGGAAGCTCTTTAAGCCTAGGTCAGGATTTTGTAAAATAGAAGGTATAGGCATTTTATTAGAAATTGGTAACAAAATAGAAAGATCCTTACCTATTTGCTGTACTTTTGGTGCTTCCTCTCCTGCTGTAATATTCTCTTCGAATTTGGCATTCAGGGTAGATTCTACAGCCTCTTTATTAGTAGGCTTACTACTGTCAACTTTCAAGTTATCTTTTTCATTAAGTGCAGAATTTTCCTCTTTTTGCACTAATGATGCTGGAGCTAGACTTTCAACTTCTGAATTCTGAGCCTCTAATCGATTGACTGTTGTTGCAAGTTCCCTAATTTGATTTGTTAAGCTTTGAATGCTGGCCCTTACCTCTTGTTGAAATTGATGAGTATTACGTTCAATAGATTTAACAATTTCCTCTAAAGAACTACTTACCTGAAAATCCTGATATGCAGACTGTCTAGTGAGTGAATACTTACCTCTAAAGAACTGCATAGTGAGTGAATAGTGACCTCAAATTTAATCTTTCGATCTAGAGTATCGATTGGCTTCCAATATCAAAACTGAAGGTGTTACTGGATTCAGGACGAAGAGTACTTCAGTTTTAACCGATCAGTTTTTGAAATCAACCGTTGAATCGCCGAAGATCTGAAGTAGAAAATCTCGGTAAAAGGTAAGTTCTGAAAAACCTTACTTAGAAACTTCTAATTAGAAATCTGACTCCGTAGATGGATTCAAAACCTAGATAAACATTAGGATATGAAATTGTTTAGTTGATTTGGTAACTTTTTATATGGTGGTGAATAGTGTTTTACGGCATGAATAGTGGCGGTGAATAGTGATTTCCGGCGATGAATAGTGGTAGTGAATAGTATTTTTCGGTGGTGAACAGTTTTGGACCGTCCGGACTCGATTTTGGGGTCTGTTTTACCGAATTCAGACCAGGAACTAGGATTTTAGGGCTGTCCAATCTGGAGCCCTTACCGGTGAGTGGGTTTTTCATACTATAGCGCATGTTTTACGAATTCGGTTTATAACTCTCTCGTAGGATTTTAACTAGTTGGAATGTATGTTAAATTGTTTTACCGCTTTCAAAACCAATATGTTCCAACCATGTTAGAAATTGTAAATTTTAATCCTAGTTGAACCCTAGGTATGCAGGGTAAGAGTCTAGACTGATAATTCTCCATTTGAGCTAGATTTATAGAAATGCGAACTTAGTCATAGAAATGAACTAAGTTAGCCATGAAATGATTTGATGCATGCGAACATCTATGCGACGTCTACGGACGATATGTTTAAATGGAAAGTTTATGATGATAAAGGTCTCCATGGGAATACATGGATGAAACATATTTTAGAACGGAATTTTATGCATGAAAAGAGCTAGATGGAGAATTAGAGCTTTATTGTAAAGTTATTAAAATGTTTTACTTTAAACTCTTTGAATAGCATATTTTCAAATATTTTCTATTGGAGGAACCCTTTTAGATCACTGTTAGCTAGCCGCAGGGAGTGCTAGCCCTGGTGCACCATGGTCATGTGAAAGCTTCGTCCTAGGATACTGTGACGGGCATATGACTGCCTAAGACACAGGATTTCATGCGAAGGATTCGCCCAGGACATTGTGACGGGCATATGACTGCCTAAGACATAGGGATTTAGGGTGGACTTATGTCTACGCCTACAGTGATTGCCATACCCTTGCTGTGTGTTTGGGGAAATTTAGGGTGAACTTATGTCTACGCCTACAGTTATTACCCTACCCTTGCTGTGTGCTTGGGGAAGATGATTGATCTGTTAGAAAAAACCTCCAATAAACTAGTGCATTGTTCTTAAAGATTAAATATTTCTAAAATATCTCATTCATCATTGTTATTGCATAAATAACTTCATTTATTACTTACCATGCATAATTGATTTGCTTTACGGTTACTGATTTAATCATATTTTATCTTTTTAACATACATTTGAATTGTTTTGCTTTTCTTTCAATAAATTATGGTTAAATGTTTAATGTTTCAATTATTAAACTCATTGCGAAACACTCGTGCTTGGTTTGCCATGTTTCTGTTATAGTGTGATTTACCCATTCACTGAGATGTGATCTCACCCCTCTTCTGTTTCCTCCCCACAGATAGTCAAAGAGACTTTGATCCAGCTACAGTTTCGTAGGAGGCTGAAGATAGTGTTGGTGAACCCCAGTTTGGGCAAGGCTCTTTTGTACTGTTTGTTTAGTTTAGTTTATGTCTAGTGTACCTCCATGAACTTACAGGCAGGATCTTCGCTTCTTGCGTATTTTGATGTGTTGTTTGGAAAACGGTTTTATTTTTTTTACAATGATGTTGGTATTATGAGGCCTTAGGCCAAGTTGAATCACATGAATATTATGAGGCCATGGGCCAAGTTGAATCACGGATGTTGGATTCATGAGATATATATATATATATATATATATATATATATATATATATATATATATATATATATATATATATATATATATACAGTATTTTTTGATATTGGATATGGCATATGTGGCCAGTTATATTTATTATGTACTCTGGATTGTGTGCTGGATGTTTGTGCACGCTATGTGTTAAGCTTGCGGCTAGGGGAAAACCCTTATGCCGTGCCAGTCATGTGTTCCATCATTTGGGGCCGTGACATAGTGGTATCAGAGCTTTAGGTTTTCCTGTGTTCATGGAGTAACGGACCTTTAGGTAGGACTTTGAGTATGGGTATGAATCCGGACATGCTTATACTCACGGTGCTGCTAAAGGGGTTCGATAGGATGTTGTCTTTTTGTTCAAGTAAGTCAGTTTATAGTATGCTATGTTGGCATGGTTAAGTGACGGTTGGGCTATCTCTATTTTATAGCGAGATGCGTCTTAAAGAATTTAAGAAATTGAGACAGATACCAAATATGATGGTTTCTGAATGTGACATCATGATGGTTTCTGAATGTGACATCCGTTGTACCCGGTTGTCTAGATATGGTATATTGTGATATGATTTTGAGAATGAATTTGTTGGCATTATGTCATGTCATTTTGAAATATCACTAGAAGGTGATTAAATTCAATATTCTTGGAGAATTTTCTCTCTTGATACAAAGAAATCTTAGTGAGATACCCAGTAACCTAATCTCTACTTTAGTAGCCCATAAGTAATTACAAAAAGGTGCCAAGGATAGTTGGCAGTGGTGAGAGATGCTGATATAAAGTATACCACTGTAAATCAAGTTCCAGTGATTAGAGAATTTTCTGATATAATTTCTAAGGAATTACCAGGATTACCCCAAAATAATAAATAGAATTTGGTATTGATTTATTTCCTTGCCAGCGTCTATATTTCCATATAGAATGGCACCCACTGAACTTAAAGAACTGAAAAAGAAATAGTTACAAGACATGTTAGACAAGGGATTTAAAAGCCCTAAAAATTTTACTTGGAGTGCTCCAGTTCTATTTGTGAAAAAGAAAGATGGATCACTATGACTATACATAGATTATAGACAATTGAATAAAGTGACAATGTGGAATAAATACTCATTACCTCGTATAGATGATCTATTTGATCAGTTAGAAAATACTCAACATTTTTTTTTTAAAAAAAATTAACTTGATTTGATATTTAGATATCATCAATTAAGGATAAGAGAAGAGGATATTAAAAAAAAATTTCTTTCAGGATTCGGCATGAACACTATGAGTTTATAGTTATGTTATTTGGATTGACAAATGCCCCAGCTACATTCATAGAGTTAATGAATAAGTAATTAAGCCATCCCTAAATCAAGTTGTTATTATATTTATTAGAATATTTCAAGAGTTCAGAGGATCATAAGCAATATTTAAAGATAGTATTACAAACTCCAAGGGAGTATCAGCTATATGCTAAGTTCTCAAAATATGAATTTTGACTTAGTAATAGTACTTTCTTAAGGTATGTGGCTAGCAAGATGGTGTCCAAGATAACCCTAAGAAAGTAAAAGTGGTACAGCAATGTCCACATCTTGCTACAGTTATAGATAAAGATCCAAGTCCAATTTGCGCTTTCTGCTATGGTCTGTTGTCCATTCTATTTGAGCTGTGATTGGATTAGGTACATGAACATATGCTTGTAAAGCATCAATCAACTCCTCATCATCTGAAGCTAAGATGAGAATTCGTCGTGCTGAGTGTGGGATAAACATTTGTTCCACAGCATGATCAAGGAAAGATAACAAACCATCAAAGAAGTGATTAACATTTAACAAACCTATTGGTTTGTGGTGCATATTCAGTTGTGCCCAAGAGACTATTTGAAAAATCTCCTCTAAAGTACCAAAACCACCTGGTAAGGCAATGAAGGCGTCAGCATTGCTCATTATTCTAGCCATGCGTTCATGCATAGAAGCTACTCTATATTCTTCCCCAATTGTTTTCCCTATGTTGCTGGATGCAGCTAGAGTTGTAGGAATAATACCTAGAACTTGGCATCCTCCTACATGTGCAGCTGTAGCCACACACCCCATTAACCCACAGTTACCTCCACCATAGACTGGATGAATTTCTCCTGGCCAGCACCATACCCAGGTTTTGTGCTGCTTTCACATATTCTCCGTCCTTTCCAGGACTGGAACCACAAAAGACACAGATATTTCGAAACTGACGGAATGTTGTTCCCTTCATAATTGTTCTTACCTTAACTTTGAGTATAAACAAAGATACTAATGTAAGTATTTATTGAACTTAGAGAAGGGCATATTTATAATAGCTATGCGAATAGGCCGGATATTATTAGAACAGCTATGTGAGTGATTGGTGGATATCAGCTAAATTAAAGGTAAAAAAAATGCAAGCATGTATATGTACAGTAGTTATGACTGTGACCCATATTAAGCACATAAAGAGCATAAGATAAGATATCACCAGAAATCTGTCTT
The DNA here is from genome assembly GCA_037074535.1 of Gleditsia sinensis. NCBI lineage: Eukaryota > Viridiplantae > Streptophyta > Magnoliopsida > Fabales > Fabaceae > Gleditsia > Gleditsia sinensis. The sequence goes on from CM073472.1 coordinate 53,797,095, forward strand.
TTTCTTGTTGTCTTTGATGAAGTATTGATGTCTTGAAAGGTTGTAGGTGATAGCCGTCATTGTAAAAAAAAAAAAGAAAAAGAAAAAGAGTGAAAATGCAAACCACTTAATTGTTGAAGAGGAACAATCAAATGGTTTATTTTGTTTTCTCAATGTTTTTACCAGTCGACTATTGGTTTATAAGTCGACTAGCTATTTTGAGAAATTTTAATTTGGACTAGTTATTTACAGTTGATTGATTATATATATTTTGAAGCAACCAACTGCATCCTACCAGTTAACTATGTGCTCTTGTTATTTACAGACTTATTAGGCTCAGGAATATTTCTTTTCCATATGATATGCTTCCGCCGAATAACAATATCTTTGAATTAAATTTTGACACATATATTCAAAATTTGCAGCCACCGATTGCGGCCACCGATTTTCGTCGAAATAGCAGTTAGATTTTGTTTACAGATTTTCAAGAATTACGGCCACCGATTTTAATTTCCTGTCAATGTTTTGTCCAAATTTCTGACTTTCTATTTTGGCACCATGCTCTATTACGTGTTTCGCATTTTCTGCTGCATTATTCTACATTAATATTTGGCATTAAATGTGAGATTCTTTTTCCTTATTATAAGGAGGGTTAATTACTAATCTTTTGAACTCAGTTATTATGGTGTTCAACTGATTAGTAGATTAAAGTAATAGAGATTTTGAAAAGAATATATGGATGATGATCTAATGGTGCTTTGACGAATGTAATCAAATGAATTAATGGTGTTGAAGTTTTTGAGGAGTAAAGTATGGAAAGTAAGATTTAAGTTAATCTCGAAATTTTTAATTTGGAAACATGGAGAATATTTTGAGAATCGTCTCCGAGAATAATGTAAGTGATTAAGATATTTGTGTTAAGGATTTATACCTTGCTAAATTGAGTCTAGTAATCAGAATGTAAATCATGTTGAGATTTGAAAATTCACGTATAAATAATTGTTGAGAAAAGAGATTTCAGAAGAAGCCATAGATTGTAAATATGGATAACCTGAGGTAATAAGGATATACTGAGATATAAAAAAAATGGTACTAGTATAATGGTAAAAAGAAGATACAAGTGAAATTTTTCATTGGCAGGTATGTTGGCAAGTACGAATTGAATATATTATCTCAAGAGAGTTATTCAGGAAGTCTAAGGATATTTATTATATTATAGTATAACTGATACTAAATTTAAATGATGTGTTTATACATTAGAAGTTATGCTTTAAGTAATTTTATATTATTGTGGTGAAAGTTTAGAGAAATTAATTGTCCTTAGTTGAACTTGCTCATAGCAGTAATTATCATGCCAATATACAATGTCATCACTTGAAGTTTTACATGAACATCATAGGTTTCTTAATATGTGAGTGAATTGAGAAAAGTTAAACTTTGGAAATTTAATTTGGAATAACATGCAATAGATAGAATATGACTTATCTAAATTGATGATGTTAGCTTAGAAAGCATGCTTCAAGCATTTTTTTTTTTAAGATTGGTGAGAGATTCCTTAGCAGAATCTGTCTATAATAAAATGATATTAGAAGATTTAAGCCTTATGTAAGAGGTGTTACAAATATTTTGTTAAATGACTCAGTGGAGTTAGATTTATTAATAAGATGTCATTGAAAAAGTGAAAATTGATTAGAAAAAGAAATACAAGTAACTCAATACTAGTCAAAAGTCTATAAGGACCATGAATGTTGAGCACTAGGAATTATTAGTTGGTGATCACATATTCTTTAATGAATCGCCAATGAAAGAGGTAATGAGATTTAGAAAGAAAGAAAAGTTACACCCTCGGTATATAGAACCATTTGAAATTCTTGATAAGATCGGTTCAGTGGTTTATTGTTTGGCTTTACCTCCTAAATTGGGTAATGTCTATCCAGTTTTACATGTGTCTATGCTACAAAAATATTTACCGGATTCTACACATGTTATACAGTGTCCATAGGTTCAGTTACAGAAAGATTTAACCTAAGAGGAACAACTAGTAGCAATAGTGGACAGACAAGTAAAGAAGTTACGGTTAAAAGAAATACCTATAGTAAAGGTGATATGGAAAAATAACTCTTTTGAGGAAACTACTTGGGGAAAGAGAGGAGAATATACGCGCTAGATATCTGCATTTATTTGAACAATGAAAAAGTATTTTTTTGCAACTATGGTGATGAAATTCGGGGACCGAATTTCTTTAAGGGGGGAAGAATGTAATAACCGTAAAATTTAACGAAAATTCCAATTAAAGGAAATTTAGAATAAAAGAGAGAATTTTGAAAATATGAGAATTTATGTTTTGGCGCGTACTTTTTTATTTTAAATGATAGTATTTTGCTATAAGCAAATATATTTTATTTATGTAGAAATGATTATGATTTGTTAAAAGTAAGTGGACTTTTAAGTAAAAGAAGTATTGTGTTGCTTAAAATAATTATATCGGCCTCTAATGAATTTGTATGGTATTTTTAGAAATATTCTTTCTTTTAATATGAATAAAGATATTTGTTTTGAAATTTGTTTTATTATGATTTTTATCAAGAAAAACTGTGATTTAAGAGTTTAACTAAAGATTTACGAGAATGAAAAATTTTAGAAATTTTTGGGATATTTTATGATGAAAAATGGAATTTATATGAATTTTTATAAAAAAAAATACTATTATTAATTATTTAATAATAATTATTATATTTAAAAAAAAGGTTTCAGAAACCATAAAATGAAACCGGGGGCGACATTTCAGAAAGAAGAAAGAAAAAAAAACGGAGAGGAATAGTGCTGCATAGTGAGTGAATAGTGACCTCACATTTTATCTTTCGATCTGGAGTATCGATTGGCTTCCGATATTAAAATTGAATTTGTTACTGGATTCAGGACTAAGAGTACTTCAATTTTAACCGATCAGTTTTTGAAATCAACCATTGAATCGCCGAAGATCTGAAGTAGAAAATCTCGGTAAAAGGTAAGTTTAAAAAACCTTACTTAGAAATTTCTAATTAGAAATCTGACACCGTAGATGGATTCAGAACCTAGATAAACATTAGGATATGAAATTGTTTAGTTGATTTGGTAATTTTTTATATGGTGGTGAATAGTGATTTTCGGCGATAAATAGTGCGGTGAATAGTATTTTTCGGCAGTGAACAGTTTTGGACCTTCCGGACTCGATTTTGGGGTCTGTTTTACCGAATTCAGACCAGGAACTAGGATTTTAGGGCTGTCCAATCTAGAGCCCTTACCGGTGAGTGGGTTTTTCATACTATAGCGCATGTTTTATGAATTCGGTTTATAACTCTCTCGTAGGATTTTAACTAGTTGGAATGTATGCTAAATTGTTTTACCGCTTTGAAAACCAATATGTTCCAACCATGTTAGAAATTGTAAATTTCAATCTTAATTGAACCCTAGGTATGCAGGGCAAGCATCTAGACTGATAATTCTCCATTTGAGCTAGATTTATAGAAATGCGAACTTAGTCATAGAAATGAACTAAGTTAGCCATGAAATGATTTGATGCATGCGAACATCTATGCGACGTCTACAGACGATATGTTTAAAGGGAAAGTTTATGATAATAAAAGTCTCCATGGGAATACATGGATGAAACATATTTTAGAACGAAATTTTATGCATGAAAAGAGCTAGATGGAGAATTAGAGCTTTATTGTAAAGTTATTGAAATGTTTTACTTTAAACTCTTTGAATATCATATTTTCAAATATTTTCTATTGGAGGAACCATTTTAGATCACTGTTAGCTAGCCGCAGGGAGTGCTAGCCCTAGTGCGCCATGGTCATGTGAAAGCTTCGGCCTAGGATACTGTGACGGGTATATGACTGCATAAGACATAGGATTTCATGCGAAGGTTTCAGCCTAGGATACTGTGACGGGCATATGACTGCCTAAGACATAGGGATTTAGGGTGGACTTATGTCTACGCCTACAGTGATTTCCATACTCTTGGTGTGTGCTTGGGGAAATTTAGGGTGGACTTATGTCTACGCCTACAGTGATTACCCTACCCTTGCTGTGTGCTTGGGGAAGATGATTGATCTGTTAGAAAAAACCTCCAATAAACTAGTGCATTGTTCTTAAAGATTAAATATTTCTAAAATATCTCATTCATCATTGTTATTGCATAAATAACTTCATTTATTACTTACCATGCATAATTGATTTGCTTTACTGTTACTGATTTAATCATGTTTTATCTTTTTAACATACATTTGAATTGTTTAGCTTTTCTTTTAATAAATTATGGTTAAATGCTTAATGTTTCAATTATTAAACTCGTTGCGAAACACTCGTGCTTGGTTTGCCCTGTTTCTGTTATAGTGTGATTTACCCATTCACTGAGATGTGATCTCACCCCTCTTCTGTTTCCTCCCCACAGATAGTCAAAGAGACTTTGATCCAGCTACAGCTTCGTAGGAGGCTGAAGATAGTGTTGGTGAGCCCCAGTTTGAGCAAAGCTCTTTTGTACTATTTGTTTAGTTTAGTTTATGTCTAGTGTACCTCCATGAACTTACAGGCAAGATCCTCGCTTCTTGCGCATTTTGATGTGTTGTTTGGAAAACGGTTTTATTTTTTTACAACGATGTTGGTATTATGAGGCCTTGGGCCAAGTTGAATCACATAAATATTATGAAACCATGGGCCAAGTTGAATCACGGATGTTGGATTCATGAGATATATATATATATATATATATATATATATATATATATATATACAGTATTTTTTGATATTGGATGTGGCATATGTGGCCAGTTATATTTATTATGTACTATGGATTGTGTGCTGGATGTTTGTGCACACTATGTGTTAGGCTTGCGGCTAGGGGGAAACCCTTATGCCGTGCCGGTCATGTATTCCATCATTTGGAGCCGTGACAGAAACCACCAACCATATTTACCTGCTCAAATGACTTATCATATAAAGTTGGGTACCCAATAGACGGATGCTCCATGATTGAATGATTTCCATAGAAATTTTCTCTTTACATATTTTCTACACGTTGACGAACAAGAGAGGTTAAATTTGCAAGTTGTTGTTCAAGGGAAGAACTACATACCTCACCATCATGTCGTAATGGAGAGCTTAGCCTAGTGCCAAATTGTTGAAAATTGGCTGCCATATTCAAAGTTATGAACAAAAAGAAAAAACTAAAATAAAATAAAATCACAAAAGGTAAATAGACACAATCCCCGGCAACGGCGCCAAAATTTGGTGCGTACTATCGTAGGTACACCCAAATTAATACCTTACTTCAAAACTAACTTGTAGTAGTGGGAGTAAGGGTCGATCCCACAGAGACTGGTATTACCTTATGTGATTAGAAAAAGGGGGGATTGATAATCGCAAATTAAGTAAAGTAAACAATAATAAAAATAATTAAGAGAGTAATTAATAAGAAAGGCGTTAGTTTCAGTTGATATCCACTATCAAGGGATTGTATTGATCATTGACAATATAATCAATCTGTAATTGAATATCTATCATTGGGTTTCTAACTCTGTTCCTCATTAAGTCTAGTAAATTAATGACAATCGCACCAATTAAACCCTAATTAACAAACAATCTTTTAGCACATCGGTAAAGCATATCTTATTAACCGCATGAAGAACTAGAGAAACTAACAGAGCTAAACAAATATAAACACATCGGCTATATCTAATTTGGTTAATTATTCATCATAGGTTCAATGATTTATAATCCAAAATCCTCAAACCTATTTGCCTCATGAATCACAGAATTGAAGATTTTGTTCAAAACATAATTCAGCGGTAGACTAAGACAGACAATATACTAGTAGGCCTCCTAGCAATCATATGAATAATCATTGAGAATAAGAGAAAATGAATAATCAATACTCGATTCAAATTGAAATAATAAAATCAAATCCACATCTTACAATACATGAAGATCCCTTGAGGTTTCAATCTACCTCTACCAACTAAAAAGAACTAGCCACACAGGGCCATAAGAAAATCTAAAAAAGAATTGAAGAATGTAATTAAGAATTTGGATGAATGATTAAATGAATTCTCTGATTTCTTTCCTCCCCTTTTATAGATTCCCTCCTCCTAATCGGAGTATGAGTGTTTCTAGGTCAAATCCCGGCCCATCGGGCTTTAATTGGAGTCAAGAAGACCTAAAAATTGCGAATTTAGCAATCTGGTGCTGCGGCGAGCACCGCAGCACTACGAAAAGCTTCTGACGGGGTGCCGTGGCGCCTGTGCAGCGCCATGGTACTTCGGATTCTGACCCTCAGGCACCCCAGCACTGGGCATCGGGCGCCGCAGCGCTCGGTGCTTCTGGGCAACAAACGCCGCGGCGCGCTGGGGAGCGCCACGGCCTTCCGAATCTATGATGACGCAATGCCGCAGTGCTCTTTTCCGAGCACCACAGCACCCAGAAAACTCCAAAATTTGCCAAAGTGCCAAACACAAAAGTTGTAGCTCTATGTCTCTTCTTTCTATAGCCACTAAATGTACTTTAATCCAATATACATTGAAGGAGATATGCTAAAGGTAGTGGAAAAAGGTCAGAATTCATCCTGCTGCACTGTGATTCTGATTTTCAATCTCTGTAACGCTATTAAATCTCCTGAATTTGACCAAGTTTTCAATATAAACATTGTAAATAATTGTGTTATCGTTTCACAGCTACTTGAATCACTTTGATTGGAGTTCATAAGAGGGAGATATTCTCAAAACAGTACTAAAAGGTCTGGAATTGCTGCAATGTAACATTTTTTCATAAATTTCTTATCTTTTTCTTCTCTTTTCTTCTTCTTTTGTTCCTACAACACAAAACACAAAACAAAGCTAATTCTTAATTATATTTTACTTTAATAAAAAAATTAAGTTTAAAAATATTAATACCATGCTTAATTAAGATCACATCAGGATAACGAAAGGACTAAATTGTCTGACATTTGGTAAATTCGGCGACTAAACTATGAAATAACTTAAATTCAGATACTAAAATATAATGACCTAATAAATTAAGGGATTAATTTGTGCATTTACTCTAAATTAAATCATGTAACGAAGGGCATTTTACAAATTTTATGATTAAATTTATTAATTTTAAATTTTTAACAAAAAAGTTAACAATTTAGTTAATTATAGATTAGGTTTATAACAACCCTAAGATTTAGTAATTTTTATTTATGTATGGATTATTAAAAAATAAAGGAGTAGGGATATAATTGAAAGGTTTTAAAGATGAAAATGAAAACTTATTAATATTTTTGTGGGTCAAATTGTAACTTCTTAAAAGTTTAGGGGTCAAAATGTAAATAAAAAATTTTCAAGGACTTCCTCTAACAATTAGCAAATTGTCAAATTGTTCCACCTTTATTTATTAAAAAAAAAGAGACAGAAATTTTTTCTATAAAACAGTGATAAATAGTATTTTTCTCTCCAATTTTTTTCTCTAGACTAGAGTACTTTCAAATATCTGATCTCAAAATTAAGAGTACCATTGGATTCAAAACAGAGAGTACTATGATATTGGTCGAATAATTTTTCAAATCAGCCGTAGATTGGAAGTAGAAAATCTTTAAAAGAAGTAAGTTATGAAACTTCTATTTAGAGATCTCAAATTAAAAATCTAACACCGTAAATGGATTCAAGAGATAGATAAACTATAGGATATGAAATTTCTTAGTCATTTGATAACTTTTGGTGTCATAAATAATAACTCTGACCAACGTGAATAATGATTCTAGTGGGTGTGAATAGTAACTCCGGCCAACATAAATAGTATTTCTAGTTGATGTAAACAGTATTTTGGACTATGAACAGTACCCATTAGTTAACCAAACTCCTAGACTCATTTTTTAGATTTTGGGACCCTCGAAACTCATTTTTGAGGTCTATTTGGTTAAATTTATATTAGAAAAGTGCATTTTGAGGCTATTCAACCTGGAGCCTTACCCTGTAAGTAGATAATTCTTTCTATGACTTACCCTATGCTCTTCTTGAACTTTAAATGTATAAATGGTTATGTTTATAAGTTATTTATGCTATCATAAGTTTTCGAAATGTGTTAAAATATCTGCTTTACTTACTAACTAGCATATAGTTCAAGAAGAGTATGGTTTTGCAAATAAATTTTGAAACCCATTGAATATATGGCTTTAAATTTCTTTGTCATCATTTAGTAAAGTGAATATTATATGCATGAGGCATTAATTAGTAAAGCTATAAAGTTGCCGAATATGATTGAATGGCAAGTATAAAACTCATGGCGAGTTGCTTAATAATTATGCATTGCATTTTATGGATATATATATATATATATATATATATATATATATATATATATATATATATATATATATATATATTTGTGTGTGTGTGTGTGTGTGTGTGTATGTATGTATTGATGAATATCGACAGGTTGTATGGTTTGAGATGGTACCGAGTAGAAGGTATCAGTGGTAATGTGATTATGACAGTGGTAATATGAGGAAGTAGAAGGGTGATGAACTCAAATTCCCTGATTACTTATTGTGACTATGACAGTGGTAATGTGAGGAGGTAAAACGGTGATAAACTCACATTCTCTGATTACTTATTGTGACTGTGACTGTGGTAATGTGAAGAGGCAAAAGGGTGATGAACTCACATTTCCTGATTAACTATTGTGACTATGACTGTGATGATGTGAGGAGGCAGAATGGTGATGAACTCACTTTCCCTAATTACCTATTGTGACTATAGTCGAACGGTCACTATACGTATAGCAAATGAGTGAATTGAGTATATTGAGAGTTGTAACATGCTTGAGCATTATGTAAAAAGATTGAATTTTCAATGCATATATAGTATGTTAATTATGCATCAACAAAAGTTATAATTTTATTTCAAAAGTTTGATATTTTTCTATAGCTTATATATTTTAACATAACACCATCCCTTGCTGTGTGCTTGGGATTATTTGATAGTTCTGATATGGGATCCTCCTAATGTTTCATGTGAAATATTTTGATGCATAACAATATTTGATTAATAATCATACCGTATTACATAGAATTTTGGATATCTGAATGTGATTTAAATTGAGAATATTTGAAATGCGAGTTCCATATAAATGTACTTTTGAACTGTTATTTTATATGTGATAAATTTTAAAATATGAGTACATCTATATGCTGACCTAAGAGGTTATAGAAAGTATTATCTACTTACTGAGTTGTCAAACTCACTACACGATATTTTCATATTTTTCACATAAAGATACAGAGTCTGATACTTTAGATAGGTGATCAGCTAGCCAACATATTCTCTGGGTGAACCTACTTTGTTTCCAGAGATCGTAGATTTTTGGTTATATTGTACTTGAACTCTAAAGTATGCTTTGAATGTTACTGGTAGGATTCCTACTTTTGCTGTTACTTTAATATTTATAGTCTTAGTCTATATATTGTGTATACATAAAAATCTTTATATGTAACTGTTTCCAATGATAAAGGAGTGTATTATGCATGTTATGGCAAATACATGTTTGTAAAGTATGTGTTTCATGTGCCCTTAAATTAAGGGTATGACAAGTTGGTATCAGAGCATTATGTTTCTCTGTGGCTGTCAGAACAAATGATTCATTAGTAGGACCTTTAATATGGATATGAACTGAACATATTTATACTTCAGGTGTTGCTGAGAGATTTTATAGAGTTTCAATTTACATTCGATTCTAAATTGCTAAATTTCCTAGTATAAGATTGATTGAATATTATGGCATCTTAAAAAGTATTTATGGATCAATTTCTGCTTAAAAGTGAAAATGATAGGGCCAAAGAATTGAAAAAATTGAGACCGATACCAAATATGACTATATCTAAATGTGATATCTATGTTACCCGATTGTCTAGATATGATAGATTTTGATGTGATACTGAGAATAGATTGGTTGGTGTCATGCCATGTCATTTTGGAATGTCACCTTAAGGTGATTAAATTTAATATTCCTAAAGAATTTTCTTTTTTGATACAAGGAGACCGTAGTGAGGTATCCAGTAATTTAATATTTGCTTTAGCAGCCCATAAATTATTATAAAAAAGTGCCAAAGATATTTGACAGTGGTGAGAGATGTTGATATAAAGTATACCAATGTAGATCTAATTCCATTGATTAAAAAATTTCCTGATGTGTTCCCTGAGGAATTGCTTGGATTAACCCCAAAATGAGAAATAGAATTTGATATTAATTTACTTTATGGAATTCAATTAGTATTTATATCCCTATATAAAATGATATCGACTAAACATAAGGAACTAAAAAAAAGAATTAGTTATAAGACTTGTTAGACAAGGGATTTATTCACCCTAGTACTTTCCTTAGGGGGTGCTCTAATCTTAGTTTTGAAAAAGAAAAATGGATCGCTGTGATTGTGCATTGATTATAGACAGTTGAATAAGGTAACAGTGCATAATAAATATCCATTATCTTGTATAGATTATATGTTTGACTAGTTACAAGGTGCTCTATATTTTTTAAAAATTGATTTGAGATCTGAGTATCATTAATTAAGGATAAGGGAAAAGGATATTTCGAAAACTGCTTTCAAGATTCGGCATAGACATTATAAGCTTTAGTGATGTCATTTGGTTGGACAAATGCCCTAACTGCATTTATGGACTTAATAAATATAATACTTAAACTATTCTTGGATCAATTTATTATTGTATTTATTGACGATATATTATTATATTTCAAGAGTTCAAATGATCAAAAGCAACATTTGAGGATAGTTTTACAAACTCAAAGATAGTATCAACTATATGCTAAATCTTCAAAATGCGAATTTTGTCTTAGTAGTGTTATTTTCTTAGGGCATGTGGTAGGTAAGGATGGTATCCTAGTTGACCTTAAGAAAGTATAAGCGGTACAGCAATGTCCACGTCTTACTACAGTTACAGATGGAGATTCAAGTCTAATTTGCATTTTCTGTAGTTGTCTGTCGTCTAATTTATTTGAGCCATAGTTGGATCACTTATATGACCAAATGCTTGTAATGCATCAATCAACTCATCAACATTGAAAGCTAAGATGAGAATTTTTCATACTGAATGTGAGAAAACCTTTGTACCATAGTTTGATCAAAAAAAGACAACAGACCATCAAAGAAATAGTTAACATTTAACAAACCAATCGGTTTGTAATGGATATTCAGTTGTTCCTAGGAGACTACTTGAAAAATTTATTCTGAAGTATTAAAACTACCTAGTAAGGCAATGAAGGCATTAACATTGCTCATTATTCTAGCCATGCACTCATGCATGAAGACTACCCTAAATTCTTTCCCAATTGTCTTCCCTATGATGTTGGATGCAGTTAGAGCTATAAGAATAATATCTAAAACTTGATATCCTCCTACATGTGCAGCTGTAGACACACACCCCATTAACCCACAATTACCTCCACCATAAACTAAATGAATTTTTCTCCTGACCAGCACCATACCTAGATTTTATGCTGCTTTCACATACTCTCCATCTTTTTCAGGATTGGAACCACAAAAAACACAAATATTTCGAAACTAACGAAATGTGGTTCCCTCCATTACTATACTTACCCTAACTTTGAGTATGAAGGTAAAGATACTAATGTGTATATTTACAGAACTCAGAGAATGGCATACTTATAATAGCTATACAAATAGGCCAGGTATAATTACAATAGCTATGTGAGTGGTCAGTAGATATCAGCTAAATTGAAGGTGAATTTAAAAAATGACAGCATACATGCATATGTATAGTAGTTGTAATTGTGGCTCATATTAAGCACATAAAGAGAATAAGATTAAGGTGTCATGAGAAATTTTCTTTTTCTTTGTAGTAATTAATGAAGTATTGATGTCTTGATTATTGTAGAAAAGTTGTAAGTGATAGGCGTCATTGTAAAAAAAAGGAGTGAAAACGCAAATCAGTTAGTTGTTAAAAAGGGACAATCAAATGATTGATTTTAATTTTTTTTAATGTTCTTACCAGTCGACTATTTGTATTATTAAGTCAACTAATTATTTTGAAATTTTTTAATTTGGATTGGTTTATTTACAGTTGATCGATTATATCTATTTTGAAGCAATTAACTGTATCCTACCAGTTAACTACATGCTCTCTTTTTTATAAATTTTTATAAGCTCAGAAATAATTCTTTTTTATGTGCTATTCTTCCACCAAATAACAGTAGTTTTGAATTAGATTTTGGCACATATATTTAAAACCTGCAGTCACCGATTTTTTTTTGAAATAGCAACTAAATTATGTTTACAGCTTTTCAAAAATTATGGCCACCGATTTTAATATTTTTTCAATATTTTGTCCAAACTTCTGACTTTCTATTTTGGCACCATGGTCCATTATGTATTCCTCTTTTTCTGCTGTGTCATCCTTTATTATTGTTTGGCATTAAACGTAAGGTTCTTTTTCCTTATTACAATGAACTTGTCACGCCCCTAATTTAAGGGCAGGTGAAACACATACTTTACAAAAATATTTTTGCCATAACATGCATAATACACTACTTTATCATTCAAAACAGTTATATATCGATATTTTCATGTATACATAATATACAGATCAAGTCTATAAATATCAAAGTAATAACAGAAGTATGGATCCTACATGTGGTGTTATGAGCATACTCTAAAGTACAAGTAGAATATAACAAAAAATCTACGAGCCCTAGAAACAAAATAGGCTCACCCAGATAATATGTCGCCTAACCGATCACCTATCTGAAGGGGAAGGACCAAACTCTATATTTTCATATGAAAAATGTAGAAATATCGTGTAGTTAGTTTGACAACTTAATGAGCAGATAATACCTCTTATAACCTCTTAGGTCAGCATATGGATGTACTTATATTTTAAATTTTATCACATAGAAAATTATAGTTTGGAAGTATATCTATATGGGACTCGCATTTCAAATATCCTCAATTTAAATCACATTCAAATATCCAAAATCATATGTAATACGGTATGAGCATTAATCAAATATTGTTATACATCAAAATATTTCACAAGAAACATTAGGAGGATACCATATCAGAATCATCAAATAATCTCAAGCACACAACAAGGGATGGTGTTATGTTCAGCTGTATAAACTACAAAATAAAATCAAGCTTTTAAGATAAAATCATAACTTTTGTTTATACATAATTAACATACTACATATGCACTGAAAATCTACTCTTCTACATAATGCTCAAGCATATTACAGCTCTCAATATACTCAATTCACTCATTTCCTATACGCATAGTGACCGATCGGCTATAGTCACAATAAGTAAATAGAGAATGTAAGTTCATGACTCTTCTGCCTCCTCACATTATCACAGTCATAGTCACAATAGGTAATAAAGAAATGTGAGTTCATCACCCTTCTGTGTTTTCACATTACGACAGTCACAGTCACAGTCACAATAGGTAATCAGAGAATGTGAGTTCATCCTCCTTCTACCTCCTCTTCCTCACATTACGACAGTCACAGTCACAATAGGTAATCAGGGGATGTGAGTTCATCACCCTTCTGCCTCCTCACATTACCACTAATATCTCCTACTTGGTACTGTCGCAAGCCATACAACCTATCAATATTTATCAATACACACACACACACACACACACACACACACACACACACATATACACACATATATATAAATACACACACACACACACACACACACACACACACACACACACACACATATATATATATGCATATCCATCAAATGTAATGCATAATTATCCAGTAACTCGCCATGAGTTTTATGCTTGCCATTCAATCATATTCTGCAACTTTATAGCTTTACATATCAATGCATCATGCACATAATATTCGCTTTATCAAATGATGATAAATACATTTAGAACCATATATTCAATGAGTTTTAAAATTTATTTGCAAAATCATACTCTTCTTGAACTATATGCCAATTAGTAAACAAAACAGATATTTTAACATATTTCAGAAACTTATGATAGCATAAATAATTTGTAAACATAATCAATTATACATTTAAATTTTAAGAAGAGTATAGGGTAAGTCATAGAAATAATTATCTACTCATAGGGTAAGGTTCCAGATTGAATAGCCTCAAAATGTATTTTTTTCAATCCAAATTTGACAAAATAAACCTCAAAAACGAGTTCGGAGGGTCCAAAAACTTAAAAAATAATTTCGAGAGCTCGGTCAACTGATAGTCACTATTTATGGTTAGAAATATTTTTCACATTGGTGAAATCACTATTCATGTTTATCAGAGTTATTGTTCACACCTACCAGAATCACTATTCACGCAGATCTGAGTTACTGTTTATGACACCAAAAGTGTTCAAATGACTGAAAAATTTCATATCTTATAATTTATCTATCTCTTGAATCCATTTACAGTGTTAGATTTTCAATTTGAGGTCACTAAATGAGTTTCATAACCTACTTTTTTTTTAAATTTTCTACTTTCGATCTATATCGATTCTACAGCCAATTTGAAAATTTATTCAGCCAAAATCGTAGTACTCTTCATCTTGAATTCAGTGGTACTCTTAGTTTTGAGATTAAAGGCTCGAAAGTACTCTAGATCTAGAGAGAAAAAATGAGGAGAGAGAAATACAATTCACCACCGTTTTACAAGAAATTTTGCCTCTTTTTTTTTTATTAAATGATGGAGGAACCATTTGGCAATTTGCTAATTGTTAGAGGAAGTCCTTACAAATTTTATTATTTATATTTTGACCCTTAAACTTTTAGAAAATTACAATTTGACCCCAAAAATTTTAATTTTTTTTTTATCCTTAAAATCTTTTAATAACATCTCTACTCCTTTATTTCTTTTATTAATCCATACCTAAATAAAAATTACTTAATCTTAGGAGTGTTACATTTTTCCCCCTTAAGAAATTCGGTCCTCGAATTTCAAACAATCCTATCATAAGTAGGGAATGAAGCTAAATCATAAATTATAGTTATTAACCTCACCACTCAAGCAATTGAGGATATCTCTTTTGTATATCATCTTTAATTTCTAAAGGGTTTCTTCACTTTAGTGATTTTTCTATATAACCTTAACCATAGAGGTTTCTTTCAACCATAAGTTCTTCACTTGTCGATCAACAATAAACATAAATTTTTTTCTCATAATTAAGTCAAGTTCTTGTCCAATTGAATTTCTTGAAATTATACAACATGGAAAAATTCTTATAGGTACTTTCTTAGCATTGATGCAAAAAATACTGGATCAACATCAATTAATACTAATGGTAAGGCTAGCCGATATACTACTATTTCTACTTTGTTCAAGATTTCAAAAGAGTCTATATATATTAAAGCTTAAATTTTTCTTTTTTTTCAAATTTCATTACCTCTTTCATGGGTGAGTCCTTTAAGAATATTTGATCACCAATTGATAATTTCTAATTCTCAACATTCCTAGTCCTTATAAACATTTTGACTTGTATTGAATTGCTTGTATTTTTTTTTAATCAATTTTACTTTATCAATGACATCTTATAATAAGTCAGACCCCACTGAATCATTTAACAGAAAATTTATAACGCCTCTCATATAAGTCTTTAAGTCATCCAATATCACTTTATTATAGACAAATTTTGCTAAGGAATCTCCCACCAAACTCGAAGACATATGCTTAAAGCATGCTCTCAAAACTAGCATCATCAATTTAGGTTAGTCATATTCTATCTATTGTATGTTATTCCAAATTAGATTTCAAAAGCTTAACTTTACTCAACTCATCCACCTATTAGGAGACCTACGATGTTTTATGTAAAACCTCAAATGATGTCATTTATATATTGGTCTGATAACTACTGATATAGACAAGTTCAACTAAGGACAAATAACTTCTTCCAACTTTCAACAACATTACATAAAGATACCTTATGCATAACTTCTAACACGTAAACACATTATTTAGATTTACTATCAGCTATAATATAATTTAACTAAAATTCTAAGGCTTCCTGAATAGCTTTTTTGAACAATATATTCAATTTTTACTTGCTAACATACCAAACAACGAAAAATATTTCACTTGTATATTTTTTTTACCATTATACTAGTACAATTATTTCAAATCTTAGTATATCCTATCAATATTCAAAATCTATTTCTTCTTCTAAAATCTCTATTACTTTAACCTACTAAGCACTTGAACACTATAATAACTGAGTTTTCAAGAAAAGAAATTAACCGTCCTTGTAATGAGGAAAAAGAACCTTGCATTTAATGTCAAACATTAATGAAGGACGATATAGTAGAACAAACAAAAAGCATAATAGAGAACGGTGCCAAAATAGAAAGTCAAAAGCTTGGACAAAGCAATGAAAGAAAATAAAAATCAGTGGCCATAATTCTTGAAAAGCTATAAACATAATTTAGCTGCTATTTTGGCAAAAATCGGTTGCCACAAGTTTTGAATATATGTGCCAAAATCTAATTCAAAGCTACTATTATTCGGTAGAAGAATAGCACATGAAAAAGAATTATTTCCAAGCTTATAAAAGTTTATGAAGAACAAATAGTACGTAGTTAACTGGTAGAATGTAATTGGTTGCTTCAAAACAATCAACCGTAAAATAACACAATCCAAATTAAAAAATTTCAAAATAACTAGTCGACTTAATAATACCACTATTCGACTAGTAAGAATATTAGAAAAATCAAGATAAATCATTTGATTATTCCTCTTCAACAACTGGTTTGCATTTTCACTCTCTTTTTTTACAATGACGCCTATCATTTACAAATTTCCTATAAGAATCAAGACAACAATGCTTCATCAATGACTACAAGGAAAAAGAAATTTTTTGGTAATGCCTTAATCTTATTCTCTTTATGTGCTTAATATGAGCCACAATCACAACTACTATACATATGTATGCGTGCCGTCATTTTTGAAATTCACCTTTAACTTAGCTGATATCCACCGGCCACTCACATAGCTATTATAATTATACTGGGCTTATTTGCATAACTATTATAAGTATGCCCTTCTCTGAGTTCTATAAATATACACATTAGTATCTTTATCTTCATATTCAAAGTTAGGTTGAGTGTAGTTATGGAGAAAACTGCATTCCGCTAGTTTCAAAATATTTGTGTCTTTTGTGGTTCCAATTTTGGAAAAGATGAAGAGTATGTGAAAGCAGCATAAAATCTGGGTATAGTGTTGGCTAGGAGAAAAATTTATTTAGTCTATGGTGGAGGTAACCGTGGGTTAATGGGGAGTGTATCTACAGCTGCAGATATAGGAGGATGTCAAGTTCTAGGTATTATTCTTACACCTCTAGCTACATCCAACATCATAAAGAAGACAATTAAGGAAGAATTTAGGGTAGCCTCCATGCATGAGCGCATAGCTAGAATGATGAGTAATGCTGATACCTTCATTGCCATACCAGGTGATTTTGGAACTTTAAAGGAGATTTTTCATATAGTCTCTTGGGCACAATTGAATATCCATCACAAACCGATAGGTTTGTTAAATGTTAACCACTTCTTTGATGGTTTGTTGTCTTTTCTTGATCAAGATGTGCAACAAAGGTTTATCTCATACTCAGTACGACGAATTCTTATCTCAACTTCAAATGTTGAGGAGTTGATTGATGCTTTACAAGTATTTATTTATGTACTTAATCCAACTACAGGTCAAATAGATTGGACAATAGACAACATCAAAAAGTGCAAATTAGACTTGGATCTTTATCTGTAATTGTAGTAGGACATGGCCATTGCTGTACTGCTTTTTTCTTTTTTAGGGTCAACTTGGATACCATCCTTACTAGCCACATGCCCTAAGAAAGTAACATTACTAAGTCAGAATTCATATTTTAAAACTTAGCATATAGCTGATGTTTCCTTTGAGTTTGTAAAATTATCTACAAATGTTGTTTATGATCCTTTAAACTTGGAATATACTAGTATATTATCAATAAATACAATAACAAGTTGATCAAAGAATAGCTTAATTACTCTATTCATTAAGTCCGTGAATGCAACTGGGGCATTTATAAAATCAAATGACATTACTAAAACTCATAGTGCCCATGTTGAATTCTGAAAAAAGTTTTTAAAATGTCCTCTTTCCTTATCCTCAATTAATGATAGCTAGATCTTGAATCAATTTTTGAAAAACATTAAGCACCCTGTAGCTAGTCAAACAGATCATCTATACAAGGTAATGGGTATTTATTCTACACTGTCACCTTATTCAACTGTTTGTAATCTATGCACAACCACAATGATCTATCTTTTTTTTTCCACAAATAGAATTAGAGCACCTCAAGGAGAGTATTAGGGCGTATAAATCACTTGTCTAACAAATCTTATAACTATTTTTTTTTCAATTCGTTAAATTTAGTGGGTGTTATTCTATATGGGGGTATTCTAGGCAATTACTTAAGTAATGCATCAGAAAGTTCTCTAATCATTAGAACTTGATTTACACTAGTATACTTTATATCAACATCTATCACTATTGCCAAATATCCTTGACATTTCTTTTATAATAACTTATGGGCTGCTAAAGCAAAGATTAGATTACTAGGTACCTCATTACAGTCTCCTTGTATCAAGAAAGAAAATTCTCTAAGAATATTGAATTTAATCACCTTAAGATGATATTTTAAAATAGCATGACATGATGCCAACCAATCCATTCCTAATATCACATCAAAGTCTACTATATCTAGATAACCGGGTAAAACGAATATCATATTCAGAAACGATTATATTTGGCATTTGTTTTAATTTTTTAAATTCTCTGGCACACCTATCCCTTTCACTTTTAGGCAGTAATTGACCCATAGATACTTCTTAAGATGCCACAATATTCAATCAACTTTATACTAGGAAATTTAGCAAACTTGAAATAGAAGAGAAATTGAAATCCTATAGAATCTCTCAACAGCACCTGAAGTATAAATATGTTCGACTCATATCCATACTAAAGGTCTTACTAAAGAATCCTTTCCTCCGATAGCCACAGAGAAACCTAATGCTCTGATAACAACTTGTCACGCCCTCAATTTTAGGACACGTGAAACACATACTTTACAAACATATATTTGCCATAACATGCATAATATACTCATTTATCATTCAAAACAGTTACATATCGGTATTTTCATGTATACACAATATATAGACCAAGTCTATAAATATCAAAGTAACAGCAGAAATAGGGATCCTACCTGTGGCATTCAGAGCATACTTTAGAGTACAAGTATAATATAACCAAAAATCTACAAACTCTAGAAATAAAATAGGCTTACCTAGAGAATATGTCGCCCAGCTGATCTATCTTAAAGGGAAAAACCAAACTCTATATTTTCATCTAAAAAATATAGAAATATCGTGTAGTGAGTTTGACAACTCAATGAGCAGATAATACCTCATATGACCTCTTAGGTCAGGATATAGATGTACTAATATTTTAAAATTTATCACATAGAAAATTATAGTTCAGAAGTACATCCATATGGGACTTGCTTTTTAAATATTTTTAGTTCAAATCACATTCAGATATCCAAAATTATATGCAATATGGTATGATCATTAATCAAATATGGTTATGCATCAAAGTATTTCACATGAAACATTAGGAGGGTCCCATATTAGAACTATCAAATAATCTTAAGTACACAGCAAGGGATGGTGTTATGTTTAGCTGTATAAACTACAAAAAAATATCAAGTTTTTAAGATAAAATCATAACTTTTGTTTATGCATAATTAACATACTACATTTGCACTAAAAATCCACTCTTTTACATAATGCTTAAGTATGTTACAACTCTCAATATGCTTAATTTACTCATTTGCTATACGCATAGTGATTGATCAACATCAGGTACAATAGGTAATCAGAGAATGTGAGTTCATCACCCTTCTGCCTCCTCACATTACCACTAATATCTCTTACTCGGTACCATCTCAAGCTATACAAGCTGTCGATATTCATCAATATATATATATATATATATATATATATATATATATATATATATATATATATATATGTATATGTATATCCATCAAATACAATGTATAATTATCAAGCAACTTGTCATGAGTTTTATGCTTGCCATTTAATCATATTCGGAAACTTTATAGCTTTATAGATCAATGCATCATGCACATAATATTCGCTTTACCAAATGATGATAAATACATTTAGAACCACATATTCAATGAGTTTCAAAATTTATTTGCAAAACCATACTCTCCTTGAACTATATGCCAGTTAGTAAGTAAAGCAGATACTTTAACACATTTCAGAAACTTAAGATAACATAAATAATTTGTAAACAAAACCAATTATACATTTAAAGTTCAAGAAGAATATATGGTAAGTCATAGAAAGAATTATCTATTCACAGGGTAAGGCTCCAGGTTGGACAGCCTTAAAATAGACTTTTTCAATCCAAATTGGACCAAATAAACCTCAAAAATGAGTTCGAATGGTCCAAAAATTTAGGAAATGACTTTGGGAGTTCGGTCAACCGATAGTCACTGATCATGGTCAGAAATACTTTTCACATTGAGCGAAATCACTATTTATGTCATCTCGAGTTACTATTCATACCTACTAGAATCACTATTCACGCCATCAGAGTTACTGTTTATGACACCAAAAGTTGTCAAATAACTAAGAAATTTCATATCTTATAATTGATCTATCTCTTGAATCCATCTACAGTGTCTAATTTTCAATTTGAGATCTCTAAATAGAAGTTTCAGAACTTTCCTTTTTCTAATATTTTCTACTTTCGATTTGCAGCGATTCTACAACCGATTTGAAAAATTGTTTGGTCAAAATCGTAGTACTCTTCGTCTCGAATCCATGGATACTCTTAGTTTTGAGATCGAAGGCTCGAAGGTATTTTAGATCTAGACAAAGAAAATAAGGAGAGAGAAACATTATTCATCACTGTTTTACAGAAAAAATTTTCGTCTTTGTTTTTTATTTATTAAATGATGGAGGGACCATTTGGCAATTTGCTAATTGTTAGAGGAAGTTCTTGAAAATTTTATTATTTACAATTTGACCCCAAAAATATTAAAAAGTTTTTATTTTCATCCTTAAAATCTTTCAATTACATCCATACTCCTTTATTTCTTTTATTAATCCATACATAAATAAAAATTACTAAATCTTAGGGGTGTTATAGAAGGTTAATTTGGGTTTTTTTTAAACTCAATTACTATAATGTCGAAGTAGTTAATAGGTTAAAGTAATGGAGATTTTGAAATGATTTATCTATCAAAGAACGTACTTGGAAAAAAAAATCTTTATATCAAGTATGTATAACTATGTAAGTTGGTATACCATGTGCAAATTAGAAAGAATAATGAATTTACAGTATATACTGATTGACTACTAAGGTATGAAGAACACCCAAGTTCATCTAATGTAGTTGAGTAGGGAAATGAGATTTTAGAAGAAATCATAGATTTTGAATATTGATGGGATATACTAAGATTTGAAAGAATTGTACTAGTATAATAGTAAAAAGAAGATATAATTTTTATTTTTTTGTTGTTTGGTGTGTCAATAAGTAATAATTGAATATATTGTTTCAGGAGATCTATTCAGGAAGCTTTAAGATCTTAGCTAAATTATAGTATATCTGATAGTAAATCTAAATGATGTGTTTATGCATTAGAAGTTATGCTTCAAGTATCTTTATCTAATTTTGGTAAAAATTTGGAGAAATTATTTATCCTTAGTTGAACTTGCCTATATCAGTAATTATCAGGCCAATATACAAATGAAAATATTTGAAGTTTTACATGAAATATCGTAGGTCTCCTAATAGGTGGGTGAGTTGAGTAAAGTTAAGGTTTTAAAATCTAATTTGAAATAACATGCAATAGATAGAATATAACTAACCTAAATTGATGATCCTAGTTTGGAGAGCATACTTCAAGCATATGTCTTCAAGTTTGGTGGGAGATTCCTTAGTAGAATTTGCTTATAATAAAGTGATATTGGATGACTTAAAGACTTATGTAAGAGGTGTTACAAACTTTCTGTTAAATAATTCAGTGGGGTTTGATTTATTATAAGATGTCGTTGATAAAATGAAATTGATTAGAAAAGAATACAAGCCAAAATGTCTATAAGGACCAGAAATTTTGAACACTATAAATTATCAGTTGGTGACCAAATATTCTTAAAAGACTCACCCATGAAAGAGGTAATGAGGTTTGGAAAGAAAGAAAAAGTTAAACTTTAGTATATAGACTATTTTGAAATATTAAACAAAGTAGGCATAGTAGTATATCACCTAGCCTTGCCATCAGGATTAAATGATGTTGATACAGTCTTTCTTGCATCAATGCTAAAGAAGTACCTATCATATTCTTCTCATGTTATCAGATTCTAAAAAATTCAATTGGACAAGAATTTGGCTTAATTATGAGAAAAAAAACATATGTCTAGTGAAGAATTTATAGTTGAAGAAAATCCCTATAGTTAACGTTATATGGCAAAATCACTCAAGTGAAGAAATTTCTTAGAAAGTAAAGATGATATACAAAAGAGATATCCCTAATAGCTTAAATAGTGAAGTTAATAACTGTAATTTATGCCTTCACTTCATTCTCTACTTGTGATGGGATGGTTTGAAATTCAAAGACTGAATTTCTTAAGGGGGAATGTAACAACCCCAAGATTTAGTAATTTTCATTTATGTAAGGATTATTAAAAGAAATAAAGGAGTAAGGATGTAATTAAAAGATTTTAAGGATGAAAATGAAAACTTATTAATATTTTTGGGGTCAAATTATAATTTTCTAAAAGTTTATGGGTCAAAATGTAAATAATAAAATTTGCAAGGACTTCCTCTAACAATTAACAAATTTTCAAATGGTCACTCTATCATTTATTATATAAAAAAAGAGAAAACTTTTCTATAAAACGGTGATGAATAGTGTTTCTCTCTCCTCTATTTTATCTCTCTAGAACTGGAGTACTTTTGATTATCCTATCTCAAAACTAAGAGTATCACTGAATTCAAGACGGAAAGTACTGCGATATTGACTGAACAATTTTTTAAATCAGCTGCAGAATCGCCGCAAATGGAAAGTAGAAAATCTTTAAAAAAAAAAAAATAAGTTCTGAAATTCTTATTTAGAAACCTCAAATTGAAAATCTGACACCATAGATGAATTCAGGATATAGATAAATTGTAGGATATGAAATTTCTTAGTCATTTGATAACTTTTGGTGTCATGAACAGTAACTCCAACCGACGTAAATAGTGATTTCAGGTGATGTGAACAGTATTTTCGGTTGTGAACAGTACCCCTATCAGTTGATCAGCATTTACCAAGCTCCCGGAGTCATTTCCTAGGTTTTCAAACCTTCCGAACTTATTTTTTAGATCTATTTGGTCAAATTTGAATTGGAAAAATACATTTTGAGACTGTCCAACTTGGAGCCTTATCTTGTGAGTAGATAATTCTTTCTATGACTTACTCTATGCTCTTCTTGAACTTTAAATGTATAAATAGTTATGTTTATAAGTTATTTATGCTATCATAAGTTTCTGAAATGTGTTAAAATGTTTGATTTACTTACTAATTGGCATATAGTTCAAGAAGAGCATGGTTTTGCAAATAGATTTTGAAACTCATTGAATATGTGGCTCTAAATGTATTTGTCATCATTTGGTAAAGTGAATATTATGTGCATGAGGCATTGATCTGTAAAGCTATAAAGTTGCCGAATATAATTGAATGGTAAACATAAAGCTCATAATGAGTTGTTTGATAATTATGCATTGCCTTTGATGGATATGTATGTGTGTGTATATATTGATGAATATCAATGGGTTGTATGGCTTGAGACGGTATCGAGTAGAAGGTATTAGTGCTAATGTAAAGAGGTAGAAGAGTGATGAACTTACATTCTTTGATTACCTATTGTGACTGTAACTGTGGTAATGTGAAGAGGCAGAACGGTGGTGAACTCACATTCCTTGATTATTTATTGTAACTATGATTGTGGTAATGTAAGGAGGCAGAAGGGTGATAAACTCACATTCCTTGAGTACCTATTCTGACTGTAGTCGATCGGTCACTATGCGTATAGCAAATGAGTAAATTAAGTATAAAAAGAGTAGATTTTCAGTGCATATAATGTTAATTATGCATCAACAAAAGTTATGATTTTATCTCAAAAACTTAATATTTTTCTATAACTTATACAGCTTAACATAACACCATCCCTTGCTGTGTGCTTGGAATTATATGATAGTTCTAATATAGGATCCTCCTAATGCTTCATGCGAAATATTTTTATGTATAAAAATATTTGATTAATAATCATACTGTATTGCATATAATTTTGGATATCTTAATGTGATTTAAATTGAGAATATTTGAAATGTGGGTTCCATATATATGTACTTTCGAATTATAATTTTCTATGTGATAAATTTTAAACTATAAGTACATACATATGCTGACTTAAGAGGTCATAGGAGGTATTATATGCTCACTGAATTATCAAACTCACTACACGATATTTTTATATTTTTTAGATAAAGATACAGAGTCTGATCTTTCAAATAAGTGATAAGTTAGACGACATATTCTCTGGGTGAGTCTACTTTGTTTTCAAGACTCGTAGATTTTTAGTTATATTGTACTTGTACTTTAAAGTATGTTCTGAACGCTACAGACAAATTTCCTGCTTCTGCTGCTATTTTGATATTTATAGATTTAGTCTGTATATCGTGTATATATGAAAATCCCTATATATAACTATTTTCAATGATAAATGAGTATATTATGCATGTTATGGCAAATACATATTTGGAAACGTGACAAAGTTGTAGGTTTTTTTTTTCAAAATAAAAGGAAGGTCAAAGTATTTTACTCCCTATTTAATTAATTTTATATATTTAAGTTTTAATACATAATATTTTATAATATATAAAAAATATATTATATATTTTATTTATTGTTTAACCACGATTAGACTAATTAATTGTGAACCACTCCTTTCACCGCTTCGATGGTTAATTCAGTTTTTAGCTCATCCACAACTTCAATGTTATCAAATTCAAAACAAACATAGTTGGCCCAAAAAAAAAAAAAAACAGATAACATGTAACACAAAGTGCACTATTTCTTTTTACAACCATTTTTTTTTTTCAGTTTACTCTCGAAATTCTAGTGACAAAAACCGAAATCAAGTTAATATCAAGAGAAGTAGCAAAAGGTATGACATCATACCAAATCAAATCAAACCAAGCCAACATATATTTAATCTAATTATTTGAGAAAATTACACTTTTTGATATCAGTTAATTACAATTTCCTTTCAATTGACTGATTTTAGCAATTTGTTCCTTAATCAATATATGTCACATTGCAGAACTTTATTATTCAAATTAAATGTTAACTTTAAACTTAATTATGTAAAATTATTAAAATATTCTTCTTGAAGAGGAGAACAACATGGGCATTAGAGTTAGCATCTCATTCAACCAATAAGAGAGTAAATGCAATAAGAAAATATTTAAAAATAAATATAAATACGTGTAAATAAATATGTTCTTCATCTATTCAATCCAACAGTAACGAATTTTTATTTATTTTACAAAGGGAACAATTTAATATTTCTACATTGAAGCCACCCTTACCCTACTTCTAGAGTTAGGCTCAAGTGGTCAATTTTTTTTTCAATATTAACAATTATATAACACTAACAAGACAGACCAAAATTGATAGCATCAAGAACACAACCATGACACTCGAATCTTATATTAGATTCACTTACAGTTTACCAAAAACAGGTAGAAGTAACATAAAGTATGATATGATCGATATCAGCCCAACAAATATTAGACATATTTGACGATTTTTCAATACAAAAAAAGCAAATAAATTTAAACTTAAATCTTTTTGCAAACTATTTAAACCCTGTAATACTAAATTACTCACACCTGATAACTTATATTTTACACAACTTAGCACACAAACTTGAACTTTTAATTTGCAACCCAATCACGTAACTATTTGACGCCGCTCTACCTACGAAGAGTGGTATTTTAAGAAAAATTTATTAAGTTGACAATGAATAGACATGTTAAAATGTCAAAGTAAATTTATTAAGGGAATTGGCTAAAAAAATTATTAATAAAATTTATCATTCACATATTTTTATATCTATTTATGATTGGGATTTTGTTTATCTTTCATGTCTATAGTTCTCGTGAGGATTCCAACCTTCATTTATTGGCCAACTTTTGTAAGCGAGGGTGCTAGACTGCCAGTATAAGTCCAGGGACGGACCCATCACAAAGCTTGCTCTGCCAAATGCTCTGACATTTGGAAGCAACAAAAACCGACGAGGACACCGTTTGTGACACAGAGTCTCCTCCTATGCCCAGCCGAGTCACCGTCACCGAAGTATTCAGATACTCCCTAACCTGAGTGATTAACCCATCAGTGATGGTCCAAGCGTGCACCCACCACACCAGGTTGGCTTCGTCGTATCCTTCAGCAATGATCACTGAGCCAAACCCCACTACGAGATCAGGAACCAATACGACCGAGCCCTTCGCCACTGACGGCGATGAGCTGCAGCAGCTTGTGAGCAAACGAATCAAATGGTGGCGATGGCATGGTGGACCATGGAACCACCAATCCAAGTCGGGAGCCAGAATACGAGGAAAGGCGTCGGTTTCCTGAGAGATCAAGGCTTTATATAAGTCTCTGACCACTTTCTTGTTGCGCTCTTCCTCTTCCTGCAGGCATGCCCGTGAATTTGCCAGCTCCAGAACAAAGTTTGGTCTTTCAATGAGTTGTTTTCTTCTCTATGCTCAGAGAGAGAGAAAGAGAGAAAGCGCTATATGGGTTTGGTTTCAGGGTATGTGAATTGAATGTGGGAAGAGATCGGAGATTCTTATATAGAAGTGGAGCCGAGATGAGTATGTAAAATATATACTGGTGGGTTGCAATGAAATGGGGTCAAGAGACCTATGTGATCTATGAATTAAGACCACATGGATTTTAAATTGTTATTAGAAAGAGAAATTATGGCTGCAATATATTATTGTTGTGAAGCTATCAGAGACGATATGAGGTATAGATCAGGGCGTTGTGATGGAATGCTAAGGGTAATTAGGCATTTTTATTTCATCAAATTAAATAACCAACACTATAAATGAATAAATCTTAATTCTTAGGGTAGAAAGCTCAAACTGGCTGAGTTTTCTACACCAACACCCTCCAGTATATATAACATATATATTAAGGTATTCAAGATACTCGGATTTTATTCAAAAGAGCATAATAAATTTAACCACAATAAAAAAAAGTGAGTAATTATCTGCATTAAAAATGTTCACAGTCAATTATTTACCGACAATTTTGAAAAAGAAATTTTTTTAAATAGCCAATCATATAATATTGAGTTGTAAAATATATCTATATGTCATATTTTTATTAAAAATTCAGATAGTAAACACTTTTAGTATAACAATAAAACATACAATTATCGAAGTCAGTCTCTTATTCGTTCTGTCTGTCTTATATTAGCCTCGTTAGTTATAGTATTGTGATGTTACAGTCCGATGAAGAACATTAATATATATCCGACTAAAAATTTCGAGAAGTATATGAAATTTCACTTGCACCTTTTTTAGTTGAACTTCCAGAATTTGCATTTTATGTTAACTATATTCTAGCAAAGCTTTCAAGGAATTCATTTTCTCTTGTCAGTGGGAATTGTAGGCAAAATCGCTAACAGTAAAAGAAGCCAAACTCATCCAACTAAACTTACGAAGAAGAGTTAGTGCCAAAACCTAAATTTCAAACTCCAATTTAATATTCTATTTTTAGCACCCTTGTAAACAATTTATTTTATAAGAAAATAAAATTATTTTAGTGTTGTAATAGGTTGTGTAACTACCTCATTTTTACCAGAGCCTTGATATGTACTGTCAGTTTTATTTTTATTTTTTTGTCACATTATATAATTGTTTTTTATTTTTATTTTTCTTATGATCTCTTGATGATGATAACTGTAAAAAGAAAATGGAACATTTTGTTTATTTTAACAACAGTGGAAACATTTGATAAAACATACGGTTTCATAAATAGTGAGTAAAAGTGGTTATGAAGAAATTTGGTAGTGGGTAAACGATGATAGGAACAGGTTTCTTTAGAAACATAAATAATTATCACATCGAAATATGCTTTTATATTATTTTAAAGTATTACATGTGTATGTTACCAAAAAAAAGTTATTACATGTGTAACGCAATTGTAACTGCAACCGCCGTGACTTTTAAAACCATGATGCTTGATTATCTTTCACCTGTTGGATGTTGCTATTGGTTTTGTTTTGTCTTTTTTTTCTTCGTTTAGTTTGTATTTTTTAAATTTCTGGCTTTTCTGCTTGTTTAAATTAATACCAAGGATCTGATTTTGTGGCTCTAAATTAAATCAGGTTGATGGCAGATACTTGTTTAAAGAATCATTTGAGGCTTTGAACTATATTTGGATAGTGTTAGGTTCTATGAGGGGAAGGTTCATATCTATATTGCCTCCTCATAGTCGGTTAATGAACTTATTTAATTCGAGTTGCATGTATTGTTGGACTTATGTCACAAAGCACATATATAAGTGCCCCTACGTCTTTCTATAATTTTTACTTTTTGACTTTTTTTGGACAGTATAAAAATGTCTTCTAAACTCTATTTTACTCCCATTTAAGTACATGCCACATTCTTTTAAAAAAAATTTTTTTTTTATAAATTTGATGCAATATATAATAGGCCAATCCGATACTTAATTTAGTTTACCTTTTAATTTTGATATTCAATTTTGTTTAAATGACCATTTAAATGGAATAGATTAATACTAAATATGAAATTCAATGTTGTAAATTAGAATTACTGAAACTTTGTAGTAGCGATTCATTTCCATATTATTGAAGTTTGGCATCCAGATCAAGTCACAATTATAGTTCCCAACTACTCTCACTACAAGAAAAACGGGATTTAACGACGGTTTTTTAGTGGTTTTAACGACGGTTTTTTAGTGGTTTTAACGACGGTTTTAACCGTCGCTAAAACCTTTAACGACGGTTACAAAAACCGTCGTAGAATCGATAATTTAACGACGGTTTTGAAAACCGTGGGTATTCCGTTGTTAAACCATATTTAACGACGGTTTTAGAACCGTCGTTAATTTTTTTTTTGTGACCCCATTTTAGCTACGGTTTTTAAGCGACGGTTTTAAACCGTCGCTAAACCTATCTTTTGCTTTAACGACGGTTTAAAAACCATCGTTAAACACTTTTTTTTTAGAACGAAATCAAATAATCAATCCTTTAACCATGGACAGAGATTAAGCTACACCTTCTGCCTTTCGCTTATAGATTGTTAGTTTATTTTAATATTTTTTAAGATTCTTATAATTGTATCTCCAATAATAATAATATCTATAAAAAAAAAATTCAATAATAAAAAATTAACTAAACTTTAGAATTACAACTGATATTTAAATAGAGAAAAGATGAGGGAGAAGTATTCTTCATAAAGACTTACATCATTGTTGCTTCTTCGTGAAAAAAAATAGAGACAAAATAAAAAGAGAAGCATTCTTTACAATAAATCTAGTAGCCTAATCGAAAGGAGAAACCTTCTCTAAATGAAAAATAAATGAGGGAAGATGAGAGTGAAAAATGGGGGGAAGATGTGTGAGATTTATAGAAAAATTAGAGTATTTAACGACGGTTTTTTAAAAACCGTCGTTAAAAACGCGCCAGAATTAACATTCAAATAACAATTTTTAGCGACGGTTTTTAGAAAACCGTCGCTAAATAACAACGATTTTCTAAAAACCGTCGTTACAAACGCGCCAAAATTAACATTCAAATTATAATTTTTAGCGACGGTTTTTAGAAAACCGTCGTTATTTAGCGACGGTTTTCTAAAAATTGTCGTTAAAAACGCGCCAGAATTAATATTTTTAGCGACGGTTTTTGAAAACCGTCTCTAAAAACTGACATTTAAAATTTGAGCAGAAATAACAATTTATAGCGACGGTTTTCAGAAAACCGTCGCTAAATAACGACGGTTTTTTGAAAACCGTCGCTAAATAACGACAGTTTTTTGAAAACCGTCGCTAAAAGTTGAAATTTTTTAAAAATAACAAAAATTAACAATATTTAACGACAGTTGTTTGAAAAACCGTCGTTAAATTTATTTAGCGGCGGTTTTTTTAATAACCGTCGCTAAATAAGCACGGTTTTCAAAACCGTCGTTATTTTATGTGTTAAGGACGGTTTTTTTTAACCGTCGTTAAAATTCTGTCGCTAAAACTTACTTTTGTTGTAGTGTCTGTTCTTTTCTATAACTTCATCCACAATCATCGACATAATTTAAAACTTCGATTAAATTTATTCTAGTTACCAAATAAAAAATTGACCTTGGACGCTGTAGACTGTTTTTTAATCAATTTTTTAAGATAAATAAATAAAATTATTTCTAAAAAAAAATACTTTATCTAAAACTTTAATTTCCGAAAATATCACTTGGAATGACTTAATTTCTAAAATATATAGAATCGTCATAAATTAGTTCCGCCATTAACCCCCTCATATTCTAAGAGATGTTATAAAGCTATTTAACAAATATTCTATGATCATGCGACAATAAATTCAGGGAAAATGCAACATTTTAAGAGTATATAACACAAAATTCTCAAGTTAGAAATTTATTCATTTCAAAGAACTTAACCAAAAAAATTTTATTAATTAAATTGATTTTATAATATAGTTTTAATCATAAGTATTTTACAGAGCTTCTAGTTATATTTCTTTTGTTAATCTTTTAGTTTTAGCAAGCTTCGTGCGTACATGTTCATCTTAAGGAAATTTCAATTAACCTTACTGAATTCCATTATAAGTACGTCCCTTAATGATCCCCAAAGGTCCTTCAACATAATATCAAAGCTGAGATTCTTAAATTATAATAATATCATGCTTCCTTAATTTTTTTGGGGCGCGGGGATATTGTTCCAAGCTTCAAGTGAGGCCAATCTTTCTACCAAAGAAAAAAAAAACATATAAATATAAACAAATCCCTTCAACTTAGTGCCGTTTGAAAATAGTCCCCTCCACCATAAAATCGAGAAAATAAATATCTAAACCATCTTTTGTTATGAAATAGCACCCTCCCTCACTCTTCAGTTAATATATTTATAGAGTCCGTAGCTTTGCTCTAATTTTTGTTTTCCTACTTGAGATTTCAGGTAAGACCTAAATAGAGATTTTGAATCAAAACCGGTATTCATACAACAGGCTCTATCAAATTTATTAGATTCGAAGTGTGTAAGGGTTTGATAGTTGAGACCAAAACTCGATTGGTCAACTTCCCGTTTAACTCAAAAAATGGATCATGCACGAACAGTTTGCAATTTGAAGTACGAAGCTTTAAACGAGAAATTTGCAGGGAATATCGAGGAAATCAGTGTGTGCATTAGTGGGATACTGAGGGTTCTGATATAAGTGCTATTTCAAAATTGAAGATATATAGGGCTGTATGTTAAAGATTTTATTGTAGAAAGGACTATTTGCAAATGGTACAGAGTTGAAGGGGTTGTATATGTATTTTTTTAAAAAAGTGGACTAAAGTACTTTTTTTGTCGGTGAAATTTTATCTAAAATTTTATTTTTTTTCTTTGCAACTAACACTTCCAAATTTATTGATGGAAAATATATACATGACATTCTTCTTCTCCCTCTTCTTTTTCAAATTGTGTTAAATGATGCATGTAAGTAATTTTTAAATTTAATATGAATAATAAACATATTTTTGTTTCAAATATGTTCGTGAATAATAAGATTATCTCAAATTTTTTGGGAGTGAAAAATAAAATTCTTCTAAGAATATAAAGTATTATATGTCATTTTACATGTTCAAAGTAATTTTTAAAAATTATTAACAACTATCAATCAATTCTATTTTTAAAAGCTGTATTTTAAAATTTTTTACTAAACATATTATACAATTTAAACATTTTTTTTTCAGAGTATTCACCACACACTAACTTTTAAAAAAGCCACAACCTACAATGTTCACAAACGAATCCTAAGTCTATAATTGTTAAATTATGTACTAATTATATTTTAAATAAAAAATGTTAATATAATAAAGTGTGATTTCTAAGTCTAATATAATTCTGAAATGATGTGAGATTTATTTAAAATACATCATTTTTCATATATATTTATATTTAAATTTTTAAATTCTACGGTAAGTTTAGAGCCAACTTATGTCTCTATTGAGACTAAATCTCTTGCCAAGCAATCTTAAGATTGACAAATTAACAATAATAATAATTTTAAAAAAATTATATACTTATAATAGTTAAGTCAAGTGCCATTTATGATCTATTTAAATTATAAATATACTTATGGGGCGTGCTTATTTAATTACTTATTTAAACATGACAATAACTTACGTGTAGATTGCAAACATTATAATGCATAAAGATTTGTATATTTTAAAGATGGGAGGTTTGTGGGTGGTTTCCGACTTAAAAGGTTCACTAATCCCTACATGAAAGGATTAACTTAAAAAAACCGTAAAGGGACGAATGTGTTCGCTTTTAATTCCCCATTTGTTCTCAATTATTCTCATTCTTAATTCTTCATCCTCGTCATTTAACAATTGCCACCCCCAATGAAACAAACTAATCCCCACTATCGCACTTGACAGGGTCCATTCCTCGCATTATGCGCGTGCAATGCCTTGCACGTCAAAAGAGCATTTTGTGACTCTTCTTTATAATTTACCGCCATCCACAGTAGGATTGAAAAAAGTTTTGGAGAAATTGCTCTTATCCAATATATCTTCAATTGCAGTTACTTCCTAATATATAAAAATATTGCAATGTTCTCTTTAATTTATATATCCATTGCAATGAACCCTCCTCCATTCAAATTAACCGTTAAATCCAATGTTCCAATATTCACGTGTGCTATATGCATCTCTTGTGCCATCTAGCCAATGCAACAACTCTTTTATAACTGCTTCTCACCTTGCTTATACTCCTTCTACAAATTATTTTGTTCCATTAGTATCGAGGTGTTTTGATTTGGACAAAAGAGTGCTCATTGCAATGGAATATATAAGTTGAAAAGGACATTGCAATACTTTTTAGATTAGGAAGAAACTACAATTGGAAGTATAGATAAGAGTGGATAAGTGTAATTTCCCCTAAAAGTTTTGATAACCTTGTTGAAACATATTTAATATGTTACGATAATTTATACAAGAAAAATTATGTTATAATCATCATAACTAGATAATGAGTTTGTATGTTGATTTAACAAATGTAAACCTCGCCTTATTATATTATTTAATCATTTTTCATTTCTATTACATTCTTAGTTAAATTCTATAAAAATAAAGATGGGACCTATGTTTATTGAGTTAATATGCCAATTCATCATAGGAGTATAATTATTTTAATATAATATTTGTCTTTTTGAATTATTGCTAAATTTGTTTTGATTAAAATATGAGGGACCAAAATACCAAAATCTTTCAGTCCTCAAAGGTTGGGGACCAAAATTGTGAAAAGTCCAAATTTGGGAAGCGGACTTTCTAAGTAAATCAATAGCTTATCTGATTGAGCGAGGTGTCTTTTGCAACATGATAGTTTTTTCTTCAATCTTCTTGTCATTTGGCTCTTTCTGGCAAATCATGCTAATGTTTCATTCATTCCTGTTATTATTTTTTCTGGAAATTTCTCACCTTCTACCATTTGAGAACTCTGAGACGTCCTGATTGGGAGGCATTTAAGACTGGGGGCAGGTTATGATGGTGGCTATGTAGGCCATTAGGGGTATTCTTGTATTTTTATGTTGAATTTGAATTTGAATTCAAAAACATTTCTTTGGGACTCATGCATATATATAAATATCCTTTTCATCCAGAACTTTTGAGATAGTTCTCTTTATCTTATCTCCCAATCTTTGTCATTCTTCCTCTACCAATCCTTCATATTTGGTCAGTCTTTCTTAATTTGTTACATGAACTAATCCGAGTTCAACTTAATCAGAAGTTCTTCATCTAGAAACCTAGCAATTACTTTTTATCTTGCCCGATTTCTTTATAAGTATTTCCTCTCATCTTCTTTAACATTTTGCTTCTCTTTCTCCTTTTTAGAAACCCTTAGTTTTTATCCAGTTATTTTGATTGTACCTTGTGATTTTGTGTGTGAAAGAATGTGTTCATTCTTTGGGATGAACATATTGGTTTTTTTCATAACTAGGTTGTATTTTGAGTCACGGTTTAGTTTGTCATCCTACTCAAGTTCCATTGTACCCACATTTGATCGAGTTAATCATGTTGACCAAAAATTATTTTTGGTTTTTTGTAGGTTCGTCTATAGCTTGCCGATCACTTTTGTCTACTTCCCTCCTTTCTAATCAACCATCGCCTTTTTGTTATGTCTTCCGGTATGACCATGTGATGTAGAACCTTTTGGGTGATCTTCTTCACATCTTCACGTATTTCATCAGGTAACTATTTTTTTATATCCATTAAAAAAGCATAGGTATTGTCTTGATGGAAACATTATTTATTATCATAGTTATTACCCAAAATCCATGTGACACATTCTTGGCTCACAACATGCCTTGGGAAATCTCTGTTAGATGAAAAATTTTCTTTCCACGATGCCATTTTGTTGATGAGTGTTCAAACACATTAATTGTCTTTGTATTTTATACTCCCTCAAGTAGTTACAATATTCTTCAAGCATGTACACTCTCCTTTGATGTTTGTGCAGAGGCACTAAATCTTCTCACCAATTTATACCACTAAAGTTTTTCTTTGAACTTCTTAGACTTTGAGAATACTTCTGACTTTTCTTTCATAAAATCAACCTAAACCTAAATTGAAAAATCATTAATAAACTTTAGCATGTAGTGGCAACCTCTAACTAAGGGTTGCATCAGTGGTCCAAGTACATGAGAGTGAACTAGCTCCAATGCCTCCTTAGCTTGAAACTTTGACTTCTCGTATAGTAGTTGATGTGCCTTACCATGTTGGTACCCAACAAAGATAATATTATCTCGTACCTCAAGTATATTTAAGCCCTTAAGCCTTTCCTTCTTCATCATCTCCTTCAGTTTGTGGTGGCTAATACATCCAAGACATGCATACCATAAATCAATGGTCTCAATTTTTCATGTCTTATCTATGTAAATTTCTACAAACATTACATAGATAAGCTCTAGTTATTGCTCTCCCATCACTAGCAATCCAAGTATTTTTAACTTATCATATATATAAAACCCTTTTGGGTAAAATATATAATACATAGTTCCTAACCCTAGCTAATTGAGATACTAAAAGTAAACTTGTCTTTGTCGCCCGCACATGGTAAAAGTTTTGTGACATACCTTACTGTTATTATGGCTAGGATTGATAACTGTCTGTCCAACGCGTGTGACGGGAAACTTGGACTTATTTGCCACTACAACCACTCTATCATGCTTTGCAACTTCTCTGTCATCATTCATGTGGTTGGAGCATCCTAAGTCTATAATCCAATCTTTTTCATAATCAATGGTCGAATAACACATCATTGTCAAAGCCACATTTGTCTCAAATGATGCCTCTTGCTTTTTTATCTCTTCTTTAGGAACAATCACTTTTTTAGCTACAAATGATGCATATGCATCCTATTCTTCTTCGTTGTTATTGTTTTCTTCTTAGCCCCATGAAGTTGTAGCATTGCCTTATGTTGTTTTCTTCTTAAACCAAGAGTCTTGTGCAAAGTAAACTTTCTTACCACAATTGTACACCACAAGGAAAAAAGGGAACAACGATGGTTTTTGAGAGGATTTAGCGACAGTTTTAACCGTTATTAAAGCTTTTAATGACGGTTCATAAAATTCTCATGGAACCAGTGTCATTGTAATAGTTTCAATTAATCATGAAAAAGTTGTCGTTAAAATTAGTCATAACGATGGGTTATAAACTGTTACTATTCCTCGAAGTAACAGTGGTTTCCGCAACCATTGTTATCTTATGCAATAATGGAGGTTATAAATACCGTTGTTAAGATATCATCTTAACAACGGTCTTTTGTAACCGTCATTAAATATTTTTAATTTTTAATTTTATTTTTTTATATATTTAATTTAAATTTTTTAAAATTTTTTGTACATGTTTTTGAATTGACTAATTTGAAATATATTTTTTATACTTTTACAATCATGTATGTAAATAATTTTGTACTCTTTAATTTTTTTAAAAAAATTTGATCAATTTTTTAAATATAATAAAAAGATTCAAAAGAAAATCAAATATATTAACACAAAAATTTTGTAACAAAAATTTATATTCATTGAAAAATTAAAATTACAATGTATAGCCCATAAGAATTACAAAAAATATACAATATAGAACTAAATTATGTTCCCAAGCCCTAACAGTCTTGAGGAGGCTGGTGTCCACTGGCATAATCACTTGGAGCCTGAAAAAAAAATTGCATTATGTAAGCGTTTTGAGAATAAATTATATCAACATTCGCTTCTAGAATTCAATTGGTATTTTACAAAATTACTTTGAAACCTGGACTGGATACAAATGCAATCTCAGGCGGCACTTGACCTTGAAAGTTTTGAAGTAGGAAAGTCACAGCTACCTCTATTTATCACAATAGTGTTGCTATATCAGCATCACGTGCTGCTCGCTTAGCCTCTCACTTAACCTCACAGGCTACTCGTTTAGCCTCTCATTTGATGTTGCTCAACATCCCACTCCTTTATCATTGTTTTAAGGTCTGCCATCTCAAATTGTAACTCTTTGTAAGAGGGCTCAAAGTGCAAGCTCAACCCAACAGAGCAACGATCAAAGATTTGGGAAAGGGAAACACCTAACCCAAGTTCTTGAATGTGACTTGAGTGCTTCTTACTTTCTAAAACTCTTACCAGTGAATTAGTAGTTGAATGCTCTTATGAAGAAGAGTTCTCCTGTTGGATTGAAGCAATTTTTTTTTACAAAATTGAAGAGTGAACAATAAATCATGTTAAAATTAATAGACAAACAAATAAAATCAGAATACTTTTTCAGTAGAATATAAATACTTACACCAATTGTTTGG
Source organism: Gleditsia sinensis (assembly GCA_037074535.1). Taxonomy (NCBI): domain Eukaryota; kingdom Viridiplantae; phylum Streptophyta; class Magnoliopsida; order Fabales; family Fabaceae; genus Gleditsia; species Gleditsia sinensis. Next base: position 53,834,318 of record CM073472.1, read on the forward strand.
GCCTCATCGTTAATGTAGGATTTGTTAGCCCTCTTATGGGCTACCATCCATACATCGCCTCGAGTCATTAGTCCCTAACCTCAGCCTTTTGTAAATTTGAACCAATAATGAAATATGCATTATATTTAGTATAATATTAAATTTCAGATAGAATACTAAGAAACGCAAAATTACTATCTCAACCCTTTTACGTGCAAGACTCTTCGATTTAATGGTATGCAGCATTGTTTGGCATCTTCTATGTTGTTTAGTCTCACTAGCCACATCTTAGTCAATTATATAAATAGATTAGTTAATCAAATTGTGTGAAAATTTAAATTTATGAACAATTGAATATAGTTACTAATGAGTGAATTTTATATTTATAAATTAGTTATCTTTAACTTAGAATTTTGTGAGTTTTGGAGTAAATTATGTTAGATTTATGTGTGATTGTGTGTTTATTTTGTAGATAGAAAGAAGATGAAGAATTGAGAGAAAAATAGAGAAAAAAGATGAAGGATTGTAAATTTTTGACAGTTTTGATGTTGTTTCACTAATTTAGACATAACTTCTTCATATAAGCTTCTATTAAAGTGATTCAAGTGGCTATGGAAAGATAAGAAAAAGATACAAACTTTTGTTTTATGAGTATTTTGTATTTCAGTGTCACGACATCAACTATTAGTGTCGCGACACCAGGTGAAATAAGGAGTAGTGTCGCGACACCAAGGAAAGACCAACATCGCAACACTATGACCCAATGTCGCGACACTAAACCAAAAGACACGATTTTTTATTTTGAATTACACGAATCCAATGGGAAGATCAAAGTTTTTATTCTATCACTAATTCTCTTTTATTTCTTTTAGTTATTCTTAAATGTTTTCTTTTTACTTTGAGTTGATGTCAGATTTGAGTATGAACTAATTCTATTTTATAGGGCTACGATGTAGCCTAATTATGAACTCTTGTAGTTTCAATCTTTTTAATACATGAATTATTCTTCTTAATTGAGTTTATACATTATGCTTAATGCTTCTAATTAACTGGCCACTAATTAGATGCGGGGTTAATCACAATGAGACCGAGAAGAGATTTATATATTTAGTTCGTTGTTTTGAAACCATAGATTGTATGTGAGATAGAGATATACATGCTTGATTTGTACAGTCTTAATTGAGAACCATAGAATTTAATAAATTTTTTCTTGTTATAATTCACATAGAGACATAGTGGGTTAGCATTCAAAATATGTTTCTGTTAGACCTCGAGAGAGGTTAGTAGATTTTTTAAGATATCTCAACAGTCAATTAGATTATAATTTCTAGGTTAAAAAGATTGGGAATGTAAAATGGATTAATTAAGGTGAAATTAGAAACCTTAGAGTTTGCTTTATTAAATTTCTCTTCATAAATATTCCTTTTTCGTTATATTTCTTATTTTTATTTTTATTTTCATATTTATCATAAAATCAAGAATTCAGATATTCAGTTAGAGTTGGAATTAAAGTAAGATAGTAATTAATAATCACAATCCTTGTGGGAACGATACTCTACTCTCAATTTTTATCTCTTGACAACGATAGTGTACGCTTGCACTCAAAATATGTATATAATTTGTGCTTATCAAGTTTTTGTTCTGAGGCAAAAATTTAGTAAGTCAAAACAACTTAGCATTCAATGCATAATTTTGAACTGTCTTTAATTTTATAGTTTTGCTTGAGGACAAGCAAAAAGCTAAGTTTAGGGGTATTTGATGAGTGAGTTTTATATTTATAAATTAATTATCTTTAACTTAGAATTTTGTCATTTTTTGAGTAAATTATGTTAGATTTATGTGTGATTGTGTGTTTATTTTGTAGATAGAAAGAAAATGAAGAATTTAGAGAAAATTGGAGAAAAAAGATGAAGGATTTTATATTTTTGACAACTTTGACATTGTTTCACTAATTTGGACTTAACTTCCTCATACGAGCTCTGACTAAAGTGATTCAAGTGGCTATAGAAAGTTAAAAAAAAAGATACACAACTTTCATTTATGAGTATTTTGTAATTCAATGTCATGACACTAGCTACTAGTGTCGCGATAGTTACCATGGACTTCATCTCAAGGTGATAGTTAATAAAAGTCGCTTACTGATCACGTGGGATGCCAACTAAGACATCATTGCGCAACTCTTCCCTAGTCTTAGTCCTACCATTCTTCAGCCTATAGACATTGTAACATGCGACTCTCCACTTTTGTACAAGTGACTGCAAAATGAGCTTATTGTAAAGGCTCGACACAACAAATTTTGTCTACAAAAGAAAGAAAAAAATGTTAATAAAGGTTTCAAATCAAGCTACTATAATAAAAATGAGTGTTTATACATGTATAGTATTTATGAAGACATTCGTCTTATAATCTTTAGGAATACTTCCTTAGTCTTTATAGGAGATTGGGAAGAACTGAAAGTTATCTCTTATGGTGCCAAGAAAAGCACCGAGAAGACAACATTTATCTCTGATAGACTGGTAGGTGTCGTTAAACTGGACAACAAACTTCTACCCACAGTGAAGAGCCTAAACATCGTGGACCATTAATTGCGTTGGCATCACCTACCTAGTCTTGTTTGGCACAGATAAAATTAGTGTGTTAGTTCAATAGGAGGAAAGAACTATCAACAAAAGCGTTTTATGATACTTACTGTGAAGTTAACTAACCAACTTCTCATGCATCTCGCACGCTCCAAGTGAGCATGCTGATACTCCTCCTCCATGTTTGTAAATAGGTCGTCAACGTCAATGTCAATGTCAATGTCGTCCTCTAATGCTTGAGCGTATGAAGGGAGGAGTGTGTATGAGACAGCCTCAAACTTCAAAGTGTCAACCTTATTGGGTTGTCTCCCTTCACTAATCACGGGGCAGGGCTGAGGATAATCTAAACTGGATGCACTTGCCCTGCTTGTGAATAATGATCTAACTCTCCTCATATTCAAAATTCTTGTAAGAAAAATAAATAAATAATATCAGTTCAACTATAATAAACATGTAATAATGAAATATTAATTGTAAGCAAAAAAAAATATTTACAAAAATAAATAAAAATTAATATCGTAACAAGTATAAATTCACTTCCCCATATGAAAATAATAATTCTAAATTTTGAGCATTTCACAAATCACTCTCGTACAAAATATTATCATCATCCTCGCATATTTCATACAAGTCACGAAGTTTTAAATGCACAATCATACTCTATTTATTTTCAACTCATCTTGTACATAGTATACCTAATAAACCTCAAATGCTTGGATGTATGGGTTGTCATTGTAATTTTTATCGATATGAATTAACTGTAAAAAATCAACAAAGGTCACCATAAATTCATCCATTGTAATGCTCATTGAGTTAGTTGTATTGGCCCACAAACACTTGAATAGAGTAATCATAAAACTTCTATGGTAGTTTAATTCAGTAATTTCTAATCATTTCCCATAATACAGGATACCACCGAACTGTATATTGCTGTTGCTACTACTTGTATAACTCATCATCTCGAAAGTCCCATAAACTTCATTATTTTAAGTTCTCAGTCATTAGTCATGTTCTAAAGTCTAGAATTTAAACCCGTTAACATTGTATGCACTGTATCGCCATACTATATCCAATGGCCCTGTAAAGAATTTTAAATAAGTCGATTGAGATCACCACCATAATTTGTCATATGGAAAAAAATTACGATGTAAATTTTTCTCATAATGGACGTCATATACAAATTAACGATAGTTTTTTACTAGCACGAAGAGAAAACCATGAGACATTCTCCACGGACTTTTTTATTTATCTCAGAGAATAATCATGTTCAACTTTTTAAACTATACCTTACATAGTCTCTAAATTTTCTATAAAGCAAATAGTATACACAAACTAAATGTGACACCTCAACTAAGTAAACTTTAATGTAGTTAACATAATTAGTTTACTCACCGTAAGTAAAGGTTAACTTCTTTGTAGTTCGTGAGTGTGTTTGCAATTTTTGTTATGAGGGAAGAGTGAAATATTCAAACCTACCAACTAGTCTTCTTACTAGTGGGAACAAAGTATTCATGTCAGATGTCCCAACATCGAGTCGATCATCCATATGAATAGGTCAATTGAAGATCGTCTTTACACCATCAATATTGGACTGGTTTTCTTACTCCTAACTTAACTTGCTTAACCAAGTGAACTATTAAGTGCACTATAATTGTAAAGAAGGAAACTAGGAATAACATCTGTAGATGTCACATTGTCATAACAAACTGATTCTGAAGTTAATCAAGTTTGTTCACATTTAAAACTTTATTACATACTTGTCGTAAGAATGAACATAACTCGATCAGAACGGTAGACAACTACTCAGGAGGTGTCTTCCTTATGGCTAAGAGTAATAGTTGCTCCATAAAAACATGTGAATCATGAATTTTTAATCCCCTCATCTTACGCTATCTTAATTTAATGTATTTGGAGATATTGCTTGAATATTTGTCTAGTATAAATATATTCTTCAATGTTTTGAAGAAGATATCCTTACTTGAATTTGTTAGAATGAACAAAGCAGGAAGATATTTACCATTATTGCCTGGCCACTTATCAGACCTCACACCTAACTCCTGTAAGTCTCTTTATACATTTATGTGGTCTTTCGAATGGCCAGTATCATTGAGCAAAGTATAGAGGATGTTGTCATAAATATTTTTTTCAATATGTATGAGGTCAAGATTATGACATAACAAATTATTCATCCAATACAGAAGTTGAAAAAATATGTTTTTCTTATGCTATTGTTGAGTCCCATCATCAATCCTACCAAAACCTCATATTCTATGTTATCGACCTTCAGGTTTCACATTTTTATCAAAAAAGTATGAACATCATCTACTTGTCTTAAGATGTCTACACTAGTCAGCTATAAAGGAAGGTTTCTTCTTTCTTCTCTCTCATCAAACCTACTACACGCCAATCTAAATTTATAACACGAATTTAGAAAAAGGCAGTGGCATATAAAATACTACTTCCAACTGTGATAAAGACACACAAGAGTTGAGTCAAAATTACACTGTGGACAAGTTAATTCAGTATAAGTATTCCTCCCTAATAAACTTTCAAGGCCAGAAAAACCATTAATTGTCCACAACAAAGCTGCACACATATTGAACATTTTATTGGTGTTTGAATCATAAGTTTGAACACCGTCAAACCATAAGTCTTTCAACTCTTTAATCATTAGTTGTAAAACCACATCTATTTCATTTCTCAGTGCGATTTTACCCAGAATTATTATTGAGAGAATGAAAGAACTTTATTTCAAGCACATCCAAGGAGGAGGGAGGTTGTAAGGCATCAATATGATTGGTCATATGTTGTAACTTATACTTAAATTGCCTAATGGATTAAAACCATCAGTGGCAAGCCCCAAACATACATTCCGAGAATCTGATGCAAATTGAGGATTCAAAAGGTCAAATTTCTTCCATGCCTCAGAGTTCCTCATATGCCTTATCATGTCGTCACTATTCTTGTCTGTGGAACGCCATTTCATATATTCAGTAGTCATAGAATACATAAACAATATTTGCAATCGTGGCTTAAGTAGAAAGTATCTAAAGATTTTATTAGGCACCTACTTACCTTCTCAACTTTCTTTTTCAATTTTCACCTAAGCACATTGCACTTATTACAAGCATCTTTATTTTCATCGTCCCCTAGTATAACATGCAATCATTTGGACATGCATGGATTTTTTTGTAGTTCAGCCCTAACTTATTAATAATTTTCTTAGCCTTGTAAAATGAAGGTGGGATCTTTGTATCTAGGAAGACATCGACTAATAACTCTAGTATCAACGATGCTTATCCCGTATAAATATTTGATGTGATACAAATTCACAAGAAAAGATAATTTGGAGTATTTCTCGCACCCTTTGTATAGTTGTTTTTAACCATCCTTAAGTAACTCATAAAAATCTTTCACACTGTCATTTACCTTTTCTCCTAACAGTGGAACTAGCATCTCCATAGAATTGATACTTTCATTTTCACGATGAATCCTGAATGTATCACGAACTATGTCCTATATAGGGTCAACCCAACTAATCGGTTCCCTGATGTCCTGTGGTATTATATGATGTCCTACATCAGGTTCTTTTGTTGACTTTTCCTTATGCATACTTTGAAAATTGTATCATTGTGAGAAAGATTTAATGATTAAGTGTTGATGCATAACCTCTGTAGCTTACCATTACTTAAATCTACACTTAGGACATGAGCATATTATTTTACCTTCCACACCTGAGTTAGCAGTTGCAAAGTTTAAAAAACTGTCTAGACCATTCAAATATTCACAGGTGTATCAAGGTTTATAGATCCAATACTTATCCATGTCTAAAACCACTATAAAGTTAAGACATTAAATATTACGTCCACTAATTAATACGCTAATAAACTAATTAAATTCATCTTATAACCATTCTCCAAGGAATAACTAATATAGCATAAAAAATTTCATGAATTTTTATTCTATTTAACGTGTCTATAACTTGTGATATTTATATTTTGTATTTGTACTTTACAGTTCACTAACCCACTTTCTTTCTATTTATAAGTTAACCTCTTATATTTTTTTAACAAATAAGTACGACTATCTAATTTGCCTAATTACACTAAATTAATTACGTTCAATTCAGTTTAAGTAAAAGTATGTTATTTTTTTTTTTAATTTAACAAGTTATCATTGACGGTTTTTTGTCTCATGCCCATTTCTCTCAATCATTTATGTTTTTTATACATTCTCAATGTATATTACACACTAAAAATTATTAAATCAAAATTACTTAAATTTACATACAGAATTAGTAACTATTTTTGTATTTTTTTTATTAGAATTTAACAAGTTATCATTGACGATTTTGTTGTCATATACTCATTTCTCTCATTCATTTATGATTTCTATATATTATCAATGTATATTGTATATATACTACCCCTTTATGAACTCAAAATTACTTAAATTTACCTACATAATTAATAATTATTTTAATCCTTTCATCCCTATATAAAATTCCTCAATTTTATGCACATCATTTATTCTACTATGCTTCCTCTATTAATATTTTATGTACATTAATTAATTACATTAACCAATATAATAATTATTTGGTTTCTTCTAAATTTATTTTAACTATATGAGAACTACAATAAAGAACTCTTGTCCCAAATTGTTTTCACTTTTTTTTTCACTAATAATTATATGTTCTTATTTCTCTATTTTAATTTTTTTATAACAATTGCGAATACTAATTATTTATTTAATTGTTTCATTCTATGCTCCACAATTAATTTACTCTGTTCCCTCTATTAATTTTTAATGTTCATTATTTAATTTAATAATTATGTAGTTTCTTCTAAATAATCATATTAACTATATGAGAACTACACTAAATAACTCTTAACTCACAATTAGGTCATTTTTATTATTTTCTACTAATAATTATATGTTTTCAATTCTTTATTTGTAATTTTATTATAACAATTACAAACACTAAATATTTCTTACTCCTAATTTTACTATAAAAATGTAATATATTCAAAACATATAATATAATTAGACAATGTAACATAAGCACTACGTACATATATGCATTGCAAAACAATATAATAAAAAATTATGTTCGGATCAATATATCATACCAAAAAATATACAATTTTAAAACTAAATATTCAACATATACAATATATATTAATAACCATATGTAGCTAAATGTTCTCATCCAACTCATATACTCATTCACACAAGTACTATATGAAAAATATTAACTGATAAAAGTGCAACAATTAGAATGTGTACCTTCAGTGAAAATAAAAAACTATGAACTACAAATATGAGACAATGAAAGCAAGATGAAACTAAGAAACAAAGATTTTTTGCAAAGAGGAACAAAGAAACAAATGAGCGCGCGAGGAGAAGGAGAGGGGAACAGGTATATAAAACACTTAACGACGATTTTTAAAAACTGTCATTAAATCATGATTTAATGACAATTTTCTCACAAACCGTTGTTCAAAAGACATTTGTTCTAACGATGGTTAGCAACAACCATTATTAAACCGTCATTTAAATTTCTAACCCCTAAGGAACAGTCAATTTATTGTGATGGTTTCCTTAAAACCATTATTAATCAACAATGGTTCTACCAAAACCGTTGTTAAACCACTATGGTTCCTGACAAACTGTCATCAACTGTCACTAGTTCCCATGAATGATCACTTTTGCACGACGATTATCATTGAACCATCGTTAAACCATGACAATTTAGGTATACCGTCATTAAACCACAACAATTTTAGGTAAACTGTTGTTAATATGCTTGAAATTACGTTGGTTTAGAAACTGTCATTATTCTTGGTTTTTTTTTACGGTTTTTGTTGACCATCGTTAAGCCACCATCATAGTTTCCTACCTTTCTTGTGGTGGTAGCATGCTCTATCTCACTTCTTTTGGTCTCCTTCGTTTATCAAGCTTACACTAGATCTGCCTTGATGAGGATTTTTTCCCCATTGGCTATTCTTCTAACTACCTCTACTAGAAAAGTTTAGAATAGCGACGATGGTTTAACGACGGTAAAAAAACTGTCATTAGATGATGCTTTAAGGACGGTTCTTTAACCGTCGTTAAAATAAGGAATATAACGACGTTTTTGAGTGAACCGTCGTTATATTACGATGGTTACTGTTTAACCGTCGTTGTATAACGATGGTTAGAGTAAAATCATCGTAAAACTGGCACTAATACCCATGAACGGTCTATTTTTCATATCAACTCACGACAATTAGCATTAATCGTCATTATTTGACGACGGTTAGTTAAAAACCATCATGAAATCCCACGGTAAATGGATCGTTTATGAGAATTAGGGCTAGGTATAACGACGGTTTGTGCAAACCGTCGTTATACCACGTGCCATTTAAACGACAATTTTTGTTAAAATCGTCGTTAAATATAGTTTTAGGGACGATTTTAAAAAAAATCATCGTTAAACCACGGTTTTTCTTATAAAACCGTGGTTCCTCCTTCATTTTCATTGTGCAATTCAAAATTCTCTCTTCTCCTTGTGAAAAATACTTGTGACTTTATTGATATCGGTTGTTTGGAATTATTTACTCTTTGTTAAGGTTAGTTTTTAAATATTTTTATTATTATGAATTAATTTATTCAAATGTAAGTTTGAATAAATTTATTAAGATATTTGCTTTTTAACTTTTTGTGTAAATACTTTGATTATGTACAGACATTTTTGATTTGAAATTGTTTATTCTCACACAAGGTATGTATTTTAATTATTTTTAATGTTGTGAATTTTTTTTATATATTTGTATGTTTGAATTAAATTATATTTGTAAATAAAAAATTTTATTAGAAATTGTATGTTATGTTTTTAGTAAATGTTGTATTATGTTATGTAAGTTAAATATATGTTTTAATTAAATTAATAGTAAAAATTATTTAATATTTACATAATTTATAATACTAGAATAATTATTAATTATTATTCAAGAAGAATGACATAATTATTAAGTTAAAATTTTATGTTAATAATTATAAAGCGAAACAAATTAAAATAATTAAGAAATACAAAGTATAATTAAGTTACAAAAGTAGAAAATTTTGTAATTGTTATTAAAAAATAAGAACAAAGTAATAATAGTATTAACATAGTAAAAATATTATTAATAAATGTAATTAAATATTATACATAAATTATTAATAGAAAAATTGGTTAGTGATAATTAATTAGGAAGTGAAAAATAAAGTCAAGTTACATAAAAACAATTAACAATTGTTATAAAAAAAATAGAAGCATAATAATATAAATTTACTGATTTATAACAGTATGATAAATAATTTAGATATAATAAAATTTTTTGTTATATAATTAGAGGTAATTAAATATTTGACTTAAATTATTAATAGAGGAATTGAAATCTTGGTTAAGGACAAGTATTTAAAGTGAATTAAATACATGTTTATTATTTAGAAACAATATAATATAATTAATAAAGTAAACATATTATTTTTATGATTATTAAATTAATTAAGAAGTAAAAAATAAAGTGAAGCAACAGAATTTTTTTTAACAATTATTATAAAAAAAATAAAAGCATAATAATATAAATTTACTGATTTATAACAGTCTTGTAAATAATTTAGATATAATAATTTTAGTAAGTATATAATAAAACGTAATGAAATATTAGACTTAAATTATTAATAGATGAATCAAATTAATGGACATTATGCAATGATATCATATAAAAAATGAAATATATTTTTTACATGATGCATATGACAAACGAGTAAAAAATTCTATAAAATAAAATAAAATTGTCAATAACGATAATTTGTCACATTAAATGCATATATTTTATAGTTAAATTTTATTACTTAGTTTAACTTAAACATAATTAGTTATCTTGAAGTATGCAAATTAGATAGAAGTGTTAAATTGTTAAATAGATGTGAATATTTTTTCTCTTTAAATTTTATTACTTAGTTTAACTTAAACATAATTAGTTAAGTTTAAGTATGTAAATTAGATAGGAGTGTTAAATTGTTAAATATTTCTTTATTGTATATTAATCCTTGAAGAGGGGATAGATTATGAAGTAATGCATTAAAAATACATTATTCAATGAATTATTATTTAATTTTTTTATTTTATAATAGTTTAGACATGGATAAGTCTTGGATCCATAAATCTCGACACACCTAAGAGTATTTGGAAGGTCTAGAAGGTTTTTTAGAATTTGCAAATGCTACCTCGGGTGTGGAAGGTAAAATAATATGCCCATGCCCAAAATGCAGATTTAAAAAATGGTAAATTACAGAGGCTGAGCGCCAACACTTGATTGTCAAACCTTTTCCACAAATGTACGATTTTTGGAGTATGCAAGGGAAAAGGGTAACAAAAGATCATATTGCAGGACATCAAATAATACCTAATGATGTTGCAGAACCTACCATCGTTCGAAATGACCCTATGCAGGACATGGTCCGTGATGTATTTAGATTTCATAATGAACATGAAAGTGTTAATTTTGTGGACATACCGGTTCCACCATCAGGTGAAAGGATGGATGAAGGCACAAAAGAAATTTTTGAATTACTGAAAGATAGGCAGCAACCATTGTACAAAGGATGTGAGAAATACTCTAAATTGTCATTTTTAGTGAATTTGTACCACATCAAGTGTTTTTACGAGATATCTGACAAGGCTATGTCAATGATACTACAGCTATTGGTTGACATCTTTCTAGATGCAAAGATTCTAACTTCATTTTACGAGGCTAAAAAAATCATTAATAAGTTGGGGCTGAACTGCAAAAAAATACATGCATGTAAGAATGATTGTATGTTATTTTGGGGGGAGGACAAAAATAAAGATGTTTGTAATAAGTGCAGTGCACCAAGGTGGAAACCAAGGAGAAAAAGGGAGAAGCAGAAGAAGGTGGCTAATAAAGTCTTTAGATACTTTCCATTGAAGCCCCAGCTACAAAAACTGTTCATGTCTTCTAAAACTGCTGAATATATGAGATGGCATTCCATAGACAGAAATAGTGACAATATGATAAGGCATCAGAGGGACTCTAAGGCATGGAAGAGATTTGACATCTTGAATCCTCAATTTGGATACAATCCTAGAAATATGTGTTTGGGCCTTGCTACCGATGGTTTCAATCCATTTGAGAATTTAAGTACAAGTTACAGCATATGGCCAATCATTCTGATTCCTTACAATCTTCCTTCTTGGATGTGTATGAAGCAAAGTTCTTTTATACTGTCTATAATAACCGTAAAATTTAACAAAAATTCCAATTAAAGAAAATTTAGAATAAAAGAGAGAATTTCGAAAATGGAGATAAGAACCGTAGAAAATATGTATATTTACTATATAGGTTAAAGAAGTACAAAAGAAATGTGAAAATTTACGTTTTGACGCGTAATTTTTATTTTTTAAATGATAGTATATTGCTATAAGCAAATATATTTTTATTTGTTTAAAAATGATTATGTTTTGCTAAAAGTAAGTAGACTTTTAATTAAAATAAGTATTGTGTTACTTAAAATAATTATATTGGCCTCTAATGAATTTTTGTTGTATTTTTAGAAATATTATTTTTTTTAATATGAAAAAAAGATATATATTTCGAGATTTGTTTTATTGTGATTTTTATCAAGAAAAATTATGATTTAAAAGTTTAACCAGAGGTTTATGAGAATATAAATTTTTAGAAATTTTTGGGATATTTTAGGATGAAAAACGGAATTTATATAAAAGAAAATTTTATTATTAATTATTAAATAATTATTATTATTATTAAAAAAATATGACAATAAAATGGAGATACGGGGGAAGGAAGACAACGGCTGCAATTTCGAAGAGAAATCGATAATTTCAAATAGTGAGTGAATTGGCTTCCGATCAATTTTATCTCTCGATCTGAAGGGTCTATTGGCTTCCGATCTCAAAACTGAAGGTGTTACTAGATTCAGGACGAAGAATACTTCAGTTTTGACCGATCAATTTTTTAAATCAACCGTTGAATAGCCATAAATCTGAAGTAGAAAATCTCAAAAAAAGGTAAATCCTGAAACTTTTACTTATAGACCTCCAATTGAAATTCTGACACTGTAGATAGATTTAGGACCCTCCGGATACATTTTTGAGGTCAATTTGATAAAATAGAGATTGGAAAAGTACATTTTAAGACTGCCCAATCTGGAGCCCTTACCTCAAGTGATGTTAGCCCTGGTACGCACCTTGATTGCCTCAACTAGCAGGGGAGGTGGTGCTAACCTCGTGTGAGGGTCAACACATGGGAGATTATATGTGAAGGAGAGCGGAATGCCTCCTATATATAGGGGAGATACTAGTTATATGATGGCGAGATGCCAGTTATATGAGATGTTATTTGCCTTCCCTTGCTGTGTGCTTGGGAAAAGACCCACAAAGAGTCCTTTTGCGTGTCCTCTTGAATGGTAGTAGGGCAAACCTCAGCAAGAGGCTGAGTTTAGGCAAATCCTATACCACCAAAGTACGGAAGTGGATTAGACTCTGATGTGGTGGTTCTGATATGGGATCCTCCGAATATTTTATGAGACATGTTTCGATGCATAACATATTTTGATTAATTATTTTACAGTATTAAATACGATTATGAACTTGATATGAGCATTGTTTATACAGTACCGCATATGGTTTGAAAGACCTTATTATGATTTTGAACAGAGATTATTTTGAAATGCGGGTCCCATATGGATGTACCTCTGATTTGTGATTTTTAATGTATAAAGTTTAAAAATAAAGAGTACATCCACATGTTGACCTAAGAGGTTATAGGATGTATTATCTGCTCACTGAATTGTAAAATTCACTACACGTGGTTTATATGTTTTTTAGATAAAGACCCAGAGTTTGGTCCTACAGCTTCTTGACCGACTAAGTATCGTACTTCTATGGTGAGCCTAAATTGTTTCTGGACTCTCAGTGTTTAATTTGTAATATAAATGTACTCTAGAGTTGCTCTGAACGCCACAGGCAGGATCCCTGCTACTGCTATACTCTGATGTATATGGAATTAATCTGTATATGGTATATGTATGGAAATACCTATATGTATCAGTCTCCTTGAAAATGATTGAAATTTTCATGTTTATGGGAATTATATGTTCACGATATAAGTGTTTCACGTGCCTTAAAATTTGGGGTGTGACACTGTCAATGATAATTCCTAGTAGAAAGACACTGAAAAATGATATAGATGTATTTTTGCAACTATTGATTGAAGAGTTAAATAAGCTATGGTGCGACGGTGTGCGGACTTACAATTCATTCAACAATGACATATTCAACATGCATGCTGCTCTTATGTGGACAATTAGTGATTTTCCTGGCCTTGGATGTTTATCAGGTTGGAATACTCATACTGGATTAGCTTACCTACACTGTAATTTTGATTCAACTCCTGCGCGCCTTCCTCATAGTCGGAAGTGGTGTTTTATGGGATATCGTCGTTTTCTAAACCCGAGTCATAAATTTCGAATGGCCTGTAACAGGTTTAATGGAACAAATGATAGAAGAAATCCTCCACTGCAATTGAATGCTGTAGATATTTTGAGACAAATTAATTATATTAACATTGTATTCAGAAAGAATGAGGAACATGAAGGTCGAGAACAGAGGTCCCGAGATCACGGAGGGGTTGAAGCTGAGACTCAACAATGGCGAAAAAAAAAGCATATTCTTTGAACTTCCATATTGGGCGAACAATTTGTTGTGTCATAATCTTGATTTGATGCATTTCGAAAAAAATGTCTGTAACAACATCCTGTATACTTTGTTAAATGACACTAGCCGTTCAAAAGACCATATCAATGCACGAAGAGATTTACAAGAGTTAGGTATTAGGTCAGAGCTTTAGCCAGATGAAAATGGTAAATATCCATTTGCCTTATTCACGTTGACAAATGCAAGTAAATATATTTTTCTCAAAACACTGAAAAACATCTATGTGCCTGACGGATATTCTAACAATATTTCTAGATGTATTGATTTAAGACAACGTAAGATTGAGAGGTTGAAGAATCATGATTGTCATATTATTATGGAACAACTACTACCCTTAACCATAAGGAAGGAACTTCCTGAGCAAGTGTCTGCAGTTCTGATTGAGTTCTGTTCATTCTTTTGACATGTTTGTTCTATAGTTTTAAATGTTAGCGAACTTGACCAACTTCAAAATCGTATTGTTCTTACACTGTGTCATATGGAGATGTTATTTCCACCTTCCTTCTTCACAGTCATGGTGCACTTAACAGTTCACTTGGTCCAAGAAGCTAAGTTAGGTAGACTAGTTCAATATTGTTGAATGTATCCTATTGAAAGATATAAAGCAAAAAATTCAGATCTATTTTATTTTGTTCCTTTTGTTTTGTTTTATCAATTTTTCATTCGTTGAACGTATTATGTATAAATATTTGGATAAGCTTAAGTCATTCGTCTGAAATAAAGCAAGGTCAGAAGGTTTAATAGGCGAGTCATGTGTTGCAGAAGAAGCTTTAATATTTTGTCCAAGCATTCGAAGCACATCAAGTATACTACATAGAAAATACGGTTGACAACAAAGGAGTATGGTTGTATATTTGAAACTTCGCGATTTATATGACATGGGCGAGGACGATGATAATATTTTATATGATAGTGATTCGTTGAGCATTCAAAATTTAGAAACATTATTTTCAGAAAAAGAAGTGAATCTATGTGTATTACAGTATTAATTTAATACTGTAATTTCATGAATATATTTTGATTTTGTTTATGAACAATTTATAATTGTTATGTAATTTGATATATGTTCTTATTATTTTCTTATTATTTTCAAATGAACAATTTATGATTGTTACATAATTTGATACTAATGTTACTAATTTTATTCTGACATGAATAGTGACGATGCGGAGGGGTAGATCTGGATTCACGGGCAAAACAGGTGTGTCGATCTCATTTAGGCATGTTGCTCGCCCACCGAGTAGTGAGGGAGGACAACTCAGCAATGATGATACTGTCTAGTCAGCGACTGTCCCGTCCACAGTACCTCCAAACTCTAGGGTGCTAGAGTCAGAGGCTGGACCGTCCACAATACCCCTGCCTGACTCTAGGGCACCGGAGTCATAGCCAGTCCCATCCACATTCTCCTATTTCGATGCCCAGGCACCAGAGGAGGATTTTGATATCGACATTGGCGTCAATGACTTGTTGGCAGGCGTTAAGGTGGAGCTTCAGATAGCTCAGCAAAAGCGTAGTCGTAGGAGGAGCTAGATAGTTGATGTCATAGGTAAAATATAAAATATTTCTTGTATTTAAAATAATTAACGCCCAAATATTGAGCTAACACATTCATTTTATATTCTAACAGATGAGACTGGTCAGGTGACGCCCAGACAGATGATTGTCCACGATGTTTGGGCGTTACCTAATGGACACAGGGTGGTTATCCGGTTTAACAACATCCACCAACCTATTGGAGATGACGGTGGTCTCCTTAGTGTCTTCCTTAGCACCATTGGGGATAACTTTCATTTCTTTCCGATATCATATAAAGATTGAAGGAGCATTCCTGAAGATTACAAGACAAGAGTGTTCATAAACACGATACAGGTATGGACTGTTAATTATTCTTAATTATACATTAATATTTTTAGTGTTTCACTGATATTTGTACTATTTTTTGTAGACACATTTTAATGTGACGTGCCTCTACAAGAAGTTAATTTTACAGTTACTTGGAGCAAAGTGGAGAGCTGCACGTTATAATATGTTTTGGCTCAAGTATGATGGGATGAAATCTAGGGGGAGTTGCTGAATGACGTCCCAGCTGGCATCCCACGTGATTACTGAGTTACGTTCATTGACTACCGACTTAACGCGAAGACCAGAGTAATTATTTATATTTATTTTTTCATATATATTTTTTCAAAGAGATTAATCAATTAATCCATTTATGCAATTATTTAGGATGTGGCTGCTCAAAATAGACATAATAGAAGACGTATGACAATGCCACATATCACTAAATCCAAGAGCCTTGCACGTAGAAAGGCTGAGCTTGTGAGTTTCCTTTGATAAGAATCTTATTTCATTTTAAATAAAATACAAATTCGTTTAAAATTTTTATTAATTGTTAACATAATCAGGAGGCTAAGGTTGGGGGTCCAGTGACTCACGGCGATGTATGGATGGCGACTCATAAAAGGGCTGACGAAACATACATCAACAATGAGGCTCGAGTAGTTGCGGTACTTATAATTTTTTTATTGTTTTGTTTATTTATTATTTTACTTGATTGTTTGTTAATTGTAATAAAAAATTAATGTCTATTTTTTTTATTTTGTAGGAAAAAATTGCATCAATCCAGTAGGAGGATAGCTCTTCCCAAGAGCTCTCGACAGGTGATTCACTTACGAGAGCCTTGGGAACTAAGGAGCACTTGGGTCGCGTTCGAGGATTTGAGTTAGGTGTTTGCCCAACCCAAATCTTCGGACGTGGTTCAACTGGGTTGAGGTCTTGGTTTGGGCCTTCATACGAGAAATTACAAACTGAGGTGGCTTGTCTGAAAGCGGCCATACATGAGCAGGACGTCGAGCAATAGCGACATGATGCTGACATCACAGCCCGACAGAAACAGATGGAGCTATGGCATTCTTGCTCCAAAACTTTCAGGGTCAAGTGTCGCTTGAAATTGCATTTTCTCACAGTGTAAATCCTAGGGTAATTTTTAAATTTTAAATTTTGTAAATAACTGTTATTATTATTTTATTTTATTTCAAAACGTTTACATAAGAAAATTGATTTCAAGTTTCCAGTGATAAAGGCAGTGGACATCAACCAGATTAGACGCTACAGGATCCTTAGGGTTCAAGTTCATGATTATGTTGTATACTATTTTTTTTGTAGTAAATTGTAAATTGTAATTTTAATTTTTAAGTGATTATTAATTTTTTTTCACAATTTATGTATGAATGTGATTTGCATTAAATTATTTTTTTATATTTAAATTGTGAATATATATCGATATATGTCGTAAAAAATTTAACATTATAAACTAATAATTCTCAAATAAATATATATATTTTAAAAAATTAAATATCAAAACAATATTATAAAATTAAATTATAATGTAAATTAAGAAAAATAAATAATATTAAAAAAATTATATTTCAAAAGATTAAATATGAGAATAATAATATGAAATTAAATTATAATATAAATTAAGAATTATAAATAATATTAAAAAAAATAATATAAACCATCGTTATTTTTATAGACATAACGACGGTTTCGTAACCGTCGTTATATTCAATGACTTAATGACGGTTATAGAAACCGTCATTATTCCCCTACATGGAGACAATTTAAGAACCGTCTCTAAGACAAATCATAACAACGGTTAACAAAAAATATAATGACGGTTGTGAAACTGTCGCTATATCTAGTCCTAACGACGTCATTCGCATAGTTGGCCTAAACCATCGCAAGTATACTCATTTCACGATGATTTGGCCAACCATCGTCATGGTCTTTAGTGACGGTTAAAACCGTCACTAAAGCCACTTCAAAACTGCTGCTAAATCTCATTTTTGTTGTAGTGTACTCTAATGCCCACCAACATTTATTCTTGAAATTATGCTCTTCCTAGTGGCCTTGTTCCTTACTTCCTCTAAATACTAAAACTACAACTATTTGTGAGCCTAGTGCTTCTTGGTTGGCAAGCATACTTTCCAACTCTATTAGAGTCGATTCCTTGACTCAACCTCTTGTAGTGGTAATGAGGCCACTATATTTTCTATTTAATTGACAAATAATAATTCTCCCCATCCTTGTTCTAGTAAATAAATTCTATAGTAGTTATGAGATTTCCTCACATATTGACTTGATGGCGGCGTATTTTGTTCGTGCATTGTCATTAATTCATTTTTCAGTCATTGTAACTTCGCATATTAATTCTTCATTGTAAAGAGTGTGGCATGTGTGTCCTAAGCCTCCTTGGATGTCTTCACACCTTTGATGTGATTCAAGAATTAATCTTCTATTGTGATGGAGAGTATGTATATAGCCTTACCGGATTTTGTCTTCCATTTCTTTAATTCTCCTTCATCAGTTGGGGTAGTTTGTTCGCCACCAATAATCTCTCATAAATTGTGCCCATCAAATAAAATTGAATTCAGACGGTCTACATTCTATAATTTTTGTTATTGAGCTTCTCAGTTAAATTAGCTAACGATGCAATATCCACCATGATGACTTTAGTAGTGGTTGCCACTTCCACCAAGACTTGATCCTAGATCAAGAATTTTCACAGTCCTACTGTACTATGGTATAATCTCCGTATACTATGATCTCAAATCAACTACTTAAACACACACCTGCTTTCCACTTCTCTGGAACGCTCACTACTACACTACTTCACAAACCACATAAACAAGTATATATAGGTGCCAACGTCAGTTTTCTTCACCGATATTGTATTTCTCCCAGCTTTTAGATAATTCCTCTAGTAATATTATATCATTGCCACTGTTTTTAGTTCTATATTATTCTCTATTGCCTTGTGCTTGCACCATGTTTCTAGATATTTCCTTTTGCCATGCTTTAGGATGTAGAATCTTCTGGAGAGGAGCCACATGTCGATCTTCAATGTTTATTAAAGCATAATAGCAATAAAAAAATTTTTTAACATAGAGGTGCTATACACTAGAAATTTGGGATACAAAAATATAAAAGAATCAATAACATAAAAAAGTGCTACACTCGCAAGTCATTAATAAAAGAATACACACCTTTATCATATACTTTGATGTTTAAATAAAATATTTTATTTGAAATGATTAGAAATTCAAAGTATAAATCAAAATTTTTATATAGATATAATCTATTAAATTTTAATACAATTAAATGAATAAAAATAATCGTGCGAAATTTTCAATTTAAATTGATAAACTAGTCCTGATGCTCTTGTTCTCTCCTCTTGCGAGAGCTTCATTCTAAAACTACCACATTCCTTCAGTCTTTGTCTTCTTTCTTTCCCTCATCATCTTGTCTTCTTTTCCCCTTCTTTGTTTCCTCTTCTCTTTTGTTTCTCCAATTTTCCCCCAGTTACTCTTGGCAAAATAACATAAAAGAAACCAACTTTTCGAACTTCCGTAGTCTACTGCAACCACGGGTCAGAAGATTAGCCCAAATTTTATTTTTTCTTTTACGTTGTTCTCTTGGAACTTCCAGAAGACAAATTTAGATAATTCAACTTCAACAAAGTATTGCCAAAATAAAATACATAAAAAATGCTCTTCTTTCCCAAACAAACACATGCACTCACAAGATCCGTGAAGTCCTATTTTGTTTCAGGAGGTGAATCATCCCAAACTCTATTTTTCTTAGTCATATTTATCTTTGGATGTTCATTTACTATTAAAAAAGGTTGATTTAGATATGAAAATTAAAGACAGAAATAGAGACGAATTTTAAAATTTAATGACAGTTTATAAACTTTCAAGAATAGAGACAGGAATTAGAGAAAAAAAACTCGTGTAATTTAAATAAAAATACCTTGAAAAAATATCAATATAAATTAAAAAAAAACGTGATTTTTTTTAAATTTAAAAAAAGAGAGTATGATCTATTAAAAAAAATAGCATTGACATAAAAAATACGTGAATGTTTTATCTTTTCTCTTTTTGTTTAACATATTTTTTAATGTCAATGATAATGTTAATTCATGTAGTCAATATTACTTAATACAAAAAATTAATTATTATTGTTGTTGTTATTTTAACGTCAATATATTAATTGAAAAAAAAAATGCTAAGTAGGTATACTCTTTTAACATGGGCATAAAGAAACTGGCATTTTTTTTTAATCTTTTTTCCCTACTTGAAAAAAATGCCCATGTTCAAAACATCTAAAAAAATTTGCCCCACTTTATTTTTTCTGCCCATGCACACTTTCCTTTCCAAGCGACAGCTTCTCCTTTCGTCATCGTCTAGCAGCTTCTATTTCTTGTGGCAGTTTCTTCAATAATCCAACCCCAATGAGCTTAGATCAAGTCGATGGGTGTATAGTAACTAGATTGAGGATCATAAGGAAACAAAACTTGTGAAGAAATAGCATCAACAGTAACCCCCTGCAGCAGAAAATTGAAGCACTGTTCACAGGTTCAATCCGTCAATATTTTTTTGCATTTTTGGTTTTTTAGAAACTTTTAACCATAGATTCTTGTTCATAAAGTAGGATAACATCTTTAGAATGATTTTTATGGTCATACAACATGATTTTTTAGCTGAAATCCATGGATTTTGCTTGAGTGAACAATGCATGTGAATTTTTTTTTCCAAGGTGCTTGAATTTACAATTTTGTGGGAGAACCTCCAATGAATTTTTGTGTTACACATTGCCATTGAGTCCAGCTTGAAGCGTCCAAGGTGAATAACTTGAACTCAGAGTGATTAGTTGGATCACTACAAAAAAATAGGAGATTCAGTGACGAACTTTCTGTGGCGACTAGAAAAGTCGTCGCTGAAAATCACTTTCAGTGACGACTTTTATGAGTCGTCACTGAAAGTTAACTTTTCAGTGACGACCTAGACGAGGTCGCCATTAAAAGTTGAGAATTCATTTTCAGTGACGACTTAAAGTCGCCACAAAAAATAGCAAAATCTTTTCTCACCCTTTTGAACGTTTATTTTCTCAAAGCCAAAGAGTGTTTCAATGGATGTGTTTATTCATTGTAAAAAAAAATTAAATTAAATTTTTAATTATAAAATAAATAAAAATTATTTATTTATTAATAAAATAAATTTAAAAATGTATTTTAATATAAGTTAATTTTTAATTAAATACTAAATTTATGAAGTAAATTTTTAAAATAAAAATAAAAAATATATATATCTTTTAAAAATTAAAATATTCCTATTTTATATGTCTAATAACCATATAATAGAATAACAAAAAAAATGAAGTAGAGTATTTTTAAAATATTAAAAAAGAACACTAAAAATAAAAATGAAGTAGAGCATTTTTAAACCATTACCTCACGCAATACCCCAAAATTTCCTTCCCCCGTGAACACTCTTTCCCCAAAATTTCCTCACCAGAAACCTCCTCACCAGAAACCATTACCTCGCGAAACAAAGTCGCACAGCAGCACGCCAACACCCATCGGCCATCGATCTCATTCTCTTGACTTTGTTCTTGCTCTGCCTCACTCCATTTCGTAGTTGTCTTCCGTTTCTCGCACAGCGGTAGCTCTGGTGGCAAAGGTTTCTTCTTACTCTCTCTTTTTCTTTTTCATTGAATCTTTTTGGGCGAAGGTAGAGGGGAAAAAGCGGGATTATGGTTTATAGCTGGTAGACCGAAATCTCGGAAGAGGTTTTAGTTCTTTTACAAAATCTTTGAAGAGTTGCAGCTTATCTCCGAGAAAATCGTTGCTTCTGTGCTCTTCGAGAGGTTGCCGGTGGTTATTCCCAAAATCAACCCAGTCGTTTATGCCTTTCAAGAATTATCATAAGTCTTTCTCTCTGCACTCATTATCTTCTAATGCTCTGCTTGGTTGCTCTGAAAATGTAGCGAATGGAAATAGCACATGAAGTTGGGGATTTTCCTTTTTAATTTTAGTTTTTAATCTTGGGTTTTTCAGTCAATGAAGTTATCAATCCAATGCATAGGAAGAGTTAGAGAAATGTAGGCAAAGAGAGGGTTGTAAGGCCGAAATCTTGAACTTAGAATCTTGTGCTTTTTTAGAATGATTTTATCCATAAACTTCGGGCAAGCTGAAGGAGTCTTTTAGGAGCTGTCGATTTATCTGCTATTTGGGTAGAAAGCCTATCATTAGTTTTCCAATTTCCATCTCTGAGGATTTGCTTGTAGAAGAAAAAGGAAAGACTTGTCTCCGGATGGTTAGTCCTATGAACTGGTTGTAGCTATGATTGTTGTTATTTTGATCTTCTCCATTCTCTGTTCTATTAACTTACTGACATTTTGGTTAATGATTTTCTTAGACTTACTATATTTATTATTCCTTGGGGCTGGGATGCTTAGGTTTCGGTGGCGGCAGCAATATCAACGCAGATATCCTGATGAATTTCTGGACAAATCTAATGCAAGGTATAAGTTCTTTTTGTTTAGTCCTTGAAAATTGAAATACTAATGCTGGTCTTGTCATAATAGTGATCTTATGCTTTGGTATGATTGTCTTGTTAAATTTCTCTTAATCCTGTTTTTCTTTACAATTGTTTTGTTGCTTATGGCCACATAACTGAAACCAACATCATTTTTTATCATGTTCAAATTCATTTATAAGGCCTTTAATCATTTAATGAACTAATTTTCTTCTTGATGGTTATCGCTATTCAGCTTAATTTACCGTTTCTTTTTGGCTGTTGATTTGCAAACATGAACTCAGGAGGTTTAGAAACTGTCTCATTCTGTTCTTGTGCTTCTGAGGGGAGATGGTTCCAGTTTCAGATATACCTTCTTATAAATATGTGTTTTACTGGTTCTCTCAGTCTATATTAAAGCATATGGTGTGGTGAAACTTACTTGTTCCATCAATAAAGTTCTTATCAGCTGAAAAATGATTTTAAAATACTTTTGGTGTAAGTTCTGTTGCTTCATTTTGGTCAAATTTTGGAGCAATATTGATGCAACCTGTTATCCTTTTTTTGTTTATTTCTTTCAATGAGAAAATATGGACCTTTTGAACCCTCTAACCTCATCAAAATTATTGCACAATTGTTGAGGCTTTCTCTTTCAATCCCTTTTCCCAGAAATGAGTAAGAGTCAAAGGGGAGGTCTTGCTTGGAAGAAAAAGCAGTCAAAACCAATTGGTACATGTTCACAATGTGAACTGATCACATTGTGTAGCTTGCATAAATCACAAAGATGAGTTTGTGATCTGATCACATTTTCATTTGCAAATGGCACTATGCTTCTTCCTGACAATAGAATCTTAAATGTGTTTTCTCTGGTTCAGCTATGAGTTTGTGATCTTGATTTTTCTTGCAATTGGTCCCATGTATTGACATGTCTAAAGATGCAGATGCACATATACAACCAAGTAATATAGGTATAGTTTATCTTGCCATCCTTGTAAATCTAATACTTTCCAAGATGTTTGATGCATTTCCATATGACAAGATGTTGGGAGTTTTTCTTTCCTCTTCTTTTTGACATTGATGTTGATATGTTTACCCTTAGGCCTTTATATTGTTGCATGATAGAATAGTGATTGCTTGGTCATGCAACAAGTACTGAGCTTACCTGACAACTAGTCTCTTAAACTTCTATTATTTAACTGAGTGGAAAGTGCATGAATCATAGCTCTATTACTCCAAAATCAGCTTTTTAGTTGGTATGTCAAATTGGTTACAACATGGCTACATCTGCACTTAGCCACAAATACTTTACCAAGCATATGGCTAATATCTAAAATTGGTTGACAATTGACAATCACTTAAATACTAAATCATCCACACTTTATGAGAGAGTTTTTTCATTTTCTATAAATCATTATCTAGGTATTCTAGGAATATGGTTCCTTGATGGTATGTAGTCTATTAACTTGTTTCTTTAATAAATGAAAAAAGAGAGAGTTATGATTAGATGGTTAGCAGCCACATAATTTATACTTTGCCTTTTGAACTCTATTTCTCATACCCACATCAAATGGGGAAAAAACTCAAAATCTTCTTAAACCTAATTTCATCTACCCACAATTGAGACTCACCCCATAAACAGGGGAAAAAATCTTCTTAAGCCTAATTTCATCTACCTACATACAATATGTTGCCTTTCAAAGAAGAGAAGAAAATAAAAAAGGGAAGGTAATGGTAATATTTTGACATGTATGTCTGTTGTTCATGCATGGCTTACAAGTAGGCATTCAATATGTCCCTGAAAGCATTTTTCATCTCTTGAGGAGCTTTTTTTGAGTTAAGGGAAATGTTGGTTTTATATATCTTACTTAATTGCTATGGTTTTTTTTCTCCTCGTTTAAGCTTGATTGACATACTTGTTAAGTGTCATATATGATATTAATTTTGTTGAATTTGATAATATTTAATATTTTCATGATTTTCTTCATGTTACAAGTATTTATTTATTTATTTTTCATTAAACTTGTCAAGTTATATATTAATTTATTACTATGATATGAACATGGACAAATTCCACTGAGCCATATGGGAAGTGCTGCACCAAGTTCTGCAAATAATGAAATACCAACATCTTCCAGAGAGCCACCAAGTTAATTATTTGTAATTTGATGATATCCTATTATGTATGATATTTTCTATTAACAAACATGTTATATCACTCTCGAGAATTATGTATATCGTTTAAAATTATATATAGAATTTTATTATCCTTGCTCTTCTTGACTTTTATCCACATTATATTGCTTTATTCAAATGGCAAATGAAAATATTTCAAAAAAAAAGGATTCAGTGGCGACAAATCCACGAACAAGTTTTAGTGACGACATAAATCGTCACTAATTATATAAATAAACATTCTGTGACGACATAAGTTGTCACTAATTATGAAAATTAAACATTCAGTGACAACATATGTCGTCACTAAAGATATGTTTCAGTGACGATTAGAAGAAGTCGTCACTGAAAGGTTAATATGAAACGAAATTTTTTATTTCTAAAAGAGACATTTTTAGTGACTACTTCTCAAAGTCGTCACTGAAACTTGTCTTTAGTGACGACTTTGGTCGTCACTAAAAGATACTTTCTGTGACGATTATGAGACGTCGTCACTGAAAATACACTTTCCGTGACGGCTATAGTCGTCACTGAATATATGGATTCAGTGACGACCTTGAATGTCGTCACTGAATGTCAGGTTTTAGTGACGAATATTGATTTTTAGCGACAAAACCAGGGTTATTCAGTGGCGATAGAGTCGTCACTGAAAGTTATTTTCAGTGACAACTTGTTTAAGTCGTCACTAATACTTTCAGCAATGGGTTTTTCCACGACCAGTTGGTGATGACCAAAAGTCGTCACTGAATGTTTTCAGTGACGACTTTTGTCGTCACTGAAACCCTGTTTTGTTGTAGTGGATGAACTCATGGAATACTCCTAGATTACTTGATGAGTGTGAGTTTGAATTTATTGGGTGCTTGTTTTTTTTTTTACTTTTAAAGTTTGGGGATAGTTTGTGCTCTAAATTTCATTGTTGGTTCGATTATATCTTAGTGGTTCAGGAGAAAAAGAAAAAATGGAAGACAAGCAAAGATATGTTAGTATTTTGATTGGTCAGTGGGTCTATTAAAATAATTACGATTTGGATAAATTCAACTCCGAGATCTTTATAGTCTCTTCCAAAGAAATATGTATGTTGCAACTTAGATCTTTAACCCTCTTGAAGGATTGCATTTGGGTCATTCTACTTAGTGGACTTTTTGGCCAATTTATAGAATGAGAGTAATTAAGTAGTATTTCCATATAAGGATTCGGGGTTAAATAGCTTCATAGTTTGGTTTTATGTTTGCTACATCTGCCTTGTGAAACCTTTATCTTACTCATACAGTGTCAAGCCTTCTTCATGTTATTGCTAAAAGGAAAAAATAGTTGGGAAGTTTCAGCATGCCAAAATTGATATTCCTAATATTAAAAAGAAAGAAAAATAAAATAATAGACTAAGATGGTTGACATAATATTCTCTTTCTTCCTTTCTTATTTTGTTCTTTGACTGAACCTATTTTGTGTTTGTCTGTGAGTGATTCTAGCATTTCCTATGTACATTTTTAATTGAAATTTTAAACTAAGAATATGGATTGTACTTTGGTGGTATAAGATTTTCCTATACTTAACATCCTAGTTAAAGTTTGCCCTACCACCATTCAAGATGACACGCGAAGGGACTCTAATATGGATAATTTCTCAAGCACACAATAAAGGAAGAAAAATCACATATCATATAGTTGGCATCTCTCCCAGATAGGAGGCATCCCGCTCTCCTTCACATATCATATATCGTGTGTTGGCCATCACACGAGGTTAGCACCAACCCTGCTAGCTAAGATATCAAGATGTGCACCAGGGCAAACATTGCCTATTGTTAGCAGACAGTATTTCCAAAAAGATTTCTTCACAAATATCATATTTGCATATATGTCATATCGTTCAAAATAGAGGTTTTAGTATAAATTGAGAATTTTCAGTCTCAATACAACTGCTCAGTCAGAAACTTTCCAATCAGGATAATCACATATACATGCTTATTTCCAAGGCAATCTTATAACTTTACATATCAATGCTATATGCACAGTATATTTTCTTTATCATATAATGAGAAATATATTTAAAATCACATATTCAATGAGTTTAAATATCCATTTTCAAAACCATACTCTTCTTGAACTATATACCAGAATGTAAACAATTCAGATAATTTAATCTATTTCAGAGAGAGAGAGAGAGAGAGAGAGAGATATATATATATATATATATATATATATATATATATATATATATATATATATATATATATATATATATATATATATATATATATATATATATATATATATATATATATATATATATATATAACTTGTAAACATAAT
The DNA here is from genome assembly GCA_037074535.1 of Gleditsia sinensis. Lineage (NCBI taxonomy): Eukaryota > Viridiplantae > Streptophyta > Magnoliopsida > Fabales > Fabaceae > Gleditsia > Gleditsia sinensis. Next base: position 53,861,505 of record CM073472.1, read on the forward strand.
CAATTATACATTTATAGTTGAAGAATAGTATAGGGTAAGTCATAGAAAGAATTATTTTCTCATAAAGTAAGACTCCAAGTTGGACAGCCTTAAAATACACTTTTTTAATCTAAATTTGACTAAATAGACCTTAAAATCGAGTTCAAATAGTCTAAAAACTTAAGAAATGACTCTAGAATCGCAAAATTTGGGCTTCGGAAGTTTGGTCAACACTGGTCAACTGGTGGGGGACTATTCATGGTCGAAATTACTATTCACCACTGAAAAATACTATTCATACCGGTTGAATTTATTATTCACGATGTACAAAAAGTTGTCAGATGGCTGAAAAAATTTCTATCCTAAATTTATCTAACTCCTGAATCCATCTACGGTGTTAGATTTTTAATTTGAAATCTCTAAATAGAAGTTTCAGAACTTACTTGTTTTTAAGATTTTATACTTCCGATTTGCCGCAATTCTACGATTGATTTGAAAAACATTTTGACCAATATTATAGTACTCTTTGTCCTGAATCTAGTGGTACTTTTAGTTTTAAAATGAGATGCCAGTAGGCACTCTATATGGGGTACTATTTATGATCAGAATTATTATTCACCGCCAAAAATTACTATTTATACCGATTGAATTTATTGTTCATAATGCACAAAAAGTTATCAGATGGCTGAAAAAAATTTCTATCCTAAGTTTATCTAGCTCATGAATCAATCTACAGTGTCAGATTTTCAATTTGAAGTCTCTAAATAGAAGTTGCATAACTTACATTTTTAAAAAAATTTATATTTTCGATTTACGGTGATTCTACGATTGATTTGAAAATTTTTTCGACCAATATCGTAGTACTCTTCGTTCTGAATCTAGTGATACTCTTAGTTTTGAGATAAGATGCCAGTAGGCACTCCAGATCTAGAGAGAAAAATAGATTAGAGAGAAAGTACTATTTATCACTATTCATATACGAAAGTTTCTGATTCTTCATCTCGGTTGCGTCTCCCCCATCCACCTTTTTCTTTCTTCTTCTTCTTCTTTTTATTTATTATTATTTAATAATTAAATAATTAAAATTTATTCTTTGATTATATACATATAAATATTATTTTTCATCATAAAATATCTTAAAATTTTTAAAAAATTTATATCATTGCAAAAATTTAGTTGCAATATCAAATCATGACTTTTTTTTATAAAATTTTAATTAAAAAAATCACAATATAAAATATCTTCATATATATTAAAAGAAATAAATTTATAAAAATAAAACAAAAATTATTTAAAGCCAACTATAATTATTTTAAGCAAAATAAAAATCATTTTAATTAAAAGCGTATTTAATTTTAACAAAGCATAATCATTTACAATAAAGATATATTTATTTATAGCAAAATATTATTATTTAAAAATTACGAGATACTACGTTCCTTCCTCCTTAAGAAATTCGGTCCCCGAATTTTATCTCCATATTAATAATAAAAACTAACCTCATGATTCAAAAAGATGTGGGTATCTAGTGCGCATATCATACTCTCTTTCTCAAGTAGCCTCCTCAGAAGAGTGATTTTGCCATATTACCTTCATTGTAGATATTTCTTTTGAATACAATTTCTTTACTTGTCTATCCACTATCACTACTGGTTGTTCTTCATAAATTAAATCTTCCTGTAACTGAATCTGTAGACACTGTATAACGTGTAAGATCTAATAAGTACTTTCGTAGCACAGACACATAAAAGACTGGATAGACATTATCCAATTCAGGTGGCAAAGCCAAACAATAAGCTACTAGACCGATTCGATCAAAAATTTCAAATGGTCCTATGTACCATGGACTTAACTTCGCTTTCTTCCCAAATCTTACTACTCCTTTCATATGAGATATATTCAAGAAGACATGTTCACCCATAGCAAATTCCAATGGTCGACGTCTATTATCAACATATACTTTTTGTCTACTCTGAGTTGCTAATAACCTTTCCTTAATTAATTTTACCTTGACCAGTGCATCTTGTACCATATCAAGCCCAAAAATCTTAACTTCGACCATCTTAAACCATCCAATCGGAGAAAGATTCTTGCCCAAATATTAGAAGACATGCTTTCGGCATGTGTGCAAAACTTTCTCAACTACTTTAAAAATCTAGCACACATGCCGAAAGCATGTCTTCTAATATTTGGATAGTTCGATCAGACTGTCAATCTGTTTGAGGATGGAAAGCAATACTGAGATTTAACTTCCTGCCCAAAGCTTCTTGAAAAACTCTCCAAAAACGAGCTGTGAACTGTAGTCTTCGGTAAAAAATAATCGATATTGGCACTCCATAAAACCTCACTATTTCATTCATATATAAATTTGCATACTGAGCTACGTTGTATGTGGTTTTCACTGGTAGAAAATGTGCTGATTTAGTCAACCTATCAATGATCACCCATATTGAATCAAATCCTTTTGGTATCTGCGATAGCCTTATAACAAAATTCATAGTTATTCTTTTCTATTTCCATTCAAGTATCTCTATCCAAGGAACTAAATTTCCTTTCTTTTCGTCGAAACAACCGAAACGTTTCTGTTTCCTTGGTCATCGACACGAAACGGAATTATTGAAACGAAACGAAGTGTTTGTTAAGAAATTATGTTATTTCGATTGAAATTACTATGTTTTGGAATGTTTCGGTAGAAATATTCTTGTTTCTGTAGAAATTTCGATAGAAATACTTTTATTTCGGTGGAAATATTTTTATTTCGGTGGAAATATTTTTATTTCGGTGAAAATACTTTTATTTCGGTAAAAATACTCTTGTTTCGATAGAAATATTCTTGTTTCGATAGAAATATTTTTATTTCGAGTTATTTCGATGGAAATACTATTGTTTCGAGTTGTTTCGAAAAAAAGTACTAAACTAATTTGAAAAATAAAAAAATTAACAATCTAAAAGTAGATGAAAGTAGCATCATATCACATCCAATACCAAATTATTTTCTTCCACAAGTCACAACATCTTTATTAACTTCCTACTCTCCCCATTTATTCTCATGACATTGTTTTCCTTCACTATCTTCATTTTAAAGAAGAAACTACAAAAATGATGAAAAGAGATATTGAAAGATAAAAAGAGAGGAAGATACCTGAAGATAGAGACAAAATCATGATTGACAGAGAGAAAGACTTAAATATAGATTCTATGAAAGAATTAAGAAGAAGATGGAGAGATATATGTAAGAAAGATTGTTGTTGAATGTTGTTAAGATTTGAGTCGGAGTCCCTACTGTAATAGTATGTTTACTTACTATTCAATTATAGACATTAATTTGAATTAATTTTAATATAATTTTATATATTTATATCATTAATATTATGTTAAAATCTTTTAAAATTGAAAAAAATATTATTTAAAACGTTTCTTAAAAAATCTTCAGTTTCCTCAAAATTTTTGAAACGTTTCGAAATGTTTCCATTTTTGAAATCACCGAAACGGTACCTCGAAACGAAATTTAGTACCTTGTCTCTATCAGTTGATGTAGTTCTGCAGGCCTTTGATGTTCTGCTTTTACCTGCTAGCAAGTTAAGCATCGAGAAATATAATCAACTATGTCTTTCTTTATACATTCCCACCAATAATTTTTTTTAAATCCTTATAAATTTTAGTTACTCCAAGATGAATGGTATATATGGATCTATGGGCTTCTTCTAAAATCTCTTTCTTAAATTCTTCTTTATAAGGTACACACAACCGCTTGCCCAATCTCAGAATTCCTTCAGAGTCTATAATAATTTGAACTTCATCGCCATTCTTTACCTCTTCAATTTTCTTGCATAAATAGGCATCTTCTTTTTGTGCCTTTTTCACCTCCTCAACACAAAATGATTGAAACTGTATATGGGCCAATAGTGTCCTAGGCTCGTTTACTTCCAATACTACCCTATGACTTTCCAACTTATGCATTTTTTTAACCAAAGGCCTCCTTGCCATTGTGATATGAGTCAAACTACTTATAGACTTCTTACTTAATGCATCAGCCACTGCATTGGCCTTACCTGGATGATATAGTATTGTGCAGTCATAATTTTTAAGTAATTCTATCAATCATCTTTGCCTCAAATTAAGATCTTTTTGTTGGAAAATATATTTAAAACTTTTATGATATGTATAGATTTTGCATGTCTCACCATATAAATAATACCTCTAAATTTTGAGAGCAAAAACTACTGCTGTCATTTCCAAGTCATGAGTTGGATAATTTTTCTCATGTGGTTTAAGCTGTCTGGATGCATATGCAATGACTCGATCATGTTGTATCAACACACACCCTAATCTAATTCTCGATGCATCACAATATACCGTGTATCCTATGGTACCTAAAGAAATAGACAGTACCGGTGCTGTAGTCAAACATTCCTTGAGTTTTTGAAAACTTATTTCACATTCATCTGACCAGTCAAACTTTATTACATTTCTTGTCAACCTCGTCAAAGGAGCAGCTATTCTTGAAATTTTTTTAACGAATCTGCGATAATAGCCTGCTAAACTAAGAAAACTACGAATATCTATAATTATAGTCAGGCGTGGCCATTCCTGCACTGCTTCTACCTTTTTAGGATCAACTTAAATACTATCTTTGGTAACCACATGCCCTAAGAAAGTAACACTACTAAGTCAAAATTTATATTTTAAAAACTTAGCATATAGCTGGTGTTCTTTTAGGGTTTGCAAAGCTATCATTAAATGTCGCTCATACTCCTCTAAACTCTTTGAATATACCAGGATATCATCTATGAAAACAATAACAAACTGATCCAAAAAAAGGTTTAAATACTCCATTCATCAAATCCATGAATGCAACTAGGACATTCGTTAAATCAAATGACATTACTAAGAACTCATAGTGCCCATACCAAGTTCTGAAAGCAGTTTTTGGAATATCCTCATTTTTTATCCTCAATTGATGATACCCATATCTTAAATCAATATTCGAAAAATATTGGACACCCTGTAGCTGGTCAAATAAATTATTTATTCGAGGTAATAGATACTTATTACGTACTGTCACTTTATTCAACTGTCTGTAATTAATACACATCCGTAGCGATCCATCTTTCTTTTTCAAAAATAAGACTAGAGCACCCAATGGAAAAGTACTAGGGAAAATAAATCATTTTTCTAACAAGTCTTGTAACTGATTTTTCAATTCTTTAAGTTCGGTCAGTGCCATTCTATATGGAGGTATAAACACTGGTTGGGTTCCCGTAAGTAAATTAATACCAAACTCAATTTTTCATTCGGAGGGTAACTTTGGCAATTCCTCAGGGAACACATCAGAAAATTTCCTAACCACTAAGACCTGCTCTACATTGGTGTACTTCATATCAATATCTTTGACCACTGTTAAATACCCTTGACATCCTTTTTGTAATAGCTTATGAGCTGTTAAAGTAAAGATTAAACTATTGGGTACTTCACTACTATCTCCTTGTATCAAAAAGGAAGATTCTCCAAGAATATTAAACTTAATCACCTTAAGGTAATAGTCTAAAATGGCATGGCATGATGACAACTAATTCATTCTCAGTATCACATCAAAGTCTACCATATCTAGAACTATCAAATTTACAAGAGTCTCCATATCTTCTATCAAAATTTCACACAATTTATACACATCATTTACTAGTAAAAATTCTCCCATTGGAGTAGCAACCATAAAAGAACAATGTAAATTAGTAGGATCTCTATCCAATTTCTTAGCAAAGCAGGGTGATATATAAGAATAAGTAGAATCAGGATCAAACAATACATATGCTCTATGGGAACATATTGATAATGCACCTGTCATAACTGCATTTGAGACTTGAGCATCTTATCATATAAGGGCAAAAACTTGGGCTTGTTCTCGACCTCGACTTCCTGATCCTCTACCAGTATCACAACTACTTGCTTGAACTGAAGCTGCCCTATTTAGTCGTGCTGGTACAGATGCCGGGGGTGAAGCTGGCTGTACTGATGCTTGACTCAAATTTTGTAATTGTGGACAATTTTTCATCAAATGACCTACTTGTCCACATTTAAAACATACAACAGTTTTCTCTGCGACACTGTCCAGTATGAGGCCTGCTACAAATATGACATAATGGAATCGATCATAAATCATGTTGACTAGTAGATCTCATATCTATTTGAATCATTCTTTGCTTATTGATATTGACTGATGTCTGGTTAGAGCTACCAGATCCTGTTTGAATTAAATGCTATGGATTTTAAAATCTTGGTCCTCTGACATTAGGATTATAACTAACCTGAACATTACTATCTCAATCTCTTCTCCTCCTCCTTAGACCTTTTATGTCTGCTTGCTTTCGTATTTTCATCATTTTAACACAATCCACAACTACTAAATAAGTTGAAAAATGATTTATCTGAGGACCCACCAATTTAAACGATGGACGTATCAATCTCGAAACAAATATCTTAATTATATCTTTTTAAGTAGGAACCAGATACGGTGCATATCTAAACAATTGAGTAAAACGGATATCATATTCAAAAACTATTATGTTCGGTATTTGTCTTAATTCTTCAAATTCTCTAACCCTCTTGCCCCTTTCACTCATTGGTAGGAAACGATTCATAAATGCTTCCTTAAATTCATCCAACTCCATTACTGGTAAAGTAACTGATCTTCTTTGTACTAGAGTCTCAAACAAAACCTGAGCTACATTTGATAGTTGAAAAGACATTAATTCAATAGATCTTCTAGTGGAATACCCCAAAGCTCTCAGAATTCGTTCTACAGCATCAATGAATATTTGTGGGTCTTCCTGAATATCTGACCCCAAAAAAATTGGGGGCTTCAGCTTAAGGAATTGCGATAATGTCACTTCAATCCCTATAAACTTGTTCTCTTGTTCAGCTGTTCTTCCCAGTTCTTACACTTTAGGAGTATTTTCTGGTGGCTGGCCATCCTTTCTATCATGTTCTACTATAAATCTAGCCAATGTCTTTAAACTCCTATATATACCATCAATCATATCAATTGTTCTATCATGTGGCTCCTAAGGGGTTCTACTCTCTCCTCAGGGACTCTATCAGATACATGAACCTGTTCATCATGTTTCGGAGTTCTCATACCCTGTGCACGCCCTTGACCTCTGCCTCTTCCTCTAGGTCGACCTCTACCACGGCTTCTTTGTACTGGAATTGTAGATTGTGCAGACTCTTCTGTAGAGGGTGCACGATCTATAGCTTTTCTAACAACCGCTATAATTCTTGGCAGCATTATAGACTACACAGAACAAAACACCTTTTAAGATACTATAATATTGAATCAACCTTATACTATGAACTTTAGCAAACTTATAATAGAAAGGAAGTTAATATCCTATAGAATCCCTCAACAACACCTGAAGTATAGATATGTCCAACTCATACCTGATAAAGGGGAAATTTGAGTGTTTATTAGGTGTATTTTATCCCCTAAGTTATAGTAAACTTGTGGTTATTTCTCTGCTTTTAGTTATACTTTGTTCTGAATACTTTTGTGGTTTGTTTTATGGTTGTAGGATAGCAAAAAAGACCAAGAAGTAAGGGAAAATAATCATGGGAGGTGCCAAATGGACCTAGAATATGCCAAGGAGGAAGCAAGGAGGCAACACACCAAAAATTGGCGAGAAAGCAGCACGACAGCCCCCAACACGGCCAGGCCATGCTTGGTGGCGTGGAGCACGGCCAGGCCGTGCTCTGGGCAAAAAATGCAGAGAAGCTCCAGAAACTAGCCTGAAGAACGGCCAGGCCGTGTCTTGGAACACGACCATGCTTCGGGTCCGTACTGCACGTGATTTTTAGGGTTTTTGGCTACCAAGTTGATACATAGGCAAGGGAAAATGTAAAGGAGACATTCAGACTCAGAGAGACACTTTAAACTCAGTTTTTAGGCTTAGAAAAAACTCTTAGATTAAGTTTTTACTTGAATCATTGTGGATTTGATGTTCTAGAATAGGATTTACTGCATTCGAAAGTTGTATTTTCATCTTACTTTTCTGAAGACCAGGTTATATCTTTCTACTTGAATTCTCTAATTCTACCTCTACTCATTCTCTTTAGATTGTACTGAACTATCATGGTTTACTTAATGAATATGAATTTGATTTCTATTTACATAATATGTGAGTAAATTTGATCTAGGGTTTCGGTAAATCCACTTGTGATATGATGATACTAGATTGATGAATTGAATGTTGGAACCCTAATTGTGATCACTTCTAGATTGATTAGGATTAACTATTATATGCTTGAATGAGTTGGTAGAATGCCTGATCACCAATCTATCACGCCTTAGGTATTTAATTGATGAGCTAAAAGGTGAAGATTAAAACCTGAACTTAATGGTTAATTAGGGATATCTTAATCACGAAAGTAGTTTAAGATTCTCTAGGATTGAATCAATTAGTAGGTACGAGAAAACTAATTAATTGTATTCCCTGGTTGGCATAAAGCTTAATGGACCTAGGTTGAACTAAGAACCACGAAAGTAGGCAATTGGATCAACCTTGGTACGATTGGTAATGCTTGAAAGAGATTGCTAATTAATTAAGGTTAAACCATCCCCAATAACCTAGATAATTGCAATTAGAGGTACATACTTGTCGTTGAGTATCATAAGTGTGGTGAACCCGAACCCTAAACTTTGCTTAATTAGTTATTTTCATCTATTTAATTGCGACATTTTCTCATCAAATTGCATCGATTTAGATAGCACCTTTTGTGAAATTCTAGTAATTGACATTATTCTCTGTGGGATACGACCCATACTCGTCAGACTAGCTACAACTACGTCGTGCGCTTGTGGTAATTAGTAAAATAAATAACAAGTTTTTGGCGCCGTTGTCGAGGAACAATTGTCAATATTAGATATTTTGCAAAATAACTAGACTAGATCACTTTCTTTTTATTTTTCTGCCTAATATTCTTTTGCTAATTTTTGTTCATTTTTTTTCCTTCATAGGTGTGTAGTTATTTTATGCAAAGAGGCCATGAATTCATTACTGAATTTGACCCGGAGATTGAGCGCACCCTGCGGAGGAGAAGAAGAATATAGCAACAAGAGAATTATGTACCTACCATGGTGGAGAGAGATAACCGATCTCTTAAGGATTTTACCGCCCAAGATACTCATGGCCTGAATTCCAGCATTGTAAGACCTGTTGTTGAGGCCAACAATTTCGAGCTGAAGCCTTCTCTTTTACAGATGGTTTAGCAGAACCAATTTGGAGGGTCACCTATTGAAGACCTTAATCTCCATCTTTCTGTGTTTTTGGAGTATTATGACACCCTAAAGCTGAATGGAGTATCTTCGGATGCCATCAAATTGAGACTGTTTCCTTTCTCTTTAAGGGACAAGGTCCGTGCATGGTTGCATTCTCTTCCATCAGGGTCCATCACCACTTGGAAATAGTTTTCTCAAGCTTTCCTAACCAAGTACTTCCCACCGAGCAAGACGCTCATCTTAGGAATCAGATCACTACATTTTCTCAGAAAGATGGCGAGTCATTATATGAGGTTTGGGAAAGATTCAAAGAGGTCCTCAGAATATGCCTACACCATGGGTTGGAGAAGTGGCTGATAGTCCATACGTTTTATAATGGACTGATTTACAGCACCCATATGTCTGTGGATGCTACAGTTGGAGGAGCAATTATGAACAAAACAGTCGATGAGGCTTATGAATTGATTGAAGATATGGTTCAAAATCATTACTCTTGGTCTAGTGAGAGACAGCCAAGAAAACCATCAGGTATGTATAAAGTTGATGCATTTAATCATCTAACTTCTAAAATTGATGCCTTATTTCAAAAGTTAGATAAGCTAAGTATCAATGTTGTTGGTTCTCTTTCTTCATTTTCATCTTGTGAGATTTGTGGAGGTGTTGGTCATGTGGCCAATGAATGTCAGCTTGAAAACTCTGCACTTCAGGATTGTGAGCAGGTAAATTTTGTGAATAACAAAAAAAAAATCCCTACAGCAATACCTATAACCTAGGTTGGAGAAATCACTCGAACCTCTCCTACAAGCCGAATGCTAATCAGTAGCCTCAAAATAATTCCAGGCAACCTCCAGGCTTTCAGAATCAGAGGCCATTCAATCCTCCTCCTCCTCAACCAAAGTCAAATTTGGAGACTCTAATGGAGAATTTCATCTCTACACAGAGTAAACAAAATGAAGAATTTAGAGCCCAGAATCATTCAATGAATGAAGCCATAAAGGACTTAGCTTCTAAAGTTGACTCACTTGCTACACATAATAAGATGCTAGAGACTCAAATAGCACAGCAAGGGAGTTCTTCAAATAGAAATTTTTCTAAATTTCTTGGCCAGCCTGAGAATCTAAGAGAACACTATAAAGCTATCACTTTGAGAAGTGGTAAGCAATTGGGTGAGTCAGTGGAAAAGGAGGAAGAGAAGAGAGATGAGCCTAAAAGAGCAACTGAAGAAAAAGAGCAAGTTAGTGGAAGGAAAGAAGAAGAAGTGCATAAATATGTGGCTCCTGAACCATACAAGCCACCAGTTCCTTTCCCTCAGAGACTAGCTAAAGCCAAGTTAGAAAAGCAATATGGAAAATTTCTTGATGTGCTAAAAAAGCTGCACATTAATATTCCATTCTTGGAAGCTGTCTCACAGATGCCTTCTTATGCTAAATTTTTGAAGGAAATCCTCTCTAATAAGAGGAAGATTGAGGAGTATGCCATAGTGGCGTTAACTGAAGAGTGCGGTGTACTGATCCAGAACAAATTTCCTCCTAAGCTCAAGGACCCTGGAAGCTTCTCTATACCTTGTTTTATTAGAGATGTGCAAATCACTAAAGCTTTATGTGATCTTGGAGCAAGTGTGAGTCTTATGCCATTATCCACATGCAAGAAGCTCCAGATGGGTGATTTGAAGCCTACCACTATTTTCCTTCAGTTAGCGGACTGATCCATTACTTATCCGGTAAGTATATTAGAGGATGTTCCTCTAAAGGTAGGTAAGTTTTTCATACCTATTGATTTTGTTGTTTTAGAGATAGAGGAAAATAGCCAAATCCCCATCATTTTGGGAAGACCTTTCCTAGCCACTACAGGTGCCATTATAAATGTTAAAGATGGAAAGCTCTCCTTGAATGTAGGGGATGAAAAGATTGAGTTCAATCTAAATGATGTAATGAAATGCACATCTTTAAGTGATACTTGTTGCATGGTTGATATTATTGAGCAAAACATTGTTGATAATGTAGTAAGCTTTTATTCTACTAACCCACTTGAACTTTTCCTTGTGGATAGTTCTGTTTCTTGTGCTGAACAGGTAGAAGCTGATGCATATTTGAAATTGCTTGATGAGTGTCCCATGCTCACCTCAAAAGAAAAATCTGAAAAGCTAGAGTTGGACCATAATAAAAAATCAGCAATTAATGAAGGAAGCAAAGCACCTAAGGTAGAATTCAAACCTCTTCCATCCAATCTAAGGTATGAATTTTTGGACCCTAACTCTTCATATGCAGTCATTGTGAATGCTGATCTGAATGCTGAAGAAACTGGTAAATTGTTGGATGTACTTAGAGAGTTTAAGAAAGTGATTGGATATAGTATTAATGATATAAAAGGGATTAGTCCATTTGTTTGCATGCATCGTATTATAGTTGATAATGATCATAAATCTTCCAGGGATCATCAAAGGAGACTCAATCCAAACATGAAAGAGGTAGTCAAGAAGGAAGTACTTAAATTGCTTGATGCAGGTATTATCTATCCTATTTCAGCTAGTGAGTGGGTAAGTTCTGTTCATGTGGTTCTTAAGAAGGGAGGTATGACTGTTATTAAAAATGATAATGATGAATTAATCCTTATTAGAGCTGTTACGGGTTGGTGTATGTGTATTAATTATAGAAAATTAAATAAGGCCACCCATAAGGATCACTTCCCTTTGCCCTTTATTGATCAATTATTGGAAAGGCTGGCTAAACATTCATACTTTTGTTATCTGGATGGATACTCAGGATTCTTTCAGACCCCTATCCATCTAGATGATCAAGAAAAGACAACGTTCACATGTCCCTATGGCACCTTTGCATATAGAAGGATGCCATTCGGATTGTGTAACGCACCAGCCACTTTCCAAAGATGTATGATGGTTATTTTCTCTGACTTTATTGAGGATATAATGGAAGTATTTATGGATGATTTTTCTGTCTATGGTACCTTATTTGATAACTGTTTAAATAATTTGACACAGGTACTTAAGAGATGTGAGGAAGTCAACCTAGTACTAAACTGGGAAAAATGCCATTTTATGGTATGGGGAGGAATAGTACTCGGACACTTGGTGTCTAAAAGAAGGATAGAGGTGGATAAAGCAAAAATAGAGGCAATCCAGACAATGCCACCACCATCAAATGTTAAGGAAGTGAGGAATTTTCTTGGGCATGCGGGCTTCTATAGAAGTTTCATCCAAGACTTCTCTAAAATTTCTAAACCCTTAACTAACTTGCTTATTAAAGATATCACATTCTTATTTGATAATGACTGCTTACGTGCTTTTTGTAGGTTGAAGGAGGCACTAATATCTGCATCGATCATCCAACCTCCTGATTGAAGCCTTCCCTTCGAGATCATGTGTGATGCAAGTGACTATGCTGTGGCAGTTGTACTTGGGCAAATGAGAGATAAAAAGCCCTATGTCATCTACTATGCTAGCAAGACCCTAGATGAAGCCCAAGTCAACTATTCCACCGCTGAAAAGGAACTCCTGGTAGTAGTGTTTGCGATTGATAAATTTTGACAATATTTGCTGGGATCCGAAGTCATAGTATTTACGGATCATGCTGCAATCAAATACTTGTTAAGTAAGAAGGATGCCAAGCCAAGATTGATTAGATGGATCCTTCTATTGCAGGAGTTTGACCTTGTGATCAGGGATAAGAAAGGAACAGAAAATATGGTTGCAGACCACCTTTCAAGACTTATGCAAGATTTAATGAGAGATTATAAAGATAAGTTGCCTATAGACGATTCTTTTCCCGATGACCAACTCCTCGCAGTCACTTATATTGATGCTCCTTGGTACGTAGACTTTGTGAACTATCTTGCATGCAGAATATTACCTAAAGGGTTGAGCTACCATCAGAGAAAGAAATTTTTCTCTAATATCAAGTCTTACTATTGGGATGATCCATGCTTATACAAATGGTGTGCAGATGGCATCTTCCGAATGTGTATTTCGGAGGAAGAAGTATATAACGTCATATTCCATTTCCATAATTCACCTTGTGGAGGCCATACTAGCACTTCTAAGACAACGGCTAAAATTCTCCAAGCTGGTTTTTATTGGCCTACGCTTTTCAAAAATGTGCATACCTTTGTAAAAGCATGTGATCGGTGTCAACGAGTTGGCAATATATCAAAAAGGAATGAGATGCCTCTGAACAGTATTTTAGAAGTAGAAATATTTGACGTTTGGGGTATTGACTTTATGGCCCCCTTTTCGTCCTCATGTGGGAACAAGTATATCCTAGTAGCTGTGGACTATGTGTCTAAGTGGGTAGAAGGAGTGGCATCTCCCACTAATGATGCTAGAGTGGTTGCCAAGCTCTTCAAGAGGGTGCTTTTTTCAAGATTTGGAGTACCCTGAACTGTGATAAGCGATGGAGGTTCCCAATTCATTGAGCAACAATTTCAGAATCTCTTGAAGAAATACGAAGTCACTCACAAAATGGCTCTAGCTTATCACCCTCAAACAAGTGGACAAGTGGAAATATCAAATAGGGAAATCAAAGCAATCTTGGAGAAGACCGTATCGAAGGCAAGAAAAGATTGGTCTCTCAAGCTTGATGATGCACTATGGGCTTATAGAACTGCACATAAAACACCGATAGGCACCACACCCTTTCCGTTAATATATGGAAAACCTTGTCACTTGCCAGTAGAGTTTGAGCATAAGGCGTATTGGGCAATCAAGACAATTAATTTTGACTTGACACCTGTTGGAAAAAAGAGATGCCTACAATTGAATGAGTTTGATGAGTTAAGGCTAGATACTTATGATAGTGCTAAGTTATACAAAGAAAGAACAAAAAGGTGGCACGATAAGCACATTCTGAGGCGTCAATTTCAAGTAGGAGAATGGGTCCTACTATTTAATTCAAGGCTGAAGTTTTTCCAGGAAAGCTTCGTTCCCGTTGGTCCGGTCCATTCCAAGTAACCTAAGTTTTTCCATATGGAGCAGTGGAAGTTTGGAGTGAAGCTACCAAATCCTTCAAGGTTAACGGTCAATGCCTCAAGCACTTTGCCACGGGATAACCGGTTGAAAAGAGCATCACCCAAGCTCTCTTAGAGCTCCCATCAATCCAATAAAGTGCAAGGGAGTCGAGCTAATGACTTAAAACAAGCACTTTGTGGGAGGCAACCCACATTTTAATTTCTAAGTTTCTTTTTGTTTGATTTCTTTCTTTAAGATTTAGTTTTCATCTTTAATTTAACTAATTTCTTAGGTTAGAAGTTTAATGAGTGTTTTCTTTGGATTTTCAGGTCCATTCACATGTGCCCAAGATGATATAAAAAGTTAAAAATTAAGGGAAATCAAAGAAAATCAAAAGCTGAGGCAAAATTCAAAGATTTGAAGGTTCCAGCCATCAACACAGGTAGGCTGTGTCTTCCACCACGCTTGTGCTTCAAACACGGGCCAAATGCTGTAATTTTGGTGAAACCCGTAGCAACACGGCCGTACCCCAAGACTAGAGCCTTTACCTTAAAAATTTTTGGATTTCCAGCCTACATCACGGGTTGCCCGTGTTGATGAACACGGCCTAACCCCCAAACCGTGCTCCAAGTCTAAAAAAAAGACTGAAGGCTGTAGTTTCCAGCCCGAAGCACGGGCTAACCATGCTTTGGGCTTGCTCATAATTTTAACCCCCTTTTCCCTCTTTTCTTCTCCCGTGTTTCCCCTACCCATGCCATGCCCTAACCCGTGTTGTTTTCCCTCTCTTCGGCCATTCAACTTCGTGCCCTAGCCAGACAACCCCCCGAACCCAATCCCTCTATCATCTTCACCATCCTTCCTCTTCCTTCTCAATCTCAATCTCACTCTGATTAAGAATCGCTGGTTGTTGTTTAGACTGGTTTATGCATCTGAATAGGAATGGTTTTAGCTTTCTGGAATTAGTCTCACAGCTGGTTTATGTTTGTTGATTTCTGCAATTGGTAGTTGTCATGCATTACTCTGTTTTGCTATCTAGTTTTTGAGCCTCCCATTGCTGAGTTACTGCCTTAAATCTCTAGCCTTGATTGACATGCTGCATTATACTTTTACTTCTCACTATTCAGACTTGCTGGTTGGTTTATCTAGTTTATGGCCTTTCTCTACCTGAACGAATGTATTTAGAATCCATGCTCTGCCTACTTAAAGCTCAACCTTCTGACACTTTACTTGAATAATTTTGAAAATTTCTGCAAAACTTGGTTACTTCATTCTTGCATTTTCTAGTTGCTTGGTACATTGCATTGCCTTTGATTTTTACTCCTTGGCCTTCTTGCCAAATTCTGGATACTTGTATGCATAAGGAACTGAACTCTGCATTTAACAATATTTCTAGTTAGGTGGCTAAATTTTTCTGCATTGGTTTGTATTGGACTTGACATTGCCTAGGTTGGTCTACTCTCATATTCCTAGGTTGAATACCTTGCATTTTGATTTGTTTTGCAATCTATGGGTCCCAAAAGAGCCTGAACAGGCCAATCATCCACCCAATCCCACCAACCCCATAAAGGACGAAATCAACAACCACCCCAACTTCCTCATCAGATTAATGAGTATGGTATTATGTTCGTTGATGATAGTCAACGGACCCGATACGATACTCTAGTTAGACGGGGAATGCTGAGTACCCGGTACATAGATGAGGATTGTTTAGACAGGTTTGGTCTTTTAAATGACGTCTAATATTTAGTTGATCGGATTGGGTGGAACACATTCATCTCACTACGATACCCGGCCTACCCTAGACCCACCTTAGAGTTTCTCAGCTCCATTAATGTAGTCTTGTTTCGGGAGTCAGGGCCGCATTAATTTTAAACTATTTAATCGTACTTTTAGCTTAAATTTAGCTAAATTTAATGCATTGTTTATCCTGCCTCCAGGGGGAACTAGATCAGTACCCTCCAATTTTCTTGCCAACATTTTTTGGAACTCAATTGCTATTGAGGGGCAGTATAGTGCATCAAGTTCCAAAGCATCTTTCATTTGCAACCCTACCTTCTGATATTTACAGCATCTTATGGCCCATACTATTTTCGGTCGAGCTGAGAGTGATGGGGTTGCAAATCAAAGAGAGCTTTACTTTCTTTATGCTATGGTACATGGTACAAAGGTGGATACAGAAGCCTTCATGGCTCACCAGATGACCTGAGTAGGTGGTGCCATGAATGGAAAGGTTGTTATAGGGGGCCTGGTTACTGCCATCGCTAGAGGGCTTGGATTTGAGGCCAATCTCCAGGGGATGCAACCAGTAGTTGGCAACAACTGGATTGATTTAGAATCCTGCTTGCATATGAAACTCGTTGTCAAGCAAAATGCTGAATACTGGTTGTATCTCCGAGGACATACACTCTTCTGCCTCCCTAACCCTACTAGGACTGCAGTTACCAATAGGCAAAATTGGATATATCTATTAGAGGAAGATAGAGAGGGTGCTGAGATTCCACCAGAGGAGGAAAATATCCCTTTTAAGCCACTATTGGCTCTTCCATCGCCTCCCTATCCCATTTCACTGACTGTGCAAGTCCCTCATCTGTGCCACTGGAGGATCAGGCCTCCATCTCTTCTAAGCTCAGCCGCATTGAGGCCGAGCAACTATCTCAGAGAGCCACCCTGCATGCCATGCAAGACTCCATCCAAAGCATGCAGAGTATGATGCAGGCTTGGTATACCTGGCACTTGGGTCAGCACCCACCTCTACCACCACCGGATGACCAGTGAGCCTGTAAGTTCCTTCTCCCTTTTGTCTGTACTTTCTGTTATTCCTGACATTAAGGACACTGTCCAATTTAAGCATGTGGGAGTAGACTTTCGTATTTAATTTTTACTGGCTGAGTTTATGATTTGCACTGGCTACTTTTATTTGCTGATTTAGTTGTCCTTTGCATGTATATATTGTACATATCACATCCATTTTGTCTTGTTGCATAATCACATAGTTTGTTGTTTTCAAGATAGATTGGTGTAGTATAGGCTAATTTTAGCTCATGAACATGTGATGCACAATAGAATATGAAATAGGTAATTTAAATTTTAGTCTCTCTCTTCTAGGATTAAACCTCTAATTTTTTTGAAAAATATCTCTCTATTGTGTTGTGAATTGTATGCTATTTTTTATTTTAACAACTATGAGAGTGTGAAGGTTGGGAAAGGTGAAAAATGAGGGAATATAACACCCAAAAAGTTTTCACTCTGAGTACCCCTTCAAGGCACCAAAAAGGCCTTAGTATGAGTACCCAGCTGCCTTTGCCCTTGTGAGATAGATCATAAAATGCACTTGCATATTTCTATAAATAAAAAAATAGATGAATCAAATAGACAAAAGAGAAAAAAAATGGTGATGAGAAATAAAAGAAAAAGAATGAGAAAAATAGAAATAAGGGTAAGGCAACATAGGGAGATCTAAAGGATGAGGTGGCATACTTGAGTGACTGAAAATCAATTAGATGCATACATTTAATGGCACCAATAGAAGCAGATATATAATAGGAGAATTTTGGTTTAGTTTTAGAAGAACAGAGACTATTTGATAAATTTCTATTCATATATCTGTTGTGTGCACATTGATTGAGTGAAAAATTACCTGTATTGCATTTTTCTATCTTCTCGAATTTGATTGCATATTCCCCCTTCCTTTTGACATGATATGTTATTTGCTTGAGGACAAGCAAAGGTTTAAGCATGGGAGAGTTGATAAAGGGAAAATTTGAGTATTTATTGGCTATATTTTATCCCCTAAATCATAGTAAACTTGTGGTTATTTCTCTACTTTTAGTTATACTTTATTCTGAATACTGCTGTGGTTTGTTTGATGGTTGTAGGATAGCAAAAGAGATTAAGAAGTAAGGGAAAATAATCATGGGAGGTGCCAAATGGACCTAGAATATGCCAAGGAAGAAGCAAGGAGGCAACACACCAAAAATTGGCAAGAAAGCAGCACAACAGCCCCCAACACGGCCAGGCCGTGCTTGGTGGCATAGAGCACGGCCAGGCCGTGCTCTGGGCAAAAAATGCAGAGAACCTCCAGAAACTAGCCCGAAGAACGGCCAGACCGTGTCCTGGAACACGGTCGTGCTTCGGGTCCGTACTGCACGTGATTTTTAGGGTTTTTGGCTGTCAAGTTGATACATAGGTAAGGGAAAAGGTAAAGGAGACATTCAGACTCAAAGAGACATTATAGACTCAGTTTTTAGGCTTAGAAAACACTTTTAGATTAAGTTTTTACTTGAATCATTGTGATGTTCTAGAATAGGATTTACTGCATTCGAAGGTTGTATTTTCATCTTCCTTTTCCGAAGACCAGGTTATATCTTTCTACTTGAATTCTCTAATTCTACCTCTACTCATTCTCTTTAGATTGTACTGAACTATCATGGTTTACTTAATGAATATAAATTTGATTTCTATTTACATGATGTGTGAGTAAATTTGATCTAGGGTTTCGGTAAACTCACTTGTGATATGATGATACTAGATTGATGAATTGAATGTTGGAACCCTAATTGTGATCACTTCTAGATTGATTAGGATTAACTATTATATGCTTGAATGAGTTGGTAGAATGCCTGATCACCAATCTATCACGTCTTAGGTATTTAATTGATGAACTGAAAGGTGAAGATTAAAACCTGAACTTAATGGTTAATTAGGGATATATTAATCACGTAAGTAGTTTAAGATTCTCTAGGATTGAATCAATTAGTAGGCACGAAAAAATCGATTAATTGTATTCCCTGGTTGGGATAAAGCTTAATGGACCTAGGTTAAACTAAGAACCACGAAAGTAGGCAATTGGATCAACCTTGGTACGATTGGTAATGCTTGAAAGAGATTGTTAATTAATTAAGGCTAAACCATCCCCAATAACCTAGATAATTGCAATTAGAGGTACATACTTGTTGTTGAGTATCATAAGTGTGGTGAACCCTAACCCTAGACTTTGCTTAATTGGTTATTTTCTTCTATTTAATTGCGACACTTTCTCATCAAATTGCATCGATTTAGATAGCACCTTTTGTGAAATTCTAGTAATTGACATTGTTCTCTGTAGGATACGACCCATACTCGCCGGACTAGCTACAGCTACATTGTGCGCTTGCGGTAATTAGTAAAATAAATAACAACAATACCCATACTAAAGAGTCCTTTGCTGTGATAGCCACGGGAAAATCTAATGCTCTGATACTAACTTGTTACGCCCCCAATTTAAAGGAACGCGATTGTTACAAGTAGCAGATAACTTTAACGTTATTTTAATGCATACTTGCTTCAAGTATATTACATATCAGGAGTAATAACATACGTTTACAAGTTTTTCAATATAACCAAATATACATGCCAAGTCTTTATATACATAATACAGCAGAAGTAGAGAAACTGCCTGTGACTTTCACAGCATACTCTAGAATACAAGTACAAAATATTTTAAACACTGTGAGTCTTGGAAACAACGTAGGCTCATTCAGATAGTATGACCCCTAGTTGATCACGTAGCTGCAAGACCAAACTCTGTATCCTTATCTGAAAAAAATATAAATATCGTGTAGTGAGTTTGATAATTCAGTGAGCAGATAATACTTCCTATGACCTCTTAGGTCAACATATAGATGTGCTCATATTATAAAATCTATCACATAGAAAATATAATTCAGAAGTACATCCATATGAAACCCACATTTTAAATATTCTCAAATGATATTCATATATTTAAAAACATATACTGTACTGTATGATCATTTAACAAATGTTATGATATATCAAAATATTTCACATGATAACATAAGAGGATCCCATATCAAAACCACCATATCAGAGTTCAAGTCCTTTCGTACTTTCATGGTGTAGGATTTGCCTATACTTAGCATTCCAGTTAAGGTTTTTCCTACCACCATTCAAGAGGACACGCGAAGGGACTCTAATATGGACAATTTCCCAAGCACATAGCAAGGGAAGGCAAATCACATATCATATAGTCGGCATCTCGCCTATATAGGAGGCATCCCGCTCTCCTTCACATATCATATCTCGTGTGTTGGTTGTCACACGAGGTTAGCACCACCCTACTAGTTGAGGTATCAAGGTGCACCAGGGCTAACATCGCCTGCTGTTAGCAGACAGTATTTCCAAAAGGATTCTTCCACAAATATCATATTTGCAGATATGTCATATCGTTCAAAACAGAGATTTCAATATAAATTCAAAATTTTCAGTCTCAGTACAATTTCTCTGTCAGAAACTTCTCAATCAGGATAATCACATATACATGCCCATTTCCAAGGCAATCTTATAACTTTACATATCAATGACACGTGCACAATATATTTTCTTTACCATATAATGAGAAATACATTTAAAATTACATATTCAATGAGTTCAAAGATTCATTTTCAAAACCATACTCTTCTTGAACTATATACCAGATTGTAAATAATTCAGATAATTTAATCTATTTCAGAGACATATAAAAGTATAAATAACTTGTAAACATAATCAATTATACATTTATAGTTCAAGAAGAGCATAGGGTAAGTCATAGAAATAATTATCTACTCACAAGGTAAGGCTCTAGGTTAGATAACCCTAAAATACACTTTTTCAATCTAAATTTTACCAAATCGATCTCAAAATCGAGTTCAGAGAGTCCAAAAACTTAGGAAATAACTCTAAAATCGTGAAATTTGACCTCTAGGAGTTTGGTCAACTGATGGGTACTATTAACCGCAGAAAATCACTATTCATACCAGCTGAATTTACTGTTCACGACTCAGAAAAAAGTTTTCAAATGGCTAAAAACTTTTCTATCTAAGGTTTATCTAACTCTTGAATCCATCTACGGTGTCAGATTTTCAATTTGAAATCTTTAAATAGAAGTTTCAGAACTTACATTTGTCACACCCCTACTTTAGGAACGCGAATAACACTACTATTCGATCCATTTATCTTTATTTATTTGCAACCAACGTCATATTATGATATAACAGGATAATATCATAATGTTTACAAATTTCAACATAACTAATTATACATGCCAGGTCTACAGTTTTACAGCGGAAACAAAGATCTTGCCAGTGACGTTCAGAGCAACTCTAGAGTACAAATATATTACAATTTTACACATTGAGAGCCCATAAATAATTTAGGCTCACCACCGAAGTACGACACCTAGTCGTTCAAGAAGCCGTAGGACCAAACTCTAGGTCTTTATCTGAAAAACATATAAACCACGTGTAGTGAGTTTTACAACTCAGTGAACAGATAACACCTACGATCTCTTAGGTCAACATATGAATGTACTCTTTATTTTAAAAATTGTCACATTGAAGTTTACAATTCGGAAGTACATTCATATGGGACCCGCATTTCAAATAAACTCTGTTCAAATTCATATGCATATTCAATTCATAAATAATGCTATAAGAACGGTAATAAAATCATGTTATGCATTAACATAAATCTTATGAAAACATTTGGAGGATCCCATATCAGAACCACCTTATCAGAGTTTAACCCCTTCCGTACTTTGGTGGTATAGGATTTGTCTAAACTCAGCATTCCGTTGAAGTTTGCCCTACTACCATTCAAGAGGACACGCGAAGGAACTCTATATGGGTTTTCCCAAGCACACAGCAATCGAAGGCAAATCATAACTCATATAACTGACATCTCGCCCATATAGGAGGCATTCCGCTCTCCATCACATATCATCTCCCATGTGTTGGCCCTCACACGAGGCTAGCACCACCCCCTGCTAGCTGAGGCAATTAAGGTGCGCATCAGGGCTAACATCACCTGCTGTTAGCAGACAGTGTTTCCAATAGGATTCCTCCATAAAATTTATATTATCATATATTACATATTAATCAAAATAGAGGTACTCTTTAATGCAGCATTTTCATTTTCAATATATTCCTCTGTCAAAACTTCCCAATTAGGGGAATCACATATACATGCCTATATCCGAGACAAATATTTCACTGTATAAATCAATATCATATGCATAACATATTTCCTTTGCCATATTATGAAAAATACATGTAAAAATCACATGTTCAATGTATTTCAAAATTTATTTCAAAAGTCATACTCTTCTTAAACTAGATATCATATTGCAACCATTTCATATATTCTAAACTATTTCAGGAACATATAAAAGTATAAATAACTTGTAATCATGCTCATTTATCAATATAAAGTTCAAAAATTCATGTTTCTGGTCGGAATTTAGCAAAATAAACCCCAAAATCGAGTCTGGAAAGTCCAAAAACCTTAAAAACGAATTCGGATTTGTGAAATTTGGCCTTCGGGAGCTTGGTCAACGTAAGTCAACGCAACAGGATCCAGGTACATGCGCTACATGCGCCACCAGGGAAGGCTGCACGTGGGCTTCACACTCTGAGGAAGATTCGGTGCGTGGAGGCGCAAGGGATTTTGGACTTAAAATTTGAGATCCAAAAGTTTCGGTACCTTTTGGATCGATCTACGGTGTTAGTTTTTGCGTTTGAGACCCACAGATAGGAGTTTCGGATATTACCTTTTTAGGCGATTTTTCCTTCAATTTTTTGGCCAATCTCCGGCCAATTCTCCAAAAACCAATCAGATAGATTTGTAGAAGTCTTCGTCTTGAGTCCGTTGGCGGTGGTGGTATCGAAATCAGAGGTCCGGTTGCGGAGAAATCTTAGAGAGAAGTTAGAAGGTTTCGGGAGAAAAAGTTCTGAGGAGAGATGGAAAATTTTGGAAAATGATCGGTTTTTTGAGTGTCTAAGACCCTTAAAATATTCTGGGAAACCTTTCTGCAAAAATTCACTTTTAGAGGGAGGTCCTTGCAAATTTTTCTTATTTATATTTTAACCCCGAAACTTTTAAGAAATTACATTTTGGCCTCGAAACGTAAATTCTTATATTTCTTTTGTAATTCTTTAATCCATGTAAATAATAAACTTATTTTCATCGGTTCTTATCTCCATTTTCAAAATCCTCTCTTTAATTCTAAATTTCTTTTAATCTAAATTTAATTAAATTTACGGCTATTTCAATATTTTTCTAAGATTTTCTACTTCCAATCTGCTATGATTCTACAGCTAGTTTGAAAAATTATTCAGCTAATATCATAATACTCTTCGTCCTAAATCCAGTGGTACCATTAGTTTTGAGATTAGAGGCCCGTAAACACTCCAAATCTAGAGAGAAAAATAAAGGAGAGAGAAAATATTATTCATCACTATTCATATACAAACATTTCTGATTCTTCATCTCGGTTGCGTCTCCCCCCTCCCCTTTTTCTTTCTTATTTTTTTTACTTATTATTATTTAATAATTAAATAATTAAAATTTATTCTTAGATTATATAAATATAAATATTATTTTTCCTCTTAAAATATTCCAAAAATTTCTAAAAATTTATATCCTTACAAAACTTTAGTTGCAACATCAAATCATGACTTTTCTTGATAAAATTTTAATAAAACAAATCACAATATAAAATATCTTCATGTATATTAAAAGAAAGAAATTTTTAAAAATAAAAAAAAAGTTATTTAAATCCAAATATAATTATTTTAAACAAAATAAAAATCATTTTAATTAAAAGCGTATTTACTTTTAGTAAAACATAATCATTTACAATAAAGATATATTTGTTTATAACAAAATATTATTTAAAAATTACAGGATACTATACATGATCTCATTTTATTTTTGTGAGACATTTATGTCCTTAATAGTGCTTCTATTTTAAATTATGTCAGCTCAAATTATTAGGTAGTCTTTCCTCAAAAATTTTAATATCTCATTCTAATACATTATTTTTTCTATACATGGTAGCAGACATTTATAAGATTAGTACCTTATATATAATAAAATTCTTTTAATTTGTTCATAGTTTGTGGAGGAAGCTATACTTGCGATAAATTGTTTCCTTCAACAAGTTTCATTTTTACTAATTTTGTTCTATCATACATTTACTCTTGGTGGTTTCTATGGTTTTGGTTCCTCATCCATCAAACTTCCTAGCATATTGTTCATAATCAGTGGAAAATTTAAAATATTCCTGGGCCTTCAATGGTTTTCTGTGCTGCTTTTTTTTAATCTGCTTGTCCTGAAACATGTAATACCTTGTCCTTAAGAAGAAAAGCTTTTAGGAACTCTTTACTGATGGGAAATATATAGATGACTATTATTTATGAAAAACTTTTTGTTGAATACATCTGATAAGTTTATGTTGTGGCTTCATTTTTGAATATTTATTGGAAAAGAATGATTTGTTCATCACCTTTGCACATGATTATTTTGTGGCATATATTTCCAATCTGATACTTAGTTTGGACTTTGCAATATTATCTCGCTACATGATTCACATTGCCTGTGTTTATTGAATTTGCTTTTGTTTCAGGGTCAAGATGATCACCTTCTTGAGTCACCTGGTTGTGTTTGATTTCTAATCAAGTTATTGAAACCAATTGTCTCCAAAGCCATTGAAGACAAAGAACCTAAATTGAGGATGGGTTCTCAAACTCATAATGTATTAACAACAGATTCTTCTTCTAAGTCTTTCGTTCCTGATGGAGTCTCAGAAGAATAAGTTGCTATTATGAATACAAAAATTGAAGTTTTACCTGTTTGGCTCCAACAGAGTGAAGATGAAAATTTAATGTTAAAACAAAAGGTTGAGGAATGAGATAGGATGTTTCGGCGCCTCATGATAGATAGTAATATAATAATGTCATCGCTTGCATCTAGAGAAAAAGAGGATAATAACAATAAATAAAATAGTGATGTTGTTGATAGATCATAATATTAAGATGATATTTTATATTATTTATGGATGACTTTGTGTTATGTATTAATATAATTAATGTATTTTTGATGTAAAATTGTTTAATTCTTCTTGAGATTTTTATGTCATATAATCACTTACAGGATAATTATTGGTATAGGATGATTAAAAAAATAAGTGAAATTAATGAAATAATCTAGTTCCATCTCCATTAGTTAGAGATGGAATTTTTTTCGTCTCTGAAGTTAGAAATAGATTTTTTTCGTCGCTAACTTTAGAGACGAAAAATATTCTCTCTTTGCATAAACGAAAGTCACGACCATTGCCACAAACAAAAAAATTTAATTTTAGAGATGGAAAAATTTCATCTCTAATTAGAGACGGAATCTAAAGTCTGTCTCTAAATAGTTAGCTATCGCAAAATTAGAGATGGATAAATTTTCGTCTCTAACACTATTAGAGATAAAAATTTCCTTATTTAGAGGCGGATTTTGTCTGTCTCTGATTTCATTTTTTTCTAGTAGTGCTATATTTTCTGTCTCTATTTACTTTTAGAGATGCAATTAGAGACGAAATTATTTTCGTCTCTACCTATCCGTCTCTAATTCTGTTTTTGTTTTTGTGAATAGTTTTTAAAAAATTATTAAAGACAGAATTTTTTTCATGTCTAATTATCTGTCTCTAATTTTCGAAATAGTATGTTTAGAGACGAAAAATTAAATACGAACAAAATTCATCTCTAAATCCGTCTCCATTTTTTTAAAATAATATATAACTTATTGAGATGTAAAAATTTTGTATCTAAATTTTTCTTCTCTAAGTTTATATCTAATTTTTAAAATAATATTTAAATTATTTTTTGAAATAGAATCTAGAGATAAATATTTTCGGCAACAACATTTGTCTCTAATTTTGTCTTTATCTTTTTGATAAATTTATTGTCACTAATTTCGTTTATATTTTTCGAAAAAATATTCAAATTATTCATAGAGATAAAAAAATTTTGTTTCTAATTTTTTCATATGTAATTCTATTGCTACTTTTTGAAATGTAAATTAAATTATTGTTAGAGAAATAATTTAAATCTTACGTAATTTGTATAAATAAGTTGACGGAATGAAAATATAGATTTTTTTACATTAATTTATTGTATTTAGTTGATATATTTGACTCTAATTTTTATTCCTATGATATACAAATTCTGTTCTATATAGGAAATGATTTTATCTTTAAAAACTTATAAAAAAGAAAAAAAAAGTGAAATAAAATTAAAAAAAAGGATTAAAATACCTTATACCATCAGTCTTTTAGATTTTTCATATTTACTTTCATTTTATATTTTTTAAAATTGATGAATAAATATATTTTATTAATATTATGAAAAATAATTTTATAATTTTACGAAAAACAAAGACATGTCTTCCCAATAAATATATGTACGTTTAATTTTGGATATAATATATATATATATATATCTGTGTGTGTGTGTGTGTCTGTCTGTCTGTGTAAGTGTTTATTATTCATAAATAAAAAATATGAGGTTAAAAGAAGTAAATGAAATTTTTTATGAGATATAAGTGTGTTTTAAATCATATTTTTTATACTTTATGTCATAAAATACTGTTAAAAAATTATAAAAATACTATTTTATTCCTAATCACCCTAGGAGAAGATATTTTTATCCAAGAAAAAAAAATTCATGCTTCAATTCCTTCAATCCAATTTTTAAAGAGAAAATAAATTTTAAAATATAATAATTTTTTTGAAAATTTGGATTATTTTCTTTTTAAATTTATTTTAATATATTTTTAAAATTTAATATTTTCAACAAATTATTTTCGCTTTAAAAATTAAAAAGAAAATAAACTTTAAAAATATAATTTTTTTTTTTGAAAATCTGACTTTTTCTTTTAAATATTTTAAAAATTATTTTTAAAAAATTTCTCTTTAAAAATTTTCAACAAAAAATTATTTTCAAAAAATCTTTTATTTTTATACTTTATTTTCTCTTTACTCTTTTAAAGAAAAATAATTTTTAAAAAAAACTAAATTTAAAAAAAATATTAAAAATAAATTTAAAAATAAAAAAGGCAAAAGGCTGTGTTTTGAAGCACAATCACATATCCTTGCAAAGAACTAGGTCTGTGAACCATAAAAAAAATCTTAAAGCAGAAAGAGCATTCTTCTTTCTTGCACGAAGAACACTTTGCACTCAATATGAATCTCTCAAACTACCCCTCTCCACTCGTGAAACCTGTCTCACTTCTTAGAGCAAGGTGCTTGAATTCACAATTTCGTGGGAGAACCTCCAAGGAACTTTGGTGTTGCACATTGCCATTGAGTCCAGCTTGAAGCATCCAAGGTGCATTACTTCTGTTTCAATTTTTTACGTTCCCTTTATTTAATTTAGGGGTTTTGACATTTTGGTTGGGTTTGATAGTTTTAGATTTCTTTTTCTGCACTTGAGCTAGTTTTGGGGGGCTACAATGACTGATAGGGCAAGAGCAGAAGAATACTAGATGGGGTTGGGATAGACTCGACTAGGGGCATTCCTCTTGATGCATAAGCATACCAGTGTGTAGGGAATATTTATTTTGTTAGATTTTGTGGGTAATGGGTACTGGCTATTACGAGCATATGGGTGATAGGAAGTAAAACATGATGCATTAGCATGAGCCACAACTGGGGGCTTCATGCTCATGGTAGGCATTTACAACTGTGGGTGATCAATCTCTTTCTATCAAGATAATTTTTTACACAATGAGGGACACTGTTGCTTCTACCAATGTCAACCTTCACTGAAGCATAACTTCAGACCCCTCCTTTTCTTTGTTTTTGGTTTTAAGAGTTCTGTTCTTTAGTTTTAATTATTTAAGAGTAATTGTTAGTTTCCACAAGTCCAGATGATTCTCATTGCTAAAAATTGCTTTCTATTCTTTTTTTTTGGATTTATTGTATAGAAATGCCATTGCCACTAATATTGTCACAACTCATAAAATAACTAACCAATGCATGAAGTTCATTTTTAATGCATTGATCATGTGTCATCCTATATGAAGTTATCCATTTTGTTATTGTTATATTGCATGTCTTCTTACAAATAGGCCTGGTTTGTCATTGTAGTTGCTGGCATGATATTACATATTTGACAAAAAAAGGTTCTTTATAAAACCTTGACAGGTAATGGTTTGCCATTCTATTTGCCATTCTGCTTTTAATATATGCATATGTGAACCTTAATAGGTAATGGAATTCTATGGATAAGACTTTGTGGAACTATGTTGTGTTTGCAATTCTGTGGTGTGTATAGTTGGAAAGGTATACCCTTCTTTGTGAATGGGTCACTTCTTATAAACTGTCAAAAATTGTGATCCCTCTCTGCTACGTATTATATGTTTCTGCATGTGTTTTGTTGGGTAATTGGTTCTGTACCACCAAATTTTCTACTCTCTTGATACATGTTCCTGGCCACCAAAAACAGAGTATTTCAATCTATAGTATATTACTTATTTCCATTCATTCTATTTTGCCACTTTGTTCGTGTTCATTATTTGCATATTTTGCAAACCATGCTTCTTTTGTTCCTCTTTCTTTCTTTCTGCATTTTTATTTTTGTTTTTGTTTTTGGTTGCTTAAATGCGTATTGATTCTTCATTTGCTTGTTTTTGGTTGCTTAAATGAGATACAAGTATATTTATTTCTTCTGTTCCTTTTCCTTTCTTTTTGCGTTTTTTTTTGTTTTTGGTTACTTAAATGCTTATTGATTCTTCCTTTACTTGTTTTTGGTTGCTTAAATGAGATACAAGTATATTCATTTCTGCTGTTCCTCTTCCTTCCTTTCTACGTTTTTCTTTTCGGTTATTTAAATGCTTACTGATTCTTCCTTTGCTTGTTTTTGGTTGCTTAAATGAGATACAAGTATATTCATTTCTTTTGTTCCTCTTCCTTCCTTTTTGCATTTTTTTTGGTTGCTTAAATGCTTATTGATTCTTCCTTTGCTTATTTTTGGTTGCTTAAATAAGACACAAATATATTCATTTTTTCTATTCCTCTTCCTTTCTTTCTGTTTTTTTCTTTTTCTTTTTCTTTTTGGTTTCTTAAATGCTTACTGATTCTTCTTTTACTTGTTTTTGGTTGCTTAAATGAGATACAAGTATATTCATTTCTTCTATTCCTCTTCCTTTCTTTCTGTGTTTTTCTTTTTCTTTTTCTTTTTGGTTTCTTAAATGCTTACTCATTTAGCTGGTTTAGATATATCATATATGTTTTTATTCAATCTTGTTGCGACTGAACCTTCTCTTTTATCGAACTTGCTCCTTTTTTGCCAAATTTCTTTCAGAATTGCCCATAAGCATACTTTTCTCCATTCTCCTGCATAAAAACACATTATAACCCATTAATCACCTAAAAATATATAGCAAAACACTATCATTTAAAAAATAAAAATTACGCCCTAAAACGTAAATTTTCATTTTTTTTTCATCCCCATTTTCAAAATTCTCTCTTTTATTCTAAATTTTCTTTAATTGAAATTTTTGTTAAATTTTACGATTATTACAATTTTAATTAAAGGGAGGTTAAAATTTTGATTAAGAGTTGTTAGGGAATATGAACCTATATATAATTTCAAATTTTACCTAAAAGTCCCTATAAAATAAAAAAAAATTACAAAAATTCCTTTAAAATGTTCCAAATTACAATTTTACCCCTTTGCTTGCTCCCTACTCCAAGAGGCTTCTTCCCCTAAGCTTCCTTGCTTCTAGCCCATGTCCCCTACCCTGTTTAACCCCCTGTTGCAATCCAATTGCCTATTTTCTCCCAAACTGTCTCTACCACTTATTTTCTTTCTCTATCAATTTACAACTACACTAAAACTTTACTAGATTTCACCCATATCAATAATTGGACTCAATCACTATGTTCAAGGAGTATCAAGACCTCTGAATATCCAAGGAAATTTTTTATCATAACCAAATTAGGCCGTAAACAGAAATCGATAGCCTGTATGGGTTAGAACAGGAAAATTTTGATTCATGAACTTTCAGACCTCCTTTTGACACCACCAATATTGTTGGACTAATAGTGACCATAACTATTTATTTGGATAGCTAACATCACCCAAATAGACCAGAAAATAAGAAAATTCAAAGGTAAGACTTTAGCCTTAGCTAGTCTTGAAAGTCATGTTTATAGTCTACAAATTGGAAAACTAATCTAACAATAGTTTTAGAAGGTGCTAAAGCATTAGGGGTCAAAATTTCAATCCTAAAACCTTGCCCACACGCCCCATCATTCTCAAAAAGTGAGCTCTCGCACCCAACATATACAAGGTTAATTTGACCCACTAACCCAATTGACTAGTTAAGCATTGACTATTGATTGTTGATTTTTGCTTTTTAGTTGACTTTGACCATAGGATCGATTGAGTTCCCAAAGTACAATTTCAATAAATCATATCTCTTTTTATATTATGAAGTCATCTTTTATTGTGGATGCCCATTTAGTTTCTCAACTCTCAAAATAATAAATATTATAAATCTATTTATTATTATAAGTGTTCTTTTATTTTTTTAACTCCTAAAACTATTAAATCTCATTCATTCTCTTTGACTTTTGAGTTATCTACATTTATAATTGTATGCCTATAAATAGAGGCTTTTATGAAGCAATTGAAGAAGAAATATACTTTTCTCTCTATGTATTATTCTTCTCTAAATGTCTCTATATTTTACTTTTTCTTTTAATAAAATTTCACTTACAACATGTTATCAGCACAAATTTGCTCTTAGTCATTCATTTTCAAATCACAAAGAAGAGATTGTGTTGGTAAGATTTTCCTATCTTACTTGTTCTTGTTTAAATTAGGTATTGATCCACCTGTCTATGGTTTAGGATATGTGTCCCTTTGGGTTTGTGATCGTTTGACTCTTTGCAAAGTGGTGCGATTGATTTCTGGGGTTGATGTCATTTGTTGCATTCCATTTTATTCTAATATGTTGATTGGTTGAGACTCTGTGTCTACTCCTTAGGAATAATTTGATGGTGTATTGTTGGCCAAAATCTGAGATTAGTTTCCTACATTAGTTTAATGAATCGTAATGTTCACGTGTCTTTTGTTATGCAATTTTAAGTAGTATGACCTTTTTTATCCTTTTGAAAGGTACTATCCACTGAAATGATGTCAAATTGTTTCTTACAAGCATTGAATTTGTTATTAACTGTAATATTAACCCAACAATAAAGCAAGTCATAATTTATTTTCATTAATCAACTTGGCATATGTATCTTCTAAACCAAGGATTTTAAGATGAGATTTTTTTCCTGTTTGAGTAATATTTTTGCAAATTTCCTACAACCCATAAATTATTGTCAATTCACCTAGATTTGTGTCAGATTTCTTTGCTAATATGCAAGAAAGTATTTGTATTATTAGTGACGAGGAATATCGAAAATAAGTTTACTTGTTTTATTTTGAAATTACTTGTAAGTTTACTTATTTTATTTTGAATTACTTATATGATTGCAAATTTAGTTAATGTAAGATTTTAAACTTTATATGAAATTTTTAAGTATGATTTCTATTTATATCTAATGTTTCTTTGATGACTTTGTAATATTTCTTATATTTATTCATTTATTTAATTGAAGAAAATATGGATAAAGATATATGTCTTGTAGATAGTGTAACAACTCATACTATCCTTAAAGATAGAAAATAATTTTCTCTAATAAAAATGGGTGAAACTTATGTTACTACAATTTATGGTAGTGCAAAGCTAATTGAAGGTTTTAGCATAGTTATAATCATACTACCGAAAGGAACAAAATTTATCATAAATAATGCTTTATTCTCTTCTAAATCTCAAAGAAATTTATTGAGTTTCAAAGATATTCGTTGTAACATATATCACATAGAGACTGTATGTGAGGAAAATAATGAATACATACATATTACAAGCATTATTTTAGGTAAGAAAAGTGTATTAGAAAGATTACCTGTTTTCTCTTTTGGATTGTACTATACAAGAATTAGTACAATTGAGATACATGCTACAATAAACCAGAAGTTTATTGATTCAAAAACTTTTACTATTTTGCATTACCAGTTGGGACATCTTGGATCAATAATGATGCGAAAAATTATTGAAAATTTATATGGGTGCCAATTGAAAAACTTGAAGATTTTTCAACATAAGGAATTCTTATGTGCTGCTTGTTCTCAAAACAAATTGATTATTAAGCCATCATTAGTTAAAGTTGAAACTGAATCTCCAACATTTCTAGAATGTATACATGGTGATATATGTGGATCTATTCATCTTACAGGCGGGCCATTTAAATATTTTATGGTATTAATAGACGCATCCAGTCGATGGTCTCATGTGTATTTACTATTGACCGCAATCTAGCATTTGCAAGATTACTTGCTCAAATAATTTGATTTAGAGGACAATTTTCAAATTATACAATTAAATACATTCGCCTTGATAAAGATGGTGAATTTTCTTCATAATCTTTCAATGACTATTGTATGTCGATTGGTATAAATGTTGAACATCATGTAGCTCATGTTCATACACAAAATGGGTTAGCTGAATCATTTATTAAGCAACTTCAATTAATAACTAGACCCTTATTTATGCGAACAAAGCTCTGTGTTACTATTTGAGGACATGCAATTTTACATGCAGCAACACTAATACACATCATACCAACAAGTTATCATAAATATTCCTCTTTACAATTGGCTTATGGTCATAAGCCAAATATTTCCTATATTAGAATTTTTGGGTGTGCGGTATATGTTTCAATAGTCCCACCACAACGTATTAAGATGGGTCATAGAAGGAGATTAGAAATATATGTTGAATATGATTCTCTTTCTATTATAAGATATCTTGAGCCAATGACAGGAGATGTATTTACAGCACGTTTTTTCGATTGTCATTTTAATAAACTAGTCTTCCCAACATTAGGGGGAGAAAATGGAAAATAGTTGGTTAAAGAAATTACATGGAATACTTCGTCTTGTCTTGATCTTCACACAAGACAATGTGAACTTGAAGTTCAAAAGATAATTCATTTACAAAGTATAGCAAATCAACTGCTAAATGTATTTATTGACCTAAAGAAAGTGACCAAGTCACATATACCAGTGGTAAATACTCATGTACGGATTGATATCCTTGAGGGATAATCCGTTAGTAAAATCGCTGGCGAATCTAAAGCACATCAAAAGCATGGTAGTCCAGTTGGTTCAAAAGACAAAAATTCCTGTAAAAGGAAAGAAACAGTTATTCAAGATTAGTCCATTAAAAAAATAGATACTCTTAAAGAAATTAGAGACATAAAAAATAAAGTACTTTCAGAAGAAGTTTAGGTACTTGAAATTGATGAAAATGAAGAGATCTCAATAAATTATTTATCTACAAAAAGATGATTAAATCGAAAAAAAATAGTTGTCGACAACACTTTTGTGTATTAAATGAATTATGGATATGGAGAGCACGTTGAGCCATTTGATTATTATATTCTGACATGGATTACAGATGGAAGCTTGTTGAGCTATTTGCTTTGAAATTGAAATGCCAAACGATTATTAAAAGGAATTGATGGCGCATGAAGTTTTAAATTTGCTGTAAACACTAAATTTCTAATTATTAATAATTAAGTTTGCTTGATAAGAGGAAACTTTACCAAAACACTATTAACTAATAGGAGTAAGGTCTTAAGTCCTGTTTTGAAAGTATAATCTTTATTGAGTTGTATCATGTCAGTGTTGTGAAATGGTAGATGGTCATGGGATACATGTGATCATTTCCCTACCTGTCATACTCCAAATTTGTGGGTGAGACATCTAGCCTACCCAATGTCAATATATTACTCATAATTTTATATAATCAATTTTATGGTTATTATTAATAGACAAAATAATGATTATTAAAACAAATAATGATGGGCTAACTTAAATTACTAAGTTTTTTCTTGTCTAAGTTGCATAAATTTCATAAGTTTAATTTATTAGCATTTTTTTGGCAACCAAATTTTAAATAATTAAGAAGTAAGACAAATATAATGTGTATGTTAATTATATTAATTAAAATATGTGTGGCCCATTTTTATTTGGTAGTGATCTCCCTATGTGAATAAGTGACCCTATGTAAAGAGATGACTCTATGTGAAAAAATGTCTCTATATAAAAGCCGTCCTTATATAAAAAAAGTGTCCCTATGTTAAAAGGAGTCTCTATATGAAAAGGTATTCCTATGTAAAAATGTTTCCCTATGTGAAAAGATACAGGGTGGTTATGGCAACTATTCATCAATTATAAATACTCCTGCTTTGATAGGAAGAATGAGATAATGAAACACTCAAAACAAATTTCTGATATAAGGACCTCTAGTCTACAAGAAAGTCTGTAATTCTCCATCAAGTATACGGATCAAGATCTTGGATAGACTAGACAAATTTTTTCTATTCTAACTTATATTTAATGATCGTGTTTTTAAGAAATCTAATTACTATGGCTGGAGGTATGTTCTTTAGACTTCCACTTTTAATTTATTGCACTTATACAATTTTATGGTTTACATTTAATACCAGAGATATGCTTCTAGTCTAGTTTTTTATTCCATTAAAATATCAAATTGAAATATTTGAGAATGATATGTGTTGATTTCATCAATTGGAATATTTTTAAAGTATATAAAATTAATAGAGTTAAAATAATGAAGTGATTTATTCCAATTTTTTATTATATATTGGTTGGCATTGGTGAATGAGATTTGGGTTGAATCTTTTACTATGCGACTTCATTGTGCATTTTATTGCATCTATTGTTGTGTATTTCAACGTATTGAATTTCATTTAATATCAAGTTTGATGCAAGTTCATATATGGGGTGTTGGTGTGTTTAAAAAAAGAAAAAAAAAGAAAAAAAAAAAAGAGGAAAACCATCACACCCATCTAAAGGACTTGAACCCTCGCCTCTTTGACTAATTAAAGCACCTCTTCACCAATTCAACTATCAACACATTTAGTGATATTTATGCTATAAATTCATTTATAGTAGTTGTTGATGTTATATGGGATTTAATTTGTAAATTTATTTTTTATTTTAAAATTTAATTTATCCTTCATATTTATTTAGGATTTTATGTATACTTAATTTTATATGCATATTTGATTTTCATAAATATAAAGAATTGATTATTGACATAAAGTTTAGTCAATAATTTTGAGGTCATATTTAAATTGACATTTGTGTAGTTAAGTAGTAGCCACATCATTCTTAATTACATAAAATGTCAAGTGACATTAAGTTAATAACATCAATAATTGTAATTAATTATGGCTATATAATATTTTAACCCCACAGGATAATTATTATAATTACGTAATTAATTAGAATGGGATAGTAACATTGGTATATTTAAATTCTAGTTGTCCATAGACCTAGATAATTATTTATAGATCTCATTCTAATTCCATCATAAAGAAATTAAATCACTTGCGTGTTATAGTCTAAGCCATAGGAAAGATTATAATGACTTATTGATTTATTTGTTTGGATTTATTTACATGGGTAAATATTTCATATTGGGTTTCATTTTATGAGTAGTAAGCTTGTTATTTATTTTGCAAGAATTCAAACTTTATCTGTCCTAACATTTGATTCCTCATATATTATTTCTCTAAGTGGTAATAACTATTTTGATTAGAAGGAGAAAATTCTCCTTGCATTGGGGTGCATGGACCTTGATTTAGCACTTCGAGTGGATAGACCACCAAAACCCACGAAATTAAGCACCCAAGATGAGAAAACATCATATGATCTTTGGGAGCAATCAAATTATTTGAGTTTGATGTTTATTAAGTTTTATATTGAAAAAATTATCCGTGGATCTATCCCTAAATGTGTTGTCACGGCTCCAAATGATGGAACACATGATCGGCACAGCATAAGGGTTTTCCCTTAGCCGTAAGCCTAATACATAGCATGCACAAACATTCAGCACACAATCCGGAGTACATAATAAATATAACTGGCTACATATGCCACATCCAATATCAGAAAATACTGTATATATATATATATATATATATATATATATATATATATATATATATATATATATATATATATATATATATATATATATATCTCATGAATCCAACATCTGTGATTCAACTTGGCCCATGGCCTCATAATACAAACATCGTTGAAAAACTAAAAAAAACCATTTTTCAAACAACACAAGAAGCGAGGATCCTGCCTGTAAGTTCATGGAGATACACTAGACATAAACTTAGACTAAACAACCAATACAACGGAGCCTTGCCCAAACTGGGGCTCACCAATGCTAAATTTAGCCTCCTATGGAGTTGTAGCTGGATCAATGTTTCTCTGACTATCTGTGGGGAGAAAACAGAAGAGGGGTGAGATTACCACATCTCAGTGAATGGGTAAATCATATTATAACAGAAACAGGGCAAACTAAGCACGAGTGTTTCGCAATGAAGTAAATAATTGAAATCAAGGTATAGAAAACATTAAACATTTAACCGTAATTTATTGAAAGAATGCTAAACAGTTCAAATTATAAAAACAGGATTAAATCAATAACTGTAAGCAAGTCAATTATGCATGGTAAGTAATAAATGAAGATATTTATGCAATAACAATGATGAATGAGATATTTTAGAAATATTTAATCTTTAAGAAAAATGCACTAGTTTATTGGAGTTCTTTCCCGACAGATCATCATCTTCCCCAAGCACATAGCAATGGGTACGGCAATCATTGTAGGCATAGACATAAATCCACCCTAAATTCCTCAAGCACATAGCAATAGGTATGGCAATCACTGTAGGCATAGACATAAGTCCACCCTAAATTTTGTGTCTTAGGCAGTCATATGCCCGTCACAATATCCTAGGCCGAAGCCTTAACATGATCATGGTGCACCAGGGCTAGCACTACCTGCGGCTAGCTAACAGTGATCTAAAAGGGTCCCTCCAATAGAAAACATTTGAAATATGCTATTCAAAGAGTTTAAAGTAAAACATTTCAATAACTTTACAATAAAGCTATAATTCTCCATCTAGCTCTTTTCATGCATAAAATTCTATTCTAAAATATATTTCATCCATGAATTCCCATGGAGACCTTTAAAATCATAAACTTTCCCTTTTAAAACATAAATCGTCCGTAGACGTTACATAGATACTTATCATGCATCAAATCACTTCATGGCTAACTTAGTTCATTTCTATGACTAAGTTCGCATTTCTATAAATTTAGCTCAAATGGAGAATTAATAGTCTAGATGCTTGCCCTGCATACCTAAGGTTCAACTAGGATTGAAATTTACAATTTCTAACATAGTTGGAACATATTGGTTTTCAAAGCGGTAAAACAATTTAGCATACATTCTAACTAGTTAAAATCATATGAAAGAGTTATAAACTGAATTCATAAAAAAAATGCACTATAGTATGAAAAACCCACTCACCTTACTAGGAGTCCAACAACGAAAATTTCACCTCGTGATGGTTCAACAACCTAGAAAATATAGACATAACATGAGAATTGGAAAACTCTAAGCGTCACTATTCATGCCGGAAAATATTATTCACTCGCCAGAAACACTATTCACGCCGAAACCTAAAAATCCTATATTCTAGCATAGAAACTAATTCTAATACTATCTATGGAAAGAAATTTGGTAAAAACGAAGCCTAAAACGCGAGTAGACGGAATTTTACCTTGGAGGTTACTGTTCACGCGATTTTCCGGCGACTTTCCGACGGTACTGATCGGTGGGTTTTGAAGTACTCGTTGCCACGAGTCTAATGGTACTTTGGTAGCTCGAATTGGTTGGCTGGATGGTGAGATATCGTAGAGAGAAGGCAGAGAAAATATTTTAGAAAGAGAGAGGGAGAGGCAGTCAGAATGAGGGAGAAGGAAGGGGGAGGCTGCATAAAAATAGCCAGAAGCACGGCCTGGCCGTGTCCTGGAGCACGGCCGTGCTTCGTGGCTACAGTGCACCATGATTTTGGCCGAATTTGACAAAACATCCAACATGAAAGTTGTAGTCTTTCTCGTATCTTTCATTAGCCACTTGAATCACCTAATTTGGAGTTCCTATTAGAGAGTTCTGCATAAAATAGTGAGCAAAGGTCCAGACCACACTGTGCTTCGGTGTTTGCCTTTTATCACTATAAGATTCACGGAATTAGCAAAAGTGCCCAACATCAAAGTTGTAGATATATGTCTTATCTTTTAACAGAAATTGGAATCACTTAATTTGAATTTTATATGAGAGATTTATTCGTATATGAGTGAAGATAGGTCAGAAAAAGAGTCAAAAACACTCTAAAATTTTATATTGTTCTCAACTTTCTTTGTTTCAAATGATTTGTACTTAACATTCAAAGGTTTTTATTAGTTGAGGGTTATTACTTGTGATAATGCTAAGAAATATTTCAAAGCTATTCAGGATCAGTTTGAGACTTCTGACAACGCATTAATAAACGCCCCAATGACAAAATTGTGTTCCATGAGGTTTAATGGCACCATTGGTGTGTGCGAGCACATAATGAAGATGCGGGACATAGAGTTTCAACTAAAATCTTTGGAGATTGAGATTTCTAAGTCATTTTTGGTTCACTTTATCCTTAACTCACTCCCTCCTCATTTTGGACCTTTTAAGATATCTTATAACACACATAAGGAGAAATAGTTAATTAATGAACTTTTGACTATGTGTATATAAGAGGAAGGGAGATTGAATCAAGAAAGCATTAAAAGTAAACGTTTGGCGATTCATGATAAGAAATTATCTAAGAAAAGGAAAAGTAAAGTGCATCTTAATCAAGTTAATAAGGGCGATGGCAAATACTTCTATTGTAAGAAGAAATGACATATAAAGAAGACCTGTCCCAAATTCAAGCATTGGCTTGAAAAGAAAGGTAATATATTATCCTTAGTGTGTTTTGAATCTAATATGGTTCATGTTTCATATAACACTTGGTGGATTGATTCTAGTTCTACAATTCATGTTGCCAATACCATGCAGGACTTTGTAAACCACAGAAAACCAACCAAAAGTGAATGTTCCATCTATTCAGGAAACAAAATGCGTTCACATGTAGAGACAGTTAGAATCTATAGACTTGTACTAGATTCTAGTTTTGTATTAGACCTTGAAAGAACCTTTTATGTTCTTTCTTTTCAAGAAACTTTATTTCAATTTCAAGACTTGTACTTTGTGATTTTAATTTCAGTTTCATTGATAATACTTTACGTTTGTACAAAGACAATGTTCTAGTTGGTAATGATATTATAGATGATGGGTTGTTTAAACTTCATTTAAATTCTACCTTTGATTGTAGCCTTACAATTTTGCATAGTAATAATATTGGCATTAAACGTAGTGTTATAAATGAGAAATCCTCTATGTTATAGCATAGGAGATTATGTCATATCTCTATTGATAAAATTAAGATATTAGTAAATGATGGAGTCCTTGAGGCTCCTGACTTTACTGATTTTGATACTTATTGAGATTGCATTAAAGGAAAGCAAACTAACAAGTTCAAGAAAGGTGCCAAGAAGAGTTCTGATATATTAAAAATCATACACACTGATATTTCAGGACCTTATGATATGTGCTTTAATGGTCAAAAATATTTCATTACCTTTATTGATGAATATTCATGATATATGTATCTCTACTTGCTTTATGATAAAAGTGAAACACTAGATGCTTTTAAGGTCTATAAAGCAGAAGTAGAGAAACAATTAGATAAACTAATTAAAATTGTGAGGTCAAATAATGGAGGTGAATTTTATGGAAGGTACACTGAACAGGGATAGTTACCAAGTCTATTTGCAAGGTTCCTTGAAGAAGAAGGAATTGTGGCACAATACACAATGCCTGACTCACCATCACAAAATGGTATGGCTGAAAGGAGGAACCAGACATTGATGCACATGGTGAGGAGTATGATTAATAACTCCAATCTCCCATTGTCTTTGTGGAGTGAAGTCTTAAACACTACAGCATATGTACTAAATAGGGCTCCAACCAAGCTGGTTTAGAAAATGCATTTTGAGTTATGAAAAAGATTGGAAATCTATTTTAAGATATGTACAAGTTTGAGGATGCCCAGCTGAAGTTAGGGTTTATGATTTGAGATAAGGTTAGACTCAAGAACAGTCAGTGGATATTTCATTGGCTATGCAAAAAAGTCTAAAGGATATAGATTTTACTGTCCATCTCGTACAACAAGAATTGTGGAATCTAAGAATGTATGGTTCCTTAAGAATGATGAGATTAGTGGGAGTAGTCATCTTCAAAATTTAGTCTTTGAGGAACATAATAAAGAAGAATCTATTTCCACATCTTCAAATCGATTGGTTGTTTTTCATTATAATATCAGGATTCGATTACTCATGAACAACCAATGTTTGGAGAACCATTTTATGAGGAGGACACCCTTATAGATTCGGTTAATCAGGATTCTCAAACTGAGGATATTAATGTAACATTAAGAAGATCTTCAAGAGTTAAGGAACCTGAAATTTCTTCAGATTATATTGTGTACCTACAAGAATCTGACATGGACATTGGTGTTGAAGATGACCTTGTCACGTTTTTACAAGCTATAAATAGAAATAAATCCACATTAAGATATAATGCCATGAAAGATATGTCACGCCCCTAATTTTAGGGCATGTGAAACACATGCTTTATAAGCATATATTTTTCATAACATGTATATTACACTCCTTTACAGATAGATATTCCCATGTATACACAATATACAGATCAAGTTTATAAACATCAAAGTACAGCAGAAATAAAGATCTTGTCTATGGTGTTCAGAGCATACTTTAGAATACAAATATAAAATAATTTAAACACTGTGAGCCTTGGAAGCAATGTAGGCTCACCCAGACAGTATGACACCTAATTGATCACGTAGCTGCAAGACTAAACTCTGTATTCTTATATGAAAAAAGTGTAAGTATCGTCTAGTGAGTTTGACAACTCAGTGAGCAGATAATACCTCCCATTATCTCTTAGGTCAACATATGGATGTACTCATATTTAAAAATTTGTCACATAGAAAATATAATTCAGAAGTATATCCATATGGGACCTGCATTTTAAATATTCTCAAAACAAAGGATATTCAGATATCCAAAACAATATATTGTACTGTACAATCATTATACAAATATTGTTATACATCAAAATATTTCACATGAAAATATTAGGAGGATCCTATATCAAAACCACTATATTAGAGTTCAAACCCTTCCCTACTTTGGTGGTGTAGGATTTTCTTATACTTAGCATCCAAACTAAAGTTTGCCCTACTACCATTCAAGAGGACACGCGAAGGGACTCTAATATGAAAAATTTCTCAAGCACACAGTAAGGGAAGGCAAATCACATATCATATAGTCGGTATCTTGTCCAGATATGAGGCATCCTACTCTCCTTCACATATCATATCCCGTGTGTTGGCCGTCACATGAGGCTAGCTGTCACGGCCCCAAATGATGGAACACATGACCGGCATGGCATAAAGGTTTCCCCTAGCCGCAAGCCTAACACACAGCATGCACAAACATCTAGCATACAATCCAGAGTACATAATAAATATAACTGGCCACATATGCTACATCCAATATAAGAAAATATTGTATATATATATATATCATGAATCCAACATCTGTGATTCAACTTGGCCCATGGCCTCATAATACAAATATCGTTGTAAAACATAAAACCATTTTTCCAAACAACACATCAAAATACGTAAGAAGCGAGGATCCTGCCTGTATGTTCATGGAGGTACACTAGACATAAACTAAACTAAACAAACAGTACAAAAGAGCCTTGCCCAAACTAGGGCTCACCAACGCTATCTTCAGCCTCCTACGAAGCTGTAGCTGGATCAAAGTCTCTTTGACTATCTGTGGGGAGGAAACAGAAGAGGGGTGAGATCACCACATCTCAGTAAATGGATAAATCACACTATAACAGAAACAGGGCAAACCAAGCACGAATGTTTCGCAATGAGTTTAATAAGTGAAATCAAAGTGTAAAGATAATAATAGAAACATTAAGCATTTAACCATAATTTATTGAAAGAAAAACTAAACAGTTCAAATGTATGTTCAAAAGATAAAACATGATTAAATCAGTAACAGTAGAGCAAATCAATTATGCATGGTAAGTAATAAATGAAGTTATTTATGCAATAACAATGATGAATGAGATTATTTAAAAATATTTAATCTTTAAGAAAAATACACTAGTTTATTGGAGGTCTTTCCTAACAGATCTATCATCTCCCCCAAGCACACAGCAAGGGTAGGGTAATCACTGTAGGCATAGACATAAGTCCACCCTAAATCCCCCAAGCACACAGCAAGGGTATGGTAATCACTGTAGGCATAGACATAAGTCCACCCTAAATCCCTGTGTCTTAGGCAGTCATATGCCCATCACAGTATCCTAGGCCGAAGCCTTCGCATGACCATGGTGCACCAGGGCTAGCACTCCCTGCGGCTAGCTAACAGTGATCTAAAAGGGTCCCTCCAATAGAAAACATTTGAAATATGCTATTCAAAGAGTTTAAAGTAAAACATTTCAATAACATTACAATAAAGCTATAATTCTCCATCTAGCTCTTTTCATGCATAAACTTCCGTTCTAAAATATATCTCATCCATGAATTCCCATGGAGACCTTTATAATCATAAACTTTCCCTTTTAAACATAGATCGTCCGTAGACGTCACATAGATGCTCATCATGCATCAAATCATTTCATGGCTAACTTAGTTCATTTCTATGACTAAGTTCGCATTTTTATAAATTTAGCTCAAATGGAGAATTATCAGCCTAGATGCTTGCCCTGCATACCTAGAATTCAACTAGGATTTAAATTTATAATTTCTAACATGGTTGGAACATATTGGTTTTCAAAGCGGTAAAACAATTTAGCATACATTCCAACTAGTTAAAATCATACGAGAGAGAGAGTTATAAACCGAATTCGTAAAACATGCGCTATAGTATGAAAAACCCACTCACAGGTAAGGGCTCCAGATTGGACAGCCCTAAAATCCTTGTTTCTGGTCTGATTTCGGTAAAACAAACCCTAAAATCGAGTCTGGAAGGTCCAAAAACCTTAAATGAGCTTAGGTACTGTTCACCGCCGGAAAATACTATTCACCACCACTATTCATCGCCGGAAAATACTATTTACCGTCACAAAAATTTTACCGAATCAATAAAACAATTTTATATCCTAATATTTATCTAGTTTCTGAATCCATTTACGGAGTCAGATTTCTAATTAGAAGTTTCTAAGTAAGGTTTTTCAGAATTTACCTTTTACCGAGATTTTTTATTTCAGATCTACGGCGATTCAACGGTTGATTTGAAAAATTGATCGGTCAAAACTGAAGTACTCTTCGTCCTGAATCCAATAACACTTTCAGTTTTGATACCGGAAACCAATTGGTACTCTAAATCGAGAGAAAAGATTTGAAGTCACTATTCACTCACTATGCAGCACTATACATTTTTTCCGTTTTCTTCTTCTTCGAATTCGTCACCCCCGGTTTCTCATTTTATGGTTTCTGAAAAAAAAATTTTATTTTTTTATTATTTTTTTTTATAATTATTAAATAATTAATAATTAGATTTTCTTTTATAAAAATTCATATAAATTCCGTTTTTTATCTTAAAATATTCCAAAAATTCCTAAAAATTTTTATTCTCGTAAATCTTTAGTTAAACTCTTAAATTACGATTTTTCTTGATAAACATCATAATAAAACAAATTTCAAAACAAATATCTTTATTCATATTAAAAGAAAGAATATTTCTAAAAATACCATAAAAATTCAATGGAAGCCGGTATAATTTTTTTGAGCA
Organism: Gleditsia sinensis; assembly: GCA_037074535.1. Taxonomy (NCBI): domain Eukaryota; kingdom Viridiplantae; phylum Streptophyta; class Magnoliopsida; order Fabales; family Fabaceae; genus Gleditsia; species Gleditsia sinensis. The sequence goes on from CM073472.1 coordinate 53,905,507, forward strand.
ACACAATACTTCTTTTACTTAAAAGTCCACTTACTTTTAACAAATCATAATCATTTCTACATAAATAAAAATATATTTACTTATAGCGCGCCAAAACATAAATTCTCATATTTCTTTTGTAATTCTTTAATCCATGTAATAAATATACATATTTTCTACGGTTCTTATCTCTATTGTCAAAATTCTCTCTTTTATTCTAAATTTCCTTTAATTGGAATTTTCGTTAAATTTTACGGTTATTACACTAGCACCACCCCTGCTAGCCGAGGTATCAAGGTACACCAAAGCTAACATTGCCTGTTATTAGTAAACAGTATTTTCAAAAGGATTCTTCTACAAAAATCATATTTATATATATGCCATATCATTCAAAACAGAGGTTTCAGTATAAATTTAGAAATTTTAGTCTCAATACAATTCCTTTGTTAGAAACTTCCCAATCAAGATAATCACATATACATGCCCGTTTTCAAGGCAATCTTATAACTTTACATATCAAGGCCACATGCACAATATATTTCTTTTACCATATAATCAGAAATACATTTAAAATCACATATTCAATGAGTTCAAAGATTTATTTTCAAAATCATACTCTTCTTAAACTATATACCAAATTGTAAATATTTCAGATAATTTAATCTATTTCAGAGACATATAAAAGTGTAAATAACTGGTAAACATAATCAACTATATATTTAAAATTCAAGAAGAGAATATGATAAGTCATAAAAAGAATTATCTAGTCACAAAGTAAGGCTCTAGGTTGGACAGCCGTAAAATGTACTTTTTCAATTCAAATTTGATAAAATAGACCTAAAAAACAAGTCTGGATGGTCCAAAAATTTAAAAAATGACTTTGGAAGCTCGGTCAACTGATGTGGTACTATTCATTCCGAAAAATACTATTTACATTGAAAAATATTGTTCATGCTGAAAAATACTGTTCACACACTATGTCAGATACTATTCATAGTTACTGTTCACCAAAGAATAATTTACAAAATTAAAGCACAAAATCACGTTGTTTGACCGTGAAATTTATCATACAATCAATACTCTACATCCTTAACAAAATTCCTAATTTGAAAGCTTGAAAAACCATCAAAAATCTAATATTTTAGAAAAATTACCTATAAGTTACTATTCACGATTTTTCAGTAAATTTTTGGTGAACTTCTGGCAAAATTGATTAGTGAGTTTTGAAACTCTCGTCGTCACAAGTCCGACGGTACTTCTAGTATCTCAATTGGATGTCTAGATTAGGAAAAATCTTAGAAAAAAAGTAGATGTTAGAGAGAGAAAGAGGAAGAAAATTTTTCCTCCCTGAGTGTCTCTTGCTTCTTCCATTATGCTTCTTTTTATTATTATTATTTAATAATTAATTTTTTATATATTTTTTATACACAAATAAATATTGTTTTTCATCCTAAAATATCCTAAATTTTTTTTAAAATTTATATTATTGCAAAACTTTAGTTGCACTCTTAAATCATGAATTTTCTTTATAAAAATTTTAATAAAACAAGTCACAAAATAAATATCTTTATGCATAATAAAAGAAAGAAATTTATAAAAATAAAAATAAAAATAAAATTTATTTAAAACCAAATATAATTATTTTAAGTAAAACAAAAATTATTTTAATTAAAAACGTATTTACTTTTAGCAAAACATAATCATTTACAATAAAAATATATTTGTTTATAGTAAAACATTATTATTTGATAGGATATTACAGGATGAGATGAATTCAATGGCTAACAATCAAGTATGAGATTTTTTTGAATTGCCTAAAAGGGAAAAGGTCATTGACTGTAAGTGAGTTTTTAAAACAAAAAGAAACTCTTTAGGCAATATTGAAAGGTATAAAGTAAGACTTGTAGTCAAATGATTCACTCAACAAGAAGGAATTGATTATCATAATACATTCTCTCCTGTTTCTAAGAAGGATTCGTTTCAGATAATTATGGAATTAGTAACTCATTTTGAAATAGAGCTACATTAAATGGATGTGAAAATGACATTCCTCAATGGAGATTTAGATGAAGATGTTTACATGAAACAACCAGAAGGTTTCATTTTAGAGGGCAATGATCACCTAGTTTGTAAACTTAAGAAATCTATATATGGACTGAAACAAACCTCCCGTCAGTGGTATTTAAAATTTCAAAATGTTATTTCTTCATTTGGTTTTATGGAGAATATTATGGATCAATGTATATATCATAAAGTCAGTGGGAATAAAATAATTTTTTTGATCCTCTATGTAGATGATATTTTACTTGCTTTAAGTGATTTGAACTTACTTCATAAGGTTAAGGGATTTCTCTCACAACAATTTGACATGAAAGATATGGGATAAGCCTATTATGTCATAGACATAAAAATTGAGAGAGACAGATCTCGAAGGATATTAGGATTGTCTCAAAAGACCTATATCAATAAATTTTTAGAGAGATTTTGCATGATGGATTGTTCATACAGTGTTGCACTTATAGTCAAATGTGACAAATTCAGTTTGGAACAAAGCACGAAAAAAAATTTTAGAGGGAAAAAATGAAAAATATTTCTTATACTTCTATAGTTTGAAGTTTAATGTATACTCGGGTTTACACGAAACCTAACATTGTATATGCAGTTGGAATGTTGAGAAGATATCAAAGTAACCCTGGTTTAGACTATTGGAGAGCTGCAAAGAAAGTCATGTGATATCTTCAAGGAACTAAGGACTACAAGCTTACATATAGACGATCTGATCATTTGAAAGTGGTTGGATATTCAGACTTTGACTTTGTGGGCTGTCTTGACTCAAGAAAGTTAACATCAGGATATATTTTCTTATTAGCCAGAGGGACCATTTCTTAGAGAAGTGCAAAGTAATCTTCGATTGCTACTTCTACTACTGAAGCAGATTTTGTATCATGCTTTGAAGTGACATTATAGGCTATATGATTGAGAAATTTTATTTCTAAACTTGTAATTGTTGATACAATTGCTAAGCCATTAAGGATTTATTGTGATAATTTTGCATCAGTGTTTTTGGTCAAGAATAATAACAGCGGAAGTCGTAGTAAGCACATCAACATTAAATATCTAGCTATTAGATAACATGTTAAAGCAAACAAAGTGATTATAGAATACATAAGTACTAAATAGATTACTGTAGATCCCTTGACAAAAGGTTTACCACCTGTTGCTTATAAAAAACATGTTAAGCATATGTGACTCAGTTCTATTATGTAATCTTATGTAATTGGGGTACCCTTATATTTTTGGTATGCATTTTGTCGATTTAAAAAAGTCTATTAATTTATATTTATCTTCTCTTATTTAGTTGTATATACATAAAGTTCAAGAAAAGGTCAATGTATGTTTTTGGTGACCCTGAGCATTTGGAAGTTCATTCATAAATATATGTACCACATATGTTTTTCATTCAAGAGAATTTATTTGCATTGTGATATATGGAAGGTAATACTTATTCTAAAAAGACTTACCGCTATGATTTATGCAATTTAAATTCTTTTGTTTGGGTATAGAGATATCGTGTCTATGGGATATTTAAAGATGTATCAATATTGAATCGATATATATAAAGTGTTCAATGGGCCAACTAGGAGAATGTTAATTATAGTAATTAAAATATGTGTGGCACATTTTTATTTGGTAGTTATCTTCCTATGTGAATAGGTGACCCTACATGAAAAGATGACTCTATATAAAAAGGTGGCTCTATATGAAAAGGTATAGAGTAGTTATGGCAATCATTCATTAATTATAAATACATTTTCTTTGATGGGAAAAAAGAGATAGTGAAACACTCATAAAATATTTTTCTGATAAAATGGTTTCTAGTCTATAAGAAAACCTGTAATTCTTCATCAAGTACACGGATCAAGATCTTGAATAAATTAAACAAATTTTTTCTATTCTAACTTATATCTGGTGATTGTGTTTTAAAAGAATTTAATTACTATGGCTGAAAGTATGTTCTTTAGACTTCCGCTTTTAATTTATTGCACTTATGGAATTTTATGGTTTACAGTGTATGTATATATACATGAAAAAGAAAATTAAATATGAGGAGTATTCAAATTTTATTATATGTCAATATTATTTGGTGAAGAAAATGTATCATTTTATATTTTTTTAGTATTCTCTTGTTACTTTTAGATTCTCTATGTTTCTTAATGATATTATGGGTATTTGATATTGATATTTTATTTTAATCTTGAAGATAATATTTGAAATTAATTATTTTTCTTTGCAATCATTGTCTTGAAAAATTCAATTAGAATATTTCAATCTTAAGGACCTACATTCCTTAGAATATTTTAAACGAAAATTACAAGACCCAAAAAAAAGAGAAAAAAGAGGTGAGTACTCTTTCAAAAGATAACTATGATTGGATATACTTAAAATTTAAATCTTGTTTAAAATTAGTTCTCAATTAAATAAATACAAAAAAAAATATTACATGTTTCATATCTCAGATGTGCTCCTACAATAGAAAGAATGATAAAGAATATTCATGAAATATTGAGCTAATTTCTTGAAAATTAAACATTGAAATTTATATTATTTAACAATTCAACATATATCATTCCCTAAAGAGAATGTAAAATATGATATTTGGTTATGCAAATATAGATTGCTCTTGAAGAGTCCATATTATATTTTCAAGTAAAACAAATTTGAATATAGATAATATGAATATACTTTTATAGATTGTCAAGAAATCTACAAAATATTAAAGATAGATTATTATAGCAAGCAGGATGTTGATATGAAAAGTGAGGGAAACGTGGAATAATTTTACATTGCTTATATTATTTTGAGTAAGAAACTCATATTAGATTTTTTTTTATGCACTAGATTATATTTTTTGAAAAATAAAATGACATGTTCTTGAAATAAACTACAACGCACTTCTCTCATGTCACCTATTGACATATTCGAAATATTTCTTTCTATGTATTTATTTAATAACAGTATTTTTATGAATTTGTGAGTATACAAGTTGTGATTACTCTTGTGGTCATTATTACACAAGGATATTTTTCTATTCTCACAGTGTTATTGTTAACTAGAAAAAAATAAGATATACATACAAACATATATATATATATATATATATATATATATATATATATATATATATATATATATATATATAATTTCAGATATTATGCTTGGATTTTTAAGTTTTAAATTGCAATATATATTGTATATACTATTTGAGAAAACAAATATTGAGACACAATTTTCTATTTATTGTTAGAACATATATGCATATAATTCAAGCTTTACAAATTGTAAAAATTTTATACTCATAATTTTGTGAAGATTCCTCATGTAAGATATTTTGGGAAAATAAAAATTTTGAAAAATTCTTATGAGATACAATATTTGTTTATAGAAGAGATATAAATTGTTTTGGATATGAATTTCGTAAATTATTGTAAGCAATATTTCATAAAATTGTTATTCAATATTTTGAGTTATATATTTCATTGTTGGAATTATTTTCATTTGAAATTTAAGAAAATGTTACCAGAGTACAAAATTGTGAATAATGTTATATAATTTTGCGAAAGTAGGATCCCCAGTATAGATGTAATACGAAAATATATTAAATATGAAAATTTGAGGTTATTCTTTATGTCGGCGTAGATCAATGTGAACTTGAAAAAAAAAATCATTTATAAATAAATTGATTATTAGATTTATTTCATTGATATTCAAAATTATCTCCAAATCACGTTTAGTAGCTGCAAATATTCCAATACAGCTAATTGTCCTCATAGGACCAACTAATGGTATAACAGGTAAAGAATTATAAACATGCCAAAAGCATAGTAGACTTGTAAGTGTAAATAATTTTTTTCTTCAAAAGAAAGAGAAAGGAAAAGACACTCTGAAAATGGTCATGACTATAGGTCTCACTTTTCCCTATAAGTAATCTCTGAAGATGTTTTCATGTCCAAATATTGTGAAATTTCATTAAAATTTAGAGAAATCTGAGAAAGAAATGAACTTGACATTGATCATATGAAATCAACAATTAGGAGGGATTAGTATCCCATTTTGTGTAATAATGTTAAGATCAAAATAGTTGGTTAAAATGAAAAGGGAAAAACAGGCGGAGTTAGATTCATTTGCTAAACACAATTTATGTGGACAATTAGTTCAACAACTAAAGATGTCAAATCCATGAGATATAAATGAGTCTTTATACATTAGAGAAGGTAACATAGATAATAAGGAGACGCATCTCTTATTATGGATGTAATAAAATTTTGGGTAAAACCTTATTTTAGTCTTTTAGGCTTGCAGTGAAATTCGATTCAGTCCTTATGATATGAAACTGTTTATAGAAGAGATATAAATTGTTTTGGATATGAATTTTCTTTAATTATTGTAAGCAATATTTCATAAAATTGTTATTCAATATTTTGAATTATCTATTTCATTGTTGGAATTATTTTAATTTGAAATTTAAGAAAATGTTACCAAAGTACAAAATTGTGAATATTGTTATATAATTTTGCGACAAGAGGATCTCCAGTATAGATGTAATACGAAAATATACTAAATATGAAAATTTGAGTTTATTTTTTATGTCGGGATAGATCAATATGAACTTGAAATTCGTTAGTAGATAAATTGATTATTAGATTTATTTCATTGACATTCAAAATATCTATAAATCACATTTACTAGTTGCAAATATTTCAATATAGCTAATTTTCCTCACAGGACAAACTAGTGGTATAATAGGTAAAGAATTATAAACAGGCCAAAAGCATAGTAAATTTGTAAGTAAAAATAATTTTTTTCTTCAAAAGAAAGAGAAAGGAAAAGACACTCTAAAAGTGGTCACAACTATAGGTCAACATGCAATCTCGTTTTTCCCTATGGTAATATTTGGTTTATAGAAAATTTTATTTTCAGAAAAGTTAAATAGATATGTTTAATTATCACTCACTTTTTTGTGAATATTTAACTGAATTCTCATCAGAATTTTATTCCCATATTTGATTGATACAAAATATTCTAAGAAATATAATTTATTTTTTCATAAATTCCCTTAAAAAAAATTTCAAAAAATGATACAATTAAGCAATTGTTTTAAACAATGAAGCAAAAGGACTAAATGAAACCAAGGCCATTGGCAAGCATGCACATGCACACAAGAAAGTAAAAATAAAAATAAAATCTTTCAAATGACTAGTAAGGAAAACAGAAGGCATACCCAATCCCCACTCAAAATTTTATTGTGACAAATTAACTAGTCATAATGTATTAACAGTAGCCCATAATATAAAATTTCGTACAACCCATTTTAGAATTTTGATTGCTTTAGTTTACTACTACAACCAATTTCAAATAAGCTCCTTGTGTATATACTACTCAACCATAAATAAGTTTCATAAGCTAGAAAACTTATACTCCTGAAGTGCAAATTATTATATTATCAAGTAAAAATTTAGCATCAATGCTGCTAAAAAAATATTAGGCAATATGGAATCAGTATCACAAACCAAAACCAACATATGATTTTTCAATATAGTGCAACCATTGTCTTTTCTACTAGTAGAAGTCCAACATATGCCATAAAAACAAGCACAACATCCAAAATAGAAAGAAACATTATATCCACTAAGTTTCCAGCCAATACATCAACATATGATTTCTCAATATAGTGCAAAATATTGACCCAAAAAACTACAAACTACTACCATAATGCTATAGTTATAAGTTGAAAAGGTTCAAAGCATACTTAATTAACAATATAGTGCAATTAATGAATGTTTACTACTAAAATTTGTTACATATAAAGAGCTTTCAACTCAGGATCAATAGTAAAGAAGAAATCTATTGCACTTTGATCATTTGTGATTATAGACCCAACCTTTACTCTTTCTATATCAGTTAACTGCTCGACCTTCTTCAATTCCTCAAATACTCGCATCCTCTTTTCTGCTCCTTCCTTTTCATACTTGAAACACCTAAACAAGGTCACCAATGTTATCCTCGGTGCTCTTATACACTTTTCCTAAAGCGTGTATGGCCTCTGCAAGTTCAGCAATAACAAAATCATTCCCAGTAGTTCTATTTCTCTTCTCTCTAACACTAGATGTAGAATCTTGGACTTTTGAAGTCCTAATTTCAGTGTGAGTGGAATAATGACTTAGAGAGTGTAAAAGCTGAGTCTCAACCACAGAATCAATTGGACCCTTATCTATGTCTACATCATCGCCCATAAATAAGACATTTTCTTGCATTTTTCTATCCATTGCTTCAACTATATCAGCAAGATCTTCAACATCCATCCCAGTGGCTCTATCCTTTCCAAACATCAATGCCAAGTCATCAAAATGAGGAAATGGCTTCTTGAACAAACCTGAAGCATTTGAATGTGCCTGTATTTCAAAAGAACAAAAGTTACTATCACATAAATGCAAATGATACTTATAAGATAAGCTAAATAATTGTATCATTACCTTTACCTAATCTCTGAATAAATCATTTTTCCCCACTATCATTTTCTCTTGATCGTTCTACCCAAATCCACTTGCCTTTAACATTTCAGCTATAGCACAATATTGTTTCTTCAGCTTCTTTACTCTCGATTCAACATATGGATTGGTTTTCAACCCATAACCCGACATTTTTTGGTGGAGCCATTGCTCTAGCTGCTTTAGATATACAGGTCTGAATGTGTCATTGTCTCCAGTCCACTTTCTTCATGCCACAAGTTCCAACAAACACTCCATAAGTTTTGTATCTTTATCTCTTGTTCATTGATACTTTTTACCCATCAAAGTTGATTAGTTTGATTCTTTCATATTCCTTTATGACATACAAATGATGAAAAAAAATACGAGTATATATAGGATAAAAATTGTCAATAGTGATACACAAATAAATAAAAGTTAAAGTTTATTATAAAAATCAATATCTATTACATCAAATAAGGAAGTAATGTCGACGAAGAATAAATCAATTCAAGTTCATTACAAAGATTCATAAATAATTGAATTAAATAAAAGCACAATATTAATTTTTATTTCAGTTATGTCCTCTTCTCCAAGCATTGAACATTTTTGTTGCAATGTTATCTCCCCATAAACTCTAAGCATTACTTGCCTCAACATGTCTAATCCTTTCTCCAAGAATGACATCCTCATTGTTGTCAACTTCTGTCTTTATTATTTTCCTCTCCAATGGATCCACAAGCATCTCTCGTCGGATATGATTATACAACAAGCAACATGTTGTAATTATTCTCACTTGAGTCTTAATTGGGTAAAATGACTTATTCTTTAAAATTGCCCATCATTCTTTTAGCAATCCAAATCATCTCTCAATTACATTTCTAGCAGAAGAATGTTTCATATTAAAATACTCTTGTGGGCTGTAGGTTATGATCCATTCTTCCACTCATTTAAATGATACATTTGTCCTCTGTAAAGGGTTAGAAACGCTTCCTCGTTCATATATCCAACATCACGTAAGTAATAATAACCTATTGTAAAATATATAAATTTAGATTAAAATAATTCAAAGACAATCAACATAAATTATGTAATATCATATAAGTACATAAAGTACCTTGAGGAAGTTTCAAGCCATTCCTACGAGAGATAGCATCTCTTAAGATCCTAGAGTCCACAGCTAAACCCTCCCACCCAGCTAAGACATAAATAAATTGCATGTCTTAAGAAGAAACTCCCAAGACATTAGTTGTCAGTTCTCCCTTTCTTGTTATGTATCTAGGTTTATTAGCTTCTAATACGTTAACCTTTATATAAATTCCATTTAATGCTCCTAAGCAATTCTACATTGAGAACAAAAGAAATGCACAATCACTGAAATTCAAAAAAATAAAAACAAATCCTATTTATGTTTTAAAGGAAAATTTGTGAAAAATTACCTTGAACCATTTCCATCTCTCATCAGTGCAATTTTTTCGAATTGACTCAAGTTCTTTAAAGAGTTTTTTGTAGCATCTTAAGATGGTATGCATAATATAAATAAATCTCCTACTAATGGTCTCACCACTCCTCATGAATTATCTTTTAATTATTCTTTTTTTAACATCATGAGAGATTATATGTAAAAAGATTGCCGCCGTCTCTTTCACTCCTATATTCCTCCTAGATGGCTCTAATTGACCTACCACTCTTAACATATGGCATAAAGAATGGAAGATCCTCCTATCCATCCTAATGTTTTCTATGCAAGCCAAATTTGAAAAAAATATCACTCTATCAAAATTAACTTCCCTCACTAGATGTCAACTATATGAATCCCAAGTCCTATTGTTACAATGTCTAAAATAATCGATTATGATATATGCGCAAACTAACATCAACACCACAATAAAATCATTTAGTATTTCTAAATACAAAACTAAAATTGTAATAATTCTCATCTTACTTATATTTTGCAATTAATCCATAATTTGTTAAGTCAAATAACTAGCACAAGAAAAAAATAAAATTAGAATCTACATTAAAAGAATTACTTTTCACAATACATTTGAACATGGAACAAATTCATTTAGCATAGACTAAACTTAGTCTAGCAATCCTATGGTCTAAAGAACATGGAATGATAAATAAAATCACAAATTCATTTTTTGATTTCTGAAGTTCTCCAAAAAAATTTGCAGTCTCTCCTATAAAATGGACATTCCCAAAATACAATAGTTCCAAAACAATCAAATAGAATTATCCACAATTCTGGTATATCATCCAGTACTCAATCTCAAACCCTAAAACAAAACATACATTACAATGCAAAGGGAGATAGTAAAAGCATATTTCTTTTACCAAATAGTCAGAGGGAGACATACATAATCTCCAACGCATATTTATACATATTACATTGTAGAGGGAGACATACATATTTATACATATTACAGTGTAGAGGGAGACAGTAAAAGCATACATTACAATGTAGAGAGGGACATACATCACCAAATAGTTAGAGAGAAACAGTAAAAGCATATTTACACATATTTCTTTTCCTCTCCAACACTTTCTCGGTAACCAAATACATCATAAACTCTTGATCAAATTTCAAATCCAACTCCAAATTGCAAAAATAGATATACAATCGCAATACCAAACCAAAATCAAAATATGCACGAACAACATTAATGAAGGGAAAACAGATGAAGAAAACCATGTCTAGAGACAAAGAGAGAATTTGATGAAGGCAGAGAAAGATATAGAACAATTGAAATACACAATCGCAAATCAACAGAAAGCTTATAGTGTAGAGAAAGTAGAGGAAGATAGAGAAAGACACACACAAAGAGACAGAATAGAGATCATGTCCAGTGAGAGATACTAACCAAGGAATAAAGAGCGGCACAACTGGTAGAAGAATTTAATGAAGGAAGACTAAGATGATGGCAAGGGAGGAAAGCGATCTCTGCAATATGATAAGGCATGGGTCTACGATGCAATGAGGTCTGGAGCTAAGAAGATCAAAGGGTCAGCAATGCAATGAAGTCTCAAGCCAAGAGGGTCGAGGGGTGGTCGATGCCCGAGCCAAGAAGATAAAAAGGATAGGTTGCGATGAGGCTGTATTTGGCGCAACTGAGGTCTCGCGAAAGATAGGTTAGAAGGAGGGGTTTTTTTTGTAATGGTACCCGAAAGTTTCCCACCTCCTTCGTAAATATGCATTTCTGGGAATAAAAAGTTTCTAAGAATAAGTTTGTGTTCCTGTCACCAAATGTGGGAATATTTTTTTCCACTCAAGTTTTCCAGGAAAGTTAAAATTATAAGCTGTAACAAACACCTCCTATAAGCAATCTTTGAAGTAGTGTTCATACCCAAATATTGTGAAATCTCATTAAAATTTAGAGAAAGAAATGAACTTGACATTGATAATCAATAATTACGAGGGATTAGTGTCCCATTTTGTGTAATAATGTTAACATCAAAATAGTTGGTTTAAATGAAAAGTGCAAAATAGGCTAAGCCATATTCATTTTCTAAACACAAGTTATGTGGACAAGTAGTTCAACACCTAAAGATGTCAAATCCATGAGATATAAATGAGTCTTTATATATTAGAGAAATAGAATGTACATGTGGGATAATAGCTCTTGCAAAAGCCTAACATAGATTATAATGAGATGCATATCCTATTATGGATGTGATTAAATTTTGGGTAAAATCTTATTTTAGTCTTTGAGGTTTGTAGCAAAATTTGATTTAGTCCTTAAAGTTTTTTTTGTTTAAAAGTATCCTTAACATTTCAAAAATGTCACTTTTTATTCCTTGATCATAACTTCGTTAATTCTATTAAGGGAAAATACTAATGTCATGTCATATGACATCTAATTTATAGAGTTGATAATTGATTATGATACAAAATTCAATGTGGCATTAGCAATATTTTTTCTCTCTTTTCTACTTCACTTCTTTTGTACTCCCTCCTTTTATTTTTCTCTTTCTCTTGTTCCATGTCTTCTTCTTTGTCTTCTTTTCACTCCCTCTCTAAATAAGACTCTATGCATTGAAACTATATATTACGAGTGGTAATAATGAAAGGGTTCGTTACGAATGGTGGGTTCCTTGAGCCTCCTTGGAACGTGCTATCACAAACACCCAAAAAATAATAGCACCTTACTCCTAAAAATTATTTGCAGTAGTGGAAGTAACAGTCAAACTAACAAAGAGTGTGTAGTTGGGATTTATAATTTTGTAAATGAAGAAGGTGATTAAGCAATTAATAAAAACAAGTAAAATAATGAATAGGAGATAATCAAGAGTAGTGAGGAATTTAATCAATATAAAGAGCATTGGTTTAGGTCTACATCTACTATTAGGAAATTACCATTGATCATCGATATTAATATCCATTCATATTCCATCCCTCCTTAAGTATAGTTAATTAGAATACAAGCAACATAATTAACTATAACTATCAAACAACCCGAAATAAACACTAAAGGTCTAACCTAATAGTAGCAATGAGATTTCAAGAGGTCGGTAAAGCTAAATAATACAAATACAAATGGTTATATTTAATTTAGTTAAGTGTTCTTCCTTTGTTTTAACAATTCCAGACACAACAAATCATTCACCCTAGTTGCTTCATAAATTAAATGGATAAAATAATTTCGTATTTGATATTTAATTTGTTAGTAAATTGAATCAATCAATAAACTAGTAGGCCTCCTAATAATAAAAGGAAACAATTATAAGAAAGAGAATAAAAGAACAATTAATACCCAATTATAATTTGGAAGAATAAAAATAGACTTAAATCTCGCAATATTCCTGAGGTTTCAATTTTTCTCAACCAACTAAAGAGAACTTAGCCATGCAAGGCCATAATTAAAACTTAAAACAGAGAAACTAAAGATGAATAAAGAAGAATTAATCCCTCTGATGCCTCCTCTAGTTGCTTATTGATACTTAGTGAACCCTATTAGACTCCTAGGATTATTATGATTGAATTTCGGCCTATTGGATTCCTAATCCAATCCAAACACTTCTGTTTAGAATTTAAAATTTTGATAGCTTATTGTAGTGGCGTCATGGCGATGGATTTCCACTATCGAACTCTGAGGCTCCCGGAATCCTAGTCAAACTATACTTTAATTTGTTCTCGCATTGCAACGCTAGCTTCTCACCATCACAATGTTGAAGTTACTAGAACTTGGATTTTGATACTTGTCATGCTAGCATTGTGGTGTTAACTTCTCACTGCCACAGAGCTGGAGGTTCTGAATTTTTTTCTCTTTTCTGTAGATTATGGCATTGTGATGGCACTTTCCACCACCGCAATGCTGAACGTTCTATCCTAAATACTATATTTTTCGTTCCTTTGCTCCAATTTTATTTCATTTTGCATCTAATGCCTCTTGTTGCTTTCTAAATCAAAACATCAGCATTATAAGTGTATATAAGTATCAAATAGATATAAAAGACTAAGCATTAAGAGAGAAAAATATAATATAATATAATATAATATAATATAATATATTCATATCACTTTTGTTTCTTCTAAAATTCTAAACTCTAAATTCTAAACTTACAATACAAAACAAACAATAAACAAGAGAAAAGAAACAAGATATAGATCCCCAATATCACCAATCAACATGGCTATTTCTACCATTTTTTATTACATAAAATTCCCTCCACCCTGTCAAGATTAATTTAAATCTTTGTCTCTCTGGAACCTTCATTGATTGGAAATGATTCTTCCTCTTCTTCCTAGCTTGTTATCTTGCCTCTCTCGCATGTCGGTCACCATTCAACCCAATTGATCTCGATAAGTTTGATTTCTCTCATCTTTTTCGCTCATTTTCATGCTTTTATAATTCTATAATTAATATAGGCCCAATGTGAGAAATGCACAGTAGAATGTATAGATATAACTAGCCACTGTGTGTACAAACATGTATTCATATGGTGCTCGATGCTTGCTTTACTTGTGTTTCTGTCCATTGTTACCCACTGCTTATCTCTAACAAAAGATCACTTTTTTTGTTCAAGGGATCATTTTTGGATATGGGTTTGTTCATGATGCTTTGTGTTCCTCTGCATTTGTATAGGCAGGCATGGACGCCATGAGTGACGGTGAAGCATTCTTTGACAACCCACATCCTTATTTTGGTTTTTCTTTATCGTGGTTACTATTGACATGGGCTGCGGTGGCACCAATGTTGCAAGACTTGCCTTTGGGGACCTTTTGCAGTAAGCAGGAGAAGTGGCTAAGTTTTTATTTCAATTACTAAGATGAGAGATTGGCGAAGGGGGAAGTGAGGAGAAAGGGGAGAAGAGAGAAAATAAAAAGAAGAAAAATACAAGGGAAAAAAAGGAGAGAGAGAACAGAGAAAAAAATGTAAAAATATAATATTGATATCACTTGGTATTACCGTATAATTTTGTGTCTACCAACTCAGTAAGTCAAATACCTTATAGTACCATATCGATATTTTTCATTAGCATAATTGACAAAATTAGGTCTATGAATTAAAGATGTAAAGATTTCATGGTATCAGATCAAAAGATCCATGAACGATAGCCATGGAAACAACTGCATCGTCTTCTTCTTCAACTAGATTTGTTCCAATCACTTTCTCAACACTAGTGTCTACAAGACTCAATGATACAGATTATCTCCCGTGGAAGCATTAGGTACTTTCCACAATCAGAGGCTATAAGTTGTAATCTCATATTCGAGGTGAATCTCTAGCAAAATTTTCTTCAGAACGAGATGAAATTTGTGGTAACTATGACGAGAAATATCTCAATTGGTAATAGCAAGACCAGCTGTTGGTTTCGTGGCTACTGGCTTCAATGTCATAGAGCATGACTACTAGAATGGTAGGTTGTGATTCATCGCATCAAATATGGACCAAATTAGAATTGTATTTTGCTTCTCATACTTGTGCGAAGATCAAGCAGATTCATCAACAACTACAAACCACAAAGAAAGGTACTCTCTCTGTAACTGAGTATTTATTGAAGATCAAATGCTTAGTAGATATGCTAGCTTCGGTAGGAGCACTGATTGAACCATCTACATATATAGACTTCATATTCGATGGATTAAGTGAAGAGTATAATGGATTCATCACTTCAGTCACTTCAAGACTTGATCCTTATACTATAGAAAATATTGAAGCACTACTTATGGCTCAAGAAGAAAGACTTGAAAAGATTAGGTAGGAATTTGATACTAATACTCTACAAGCTAATGTTGTTCAACAATCATCTACACCTAAAAGAGGTGCTCTTAATTAACCACAATTTACTAGTCATACTTCTGCAACAAATACATCCAATAGAGGTGGTTTTTCTGGTAGGGGACTTGGTTGAAATTTTGAAAAATTTAGAGGAAATTTTAGAGGTTTTTCTCATGGAAGAAGTAGTAGAGGTGGAAGATTTTCTTGGGGAGAAAAGCTGTAGTGTCAAGTATGTGGAAAACTTTGACACATTGCATCTTATTGCTATCATTGGTACAATTAAGCATATAGCATTGATTATTTCCAACAACATTATTCTGAAAATCAAGATCCCAAAAATTCAAATCCTATGAGTGCGATGCTAGCAGTCCCTGAAGTGATATATGATCTAAAGTGGTATCTTGATTCAGGTGCTACAAATCATGTGACAGCTAATGCAGAGAATCTAAAACAAAAAGTTGCATACAATGGAGGAGAGTAACTTTATATGGGTGATGGTGCAGGTTTGCAAATTATGCATATTGGAAAGTCTGAATTTGTTTCTGATTCACATCCTTCTATTGTTCTTTCCTTAAATAAACTGTTGCATGTCCCTAACATTACAAAAAATTTGATTAGTGTCTCCAAATTTGCCAGTGATAATAATGTATTTTTTGAATTTCATGTTGATGCTTGTTTTGTGAACTCTCAGGAAACTCGCCAAACTTTACTACAAGGTTCACTTAGGAATGGCTTGTATGTTTTTGACAACATCAAGCTTCTTCATACTGCTAATTCTGTTAGCTCTATATCTTCTTATTCTGGGTTATGTTCTACTTGTAATCTATCTTTCAATAGCAATCCTAATTCAAATGTATTGTTGTGGCATTGTAGATTAGGACATCCCTCCCCTATTATTGTAAACAAAGTTTTGAATTCATGTAATATACCTACTTGTAATAAAAGGTTCCTCGGTGTTTGTTCTACTTGTTGTCTTGGAAAGTCTCATAAGCTTCCCTATTTACCTTCCTCTATTATTTATAAAGATCCTTTAGCTCTTGTCCACATTGATGTTTGGGGTCCATCTCCCTTACCTTCTTTGAATGGCTTTCGATATTATGTACATTTTATAGATACCTACTCTAAATTTACTTGGATATATCCGCTAAAACAAAAATATGAGGTTTTTGCTATATTTGTCAAATTCAAATCAATGGTTGAACTCCAAACTAGTTTTAAGATCAAAGCTCTTTAGAGTGATGGAAGGGGTGAGTCCGTTTTCAAAAATTTCAGCTTTTTTTGTCTTTTTATGGTATTCTACATTGATTTAGTTGTCCTTATCTTCATGAGCAAAATGGTGTTGTTGAAAGGAAGCATATGAATATTGTAGAAATGGGTTTGACTCTCTTAGCTACATCATCTTTACCACTTCAGTTTTGGGATTATGCTTTTCAAACCTTAGTGTTTCTTATTAATCAGCTTCCAACACCCGTCCTTAACAATAAAACTCCTTTGGAAGTTTTTTTTCATACCACTCCAAATTATCAGTTTCTTAGAGTTTTTGGTTATAGTTGTTATCCTCATACTTGACTTTATAGCAAACATAAAATGTCCTTTAGGTCTGTTCATTGCATATTTCTTGGTTATAGTTCTACTCACAAAGGCTATAGGTGTTTTGATCCTTTAACTTCCAAAATTTACATCACCAGAGATGTCATTTTTGATGAATTTTCTTTTTCCTATTCTAAACTAATTCCTACTTCTCCTTCATTGTCTCATTCAGTTTCTCCTCCTTTGTCTCCTTCAGTTCCTATTATTCCTTTAATTTCGTCTTATTCTGCCAACTCTCATATTGTTCCACCTGCATCTTCTACTTCTGCACCTCCTGCCCATACTGATTTTGGTTCTTTTAATGCTACTGACTTTACTACTGTTGATTCTCCAGTTATGCCTAATGTTAATAACAATATTGGTTGTGTTGCTATTTCTCATGACACTACTACTGATGGTTCTCTTGCTACCTATCTATCTATTGATATGCCTCATGCTAAGACCACTACTGGTCTAATTACAAATATTGATGTTGTGCATAATTTTGGCATACCAAACTCTACTGCAGTGACTATTTCTAGTTTACCTGCTGCTATAAACACCTCTAGTTCTGATTGCCTATTTCTAACTAATATTCATTCAATGACCACTCAGTCTAAGGCAGAAATTTATAAACCAAAAGTGTATCTTGCTAATCTTGATGTCACTGAGCCTATTTCAGTGAAGGCTGCTCTTAATCATCCAAAATGGAAATTGGCTATGGAAAAAGAGTTTAAGGGCTTACAAGTGAATCAAACCTGAACTCTTGTTTCTTTACATCTGATCGGACTGCCATTGGATGCAAGTGGGTGTTTAAACTTAATCGTAATGCTGACAGTTCCATAAATAAATATAAGGCCTAATTGGTAGCCAAAGGATTTCATCAACAAGCTAGCTTTGACTTTACTGAGACTTACAACCCTATTGTCAAACCAGTACAGTTCAGGTTGTGCTTAATTTGGCTCTTGCTAAAGGTTGGAATGTGAGGCAATTAGATGTTAACAATGCTTTTCTCAGTGGGACTCTTAATGAGGAAGTTTATATGGTACCTAGAATTGAAGCTTCTAATCCTAAGTTAATATGCAAGCTTAGTAAGGCGCTTTATGGACTCAAACAAGCCCCAATGGCTTGGTTTGAGAAACTTGCAAACACCTTGTTTAGTCTTAGTTTTATCTCTGCTAAATGTGACCAATCACTCTTAATTCGATGCACTCCTCACTATGTTGTTTACATTTTAGTATACGTTGATGATATCATTATAACTGAAAGTTCTTCTGCTGTGTTACAAAGTATTATTACTGATTTAAACAATACTTTTGCTTTAAAAGATTTGGGTGCTCTCATTTTTTTTCTTGGTATTCAAGTTCATAATACTCATTCTGGTGGGTTGCATTTGTCTCAAAGAAATTATATAACAAATTTGTTAGCCAAGGTTTATATGTTGAATTGTAAGCCTATGGATACCCCAATGTTGTCTAGTGTCAAGCTTTCTGCTCACAGGGGAGAACCAATGTCAGACCCTCACCTTTACAGATCTAATGTGGGTGCCTTACAATATGTTACTATTATAAGACCAAAAATTTCTTATTTTGTTAATCGGGTCTCTCAATTTATGCACAATCCACTTGACTGTCATTGGCAAGCAGTGAAAAGATTGCTTAGATATTTGAGTGGTACTCTAGACTATGGCCTTTATCTTACTAAACCTAAGCAACTTGACTTGTGGGCATTTAGTGATGCAGACTGGGCTGCTGATTTGGATGACAGAAGGTCTACTATTGGTGCTTGTGTTTATTTTGGCAGTAATTTGGTTGCTTGGGTTTCCAAAAAGCAATCCATTGTGTCCTGTTTTAGCATTGAAGCTGAATATAGGAGTTTGACTAATGTGGTTGTTGAATTGACCTGGATTAAATCTCTCATGACTGAATTGCAGGTTCCCATTCTTAGTCCACCTCAGGTGTATTGTGACAATCTCAGTTGTGTATTATTGGCTGCAAATCCTATTTTGCATCATAGGATTAAACATGTTGAACTAGATCTTTATTTTGTGCATGAAAAGGTAAATTGAAAGGAGATTTCCATTTTTCATGTTCTTTCTTCAAAGCAAACTGCTGACATTTTTACAAAGCCATTGCCAAAATTTTCTTTTTGTAGTCTTCGTTGCAAACTCAGGGTAGATGATTTATCTAATCTGAGTTTGAGGGGAGATATTAAAGTGTAGTCATAATTACACTTTAGTTGTAATAGCTGGCCTCAGTTAAGTCTATGTTGTTGTGTCTAATCAATTGTACACGTGGCTTAAGTATAATCACTTGTTGGAGTCTATATATATAGATGTATTGTATTGTAATATAGGAAAGAAAAAATATAATAAAAATATTTGAATATTTTCGGTCAACACTTTTCTCTTTCTTTCTACGTTTGTTCTCTCTGACTTGAATAAAGATGTAAATCTTTCAATTAAAAAGTGACGTTTTTAATTCATTAGAGATGTTTATGAACTAATTTTTTTTTTTTAAGAACTAAATGTATTTTGTTGCAAATCTAAAAGATTAAAATAAGACTTTATTCTTAATTTTTTTTTATAGTCTTTAGAAGACTTGATATACATCCAATTGATGTTATAATAAATATTTTTCTATGGACCATTAAATAATGACATAAATATTTATGTGAAAAATCTTCAAAGGATTTGAAATGCATGAAGCATATGGCTCAAACATGCATGAAACAACATATACTATATTACAAAAAGAAAAAATTATTATATGAGCTAAAACAATTTACCTACGAGACCTTGTTTGCTTCTTCTCGTGAGACAGCTCCACTGCGAGACAGCTCCTTCCTGCGAGACCGCGAGATTGCATTTGCTGCTGACCACCGTTCGTCTTCGTCTTACCTTTGCTGCTGGTAAGATACCCTTCTCTTTATTCTTCTTCTTCTTTTTTCTTCATTGATATTCGAGGTTCGAAGAGAGGGTTAGTAATCTGTCAATCGAAGAAGGGTTCGAACCAGGGTTATAGAGGGGTAGAAATAAGAGTAAAAGGGAGCCAAGAGAGATAGAGGGAGAGACGACTATGAGGCTTCTCTCTGGACCAGAAATCGTAACAATCCGAAGCTGTTCACCGGGGAAGAAGGTGCCCTCAATGTCCGAAAATACTTCCAAAATAATGGGTCCACTCTCGGCAAAGCTCTGTGGGTTAAGGGTTGTGGGTCACTGCGAGAAAAGATTAAAAGAGAAGAAGTTTCTTCCATTACTAAAAAGAACTATTAAAGGGCATTTGGTTCATGTTAAGTTTTCAACATTCTCAAATTTTTTTTTTTTAAAATAACCGTGTTTGTTACAAGTTTTTTAAACTTATTCCCAAGAAATTTGGACTTGTTTGATTCTGTTTTTGTTTTTTTGTTTTTAAAAACTATTTTTAAAAACTATGTTTAAAAGTTGTTCTATAGAACAAAAGTAAAAAAAATTCGTTTGATAAACTCTTTTGAAAACATGTTATTTTTTATTTTTTTTTTCTTCTAAAAATAAAAATTGAAAATAAAAATAATTTTTTATTGTTTCTATTTTTTTATTTTAAAAACAATTTATTTTCAAAATTTATTTTTAAAATAATAACAGAAAATAATTATTAAATAAATTTTTTTATTTTAAAAATAACTAAAAATAAAAAATAATTTTTAAAATTGAAAAACAATCGTACCCTTTTGTTCCAACGTAGATTATGAATAGTTTGAGAAAGTTTTATTCCCACATTCAGCCCCATACCCAATCCCGCGTGACCCTCCTGCGCCAAATACACCAGCTCTTGTGCCGTTCATACTCATCCTCGCGAGACGTCTCATTCGTGCGCCGGGCTCGAGACCTCATCCCATCGCGATAACAGATCCTCCCTCGCCATCATCTTTCGGGGTCTCGCCATCATCTTTCGGGCTCAAGACCATCGCAGAGATCAGATCGTCCCTCGCCATCGTCTTCGTCTGCAGGTGAGTTTCTGCTCCTCTGCACTCTGCATTCATCCTTTTCGTCATCCCATCCGTGCTGTATCTCTGTTTTTGATCCTAGCTCGAGAGACCTTCATTCTCCCTTCCCCGTATTTGATTGTTTGATGAAGAAAGTCTGGTGATCCTTGGGAATTTTTGCTGACGGGAAACTAAGGTGGTCAGAGCCCAAAACATCCTTCAATGGAGGAGGTTAGGAGCTTTAGTTTTCTGATCCTAACCCATAAATTTGGTTTGACTGGGTGAAACATTTCAATGTAGAATTCTAGGAAACCAGCTTAAAGATGATGAAAGTACAGAAAAATTTATGATTTAGGTTGGGTTATTAGATTTCTGGGTGTGTGCAATGCTTTTAGGTGGAGCTAGGGCATCCTCACAGGGTTAGAAATTGCCTACTGTGTGGGAAGAATACTTCCGGGATGTCAGTGCTGTTTTGGAAAGACAGTAGGAAAGATAAGATGCTTCTCTGTAGTGGAAGGTATGGCTCATTCAGCTTGATGTTTAGTCCAAGCATACAGCCTTTCTTCGAATAATAACTAGTATGTTGTCTTGATATAAATGAGGTTAGCATATATATTATTTGGAGAAATACTCCGTGTCCCAAAAAGTGTGATTGAACCTGGCTTTCTCGAATCAGCTGGCATTTGCTACAAGAGCTGAGATGCTCTTTGAAAACTGAAATTGATAATATGAATGGATTGGTTTATGCCATGCTCTTAAGAGACAACCGGTTAATTTTTTTGATCCTGAATAGCACTTTTCATACTAATGCATCTGGACTTCCTTGTGATTGTTACAAGTGATGCTTTTCATTTTGTTTGAGAAGTCCCGTTATCGTCAGATGTAACGATTGTTATTTGAAATTGGTTGTAGTAGTAAATTAAAGTAGTTAAATTCTTTAAGGACATTTTTGTAAAAATACATTACATTACTGGGAATATCCTATATCAACCAAACATAAGAATAAAATTCTGATAAATATTCCCAAAAAAGTTAAGTGATAACCAAATATATCTATCTTACTTTCCTAGGAATGAAATTTCTGGGAATGAGATTCCTGGGAATATAACTTTTCTGAGAATAAAATTTCCCTTGAACCAAACGCCCCCGTAGTGTTTATGTTTGGGGCACAATAGATTGGCTTCTTTCTCTACTTGATAGTGGATGATTGGGATCGGGGGGGGAGGGGAGTATTGTTATGGCCCAATATTAGTACCATTTATTTCCTTTATTTCTTAGACTGTGAGTTTGTTAGGCAATAGGCTATATAAGTAGCAAAGGGGGAGGGAGTTGGATATCAGTTGATTGTGTTTTGTCATAATAGGGTTTAATGCCAAATTCCTCTCTGGTTACTAGTTTTATGATTCTGCTTGAACACTTATCTTTTTGGATCATATCAATGGGGAACTCAATTTCAAAGTGGTTCGTGCCCATCTGAGAAATGGGGATTTGTAAATTGGTGCTGTCGTCCATGATTATGATGTTTTTGGTTTGTTGGTAATTTGTATGTGGCGGGAAGGTAGTGATCGATGAGAATAGAGGAGAATGGTTCACGTTTGATTGGTAATATGATAGCTGTTGCTGCTGTGTTTTAATTATATATATTGATGTCCGTTTTCCTTTTTTTTTTCTCTCTAATGGTTTTAGGACATTTTTGGTATATCTTGAAGAGATGAGTTGAAGTTTTATGATAAATGTAACAGTACTTTTGAAGAGGTGGAATTTGTGTGTGCATGAATAATTCTATATTAGAGTTTTATAGTCAATTTTGTAAAAATACATTGCATTTCTGAGAATATTTTATATAAACCAAACATGAGAATAAAATTCTGATTGGAATTCTGATAAATATTCTTAGTAAAGTAAGTGATAACCAAACATATCTATCCTACTTTCATGGGAATGAGATTCTTGGGAATATAACTTTTTCCTGGAAATAAAATTTCTTCTGAACCAAACGCTACCTAAAGGAGAGAATATTATTAGCCACTAGCCAGCCAATATATCACCGCATTTTTTCGCCTCTTTGAAAACACGTTTGCCTTTGACATCCCAAACTCTATTGAGCCTATGTTTTATTCTTTTGAGAAGATGGCCACTTTTCTGGGTAGGAAGCTCCTCAGCAAGAAGCATTTAAACTACAATTTGAGAATTACACTCAAGAATTAATTTCTTCCACCCATGAATCCAGGAAATTTCAAGACCATGCAGGACCCCCCAAAGCTCAGCTTGCAGAGAAGAGCTAACACCTAGATTAAAAGCAAAGCCTGCAATCAATTTACCATCAGGACCCTAAAAAATTCCCCCTCGCCCTGCCATACCTGGGTTATTTTTTGAAGCTCCATCCATGTTTAGTTTGATCGACCATCTAGAGGACAATCCCAAGCTATTACAGAAAGTTGTCTTTGACTATGGGAAGGAGTATCTCTTTCTTCTGTAGCCTCAATGATCGTCATTGCATATGTCTTGATAATTTACAACGGCATTCTTTGTCTCACAAACCCATTGATAAACAACTTCTTGGTTCCTCCATCTCCATAAATGCCATGTTGTAACGATAAATAGGATGAACCAAGGAAGTCCATCAACACCGACACCAGGATTTTTAAGATTCCAATGAACCCACTGGCTTCATGAAAAAAAAAAGGAAAAAAGCCCGAGCCTCAAATCTGACAAGCTGACTCCAAATTAAAGCTGCACTCCTGCAGTCCCTCACTGCATTAATTGTGGTTTCTTCCCTCATGTTGCATTTGGCACAGCTACTCGAGACATCCCACCATTTACTCCTCAAGCTGTTGGTAAGCAAGCTATCATGGCTTAACACCCAAAATAACAACCTCATACGTTCTAGGCACGTCACCTTCCAAGGAATTCTCCAAATGGCTTCACCATCCTCTACATTCAATTAATTTAGAGGAGTATAAGCACTGGTCACTGTAAATTCTCCATTAGGGCCAAGACCCCACTTCACCAAATCTGCTCCCCATTTTGGTCAGGAAAGGTGGCTCTTATTTTTAGTACAACACTAGAAGGGAGACGAGGAAAAAATATTAAAATCCCAACTACCCTCCTTATTCACAAAGTTATCTACTGTCAAGTATTTTTCAAGTGGCCTAAGACAATGACACATCAAAGGGTCTTCATTATCAATCCATCTATCCCTCCAAAAACGTGCCATATGTCTATCTCCAGCATCCCAAGTCAACTTATCAAGAAAATTAGGCCAAATGCTACAAAGTGCTATCCACAGTCTAGAATTTGTTGATTTTGCCTCAATACCCTTTAGCATGCCATGTCCCCTTAAATATTTGCTTTTCAGGATAGTTTTCCACAAACAATTACTATTGGTGATTAGGTTCCATGCCAATTTGTGGCCTTATTTATGACATCTAATCTCCGAATTCCAAGGCCCCCCCAATTGCTTGGACAAGCATAAAGTACTCCAATTAATAAGAATGGCCTTCCTATTATCACTGGGTGACCCCTAATGAAAACTTGCTGCACCTTTTCAATTTCAGAAATTATACCAGTTGGTATACTGTTGTTCTGCATATGATCATATATAGGGGATACTAGACGTGACAGCCTTCACCGAAGTGACACTCTCACCTTCGATAAGCAGTACTGCTTCCAGCCATTGAGTTTGTTTTGCACTTTTTGAAGAATGTGATGGAAGTGCTTTTCACTTCCCCTTCCATGAATAATATTATTACCTAAATTAATATTACCTTACATCATGAGTTCTAAAAAACACTTCTCTAGATAATATCATTAACAGTAATATCACTAACATTTTTTGAAAAAGAAAATAGTACTTTTGCTAATGCTAACCTTTTAACTAGACATGGCACCAAATTGATCCAGGAAATCCATGATACAATTAATCTGGTCCACTGAGGCCTCAGCAAAAAGCAGTAAATGATCCGCGAACATAAGATGGGAAATATGGGAGCCTTATTGTCCTGCTCATATAGGTCTTTAATTTTTTTGCTTCACCTGATCAATAATAAAATGAGATAGTTTATCTACGTTCGGACGTGATAGGGAAGCCAGGAGGTCCAGGGACATAGCCGACTGATGCATTCCCCATCCATCACTTAACCGACGAAAGAGAGGGGAACACAGCCCCCGCCGCCATATGAGTCAGAGACTATAGAGCTCTTTTGAAGAGCAGGATATGATAGGATATGATAGGATAGCAGGATAGCTCCTATTCTATCCTGTGTTTGATGTGCAACAGGATAGCATAAGAACTATCCTATCTTGTGTTTGGAGTAAATCAGATAATGGTAAGATATGATAAGAATGGTATAAAATGATAAAATTACCCTTATAATAAAATTGCATATATATTTATTTAAAATCAATTTTAATTACTTTATATATTGATATAAATTTTAAAATAAAAATAAAAGTATATAATTAACAAAATATGTCATGATGGTTGGAAAAAAAAATTATGTTAATCATTTGAAGATGATCCGGCATGTTGACCAACTAAGAAAAAGTGATTGACTAAGTCAACTTGTGCTTAAGTCATTAATCAATCACTAAGTTATTTCTACGTTGCCATTGTCTCAAGTTACGGAAGCATATGTTTTTTTAACACTTCTCCCTACTCTAATTCGAACTTAAATTTGAACAGAAATTCAAGGTCAATTAGTTTATTAATAATAAAGCAAATATTCACACATGCATAATGTTTCTTAAATTATCAATGTATCTGTTATTTTTTTTCAGAAGAGTTTAAAATATTACGTAAAAATTAGAACTTGTAAAAATACAAAGTCGCAAATGGGTTCGAATTTGGTGTAGTATTGTATTAAAAGAAGTAAGAGAATGATATCGATCAAAGAGGTGGAACTTATTTTCATTTCTATCATAAAGTATTATTGAATATATCAATTTACAAGCATATTATATTTTAATTGTCGATCATAATGTGGTTAAGATTGTCTTCAATTTAAGCCAACCACTTAATTTGTTGAACACTATGTTAAATTCATTTATAAGATAATAAAAATCGACTCAATTAAAATAAAAATAAAGAACACTAAGCTCAATTTTTATTAATAACTTACGAAAAAACTACACCTAAATCCACTTGTAAGTGGTGAGCAACTCAGCAAATATACAAGCACATCCATGGATTCATTCACCCAAAACTCTGCTACATAAACTTGACGAACTCATCTTGATCAATGAGTTCATCTCCATTCAAATCAACTGCATTAACCATTCTTTTACATTCCCTCAAATCTTTCTCTAAACCCAGACATTTTAACACCTGCAACTCTCTTGCCTCTATAAACCCATCTGCGTTGTCATCAAACACTTGGAAGGCATTCTTCACCTCTGCCAAATTGGGTGGTTCCTTTTCAAACAATTCTGCAATTTCCTCCTTTCCAAACACCTCATTCAACCCTTTACCATTCGAGTCAAGTCCATCACTTACTCTTAAATTTCTCATCACCATTACCACTTCTTCTTTGCTTAATCTTACACTTTGAATATTGCAGTTTGAGCTCTGCTTTAGTGGTTCAGAAGTAGCAGGTCTATTTGAGGTGCAAGCCTTCAAATTCTGGAAGACAAAGTTACACAAAGAGTGGAAGTAGAACAAGAAAAATGAGAGAAAATGAGTCCATGAAAATATCACAACATATATACAGATTATTTTCCATAAATACTAATTTGTTATAAACATTAACTAAGCTTGAGGCAAGCAAAAGTCACCTTAGATAGTGTAACGGAATACATACTTAGATGAAATATATGAATGAAAGAAAATGAGTCCATTGGAATATGATAAAAGACATACAAACTTTAATTTCTAGTTGATCCAAGAAGCGAGCCTAGTCCAAGTAAAACATCGAGTTTATTGTATTCAAATTTTAGAACAGAGGGGGAAAAAAGCTCAAAATTGTAAAGGGATCTTGACATGGTGAATTAGAATGCGAAGAGTCTACAGAAGACATATGTAACCCTACTAAACACCAAAGGTGCTGAAAAATGATGATGTTACAACTTACAAGAACAGATAGATACAAATATGTGCAGAGAAAGGAGAGACAAGATAGCTTGGCAAACCTGCAGCATCTATTCCATTATTGAGGCTAGTGCCTTTGGAGTAATTACCAAGAGGACTAAAAGCCTCTCTCAATACCAATTCGCCATTTTTCATTGACTTATCTTTCCTTGGAGAATCCTCTAGCTCCTGTGACGGTTTGTTATACACTTCGGGAATTACTCTTGGAATATCCTATAGTACACGTGATTGTTCTAAATAGCCAGGAAATCCTCCACCAGTCAGCTCAAACATATAATCATACACAATCATAAAAACCAGAACAAGTGACAGAGGAAACATGCCAATCACAGGTAGAAATCAAGTAGAAAGTGACAGAGATAATGCATAGTGAGATGGCTAAAATCACAAGCAAAAATCACATGCAGGAACCAGAGCAAATCACAGTGCAAATATAGCAAGAAATCGATACCCAAGCAGAAATCACAGGCAGGAAACCAAGCAGAGATGCCTAAACCAAGCAGAGAGAGAATCGATACCAAACCAAACAAGAAAACCAAAATATAAGATGAAATCGATACCCTCAAATACAGACAGAAATCAATACCCAAGGATTGTCGATGGAGTAGCGATGGTGGGAGAAATTGACAGAACAAAACTATACAGAGGGAGAAATCGATGCTTACCTCGACTGATGGAGAGCAACGGTGGGAGGAGGCTCGTTCTCGGCTTGACGATGAAGTGGCGTTCTCGAGGAGGGGGGAGGTCGAGGGCGAAGACGATGAGGACTGAGAACACGTCTTCTGAGGGAGGAGCTCCAGGATAAGGGAGGAGATTGAGAGATCGGGCGAGCAAGCTGAAGGGTGAGGAGCTCGAGGGTGAGATAGAGGGTGAGGGAGCTCAAGAGCTCAGGTGAGGGTGAGGGTGAGGGCGAGGAATGCGAGAGAGTCAAGGGTGAGGGAGCTCAGGGTAAGGCTGAGATATCCGGTCTCTAACCCAAGTGTAGAGTCAGGATAGAACTTTGCATTAAAGAACATGATAAGATAGGAAGTGAGATAATATTATCCTATCTGGTGGGTTCTCCAAACATAAAATAGCAATAGGATAGGATATATTATCCTATCCTATTGCTCTTATCTGGTGCCCCAAACAGGCTCGAAATAGAAGTAGAATAGGATAGCATATCATATCCTATCTTCAGGTATCCCAAACGAGCCCTTATATTTTTGTTCTCTCTATCAAAGTCCATGTATTGGACAAAGTGTGCTAAACCTCTTCACATTATACATGTGAATGATGGAAAACACATTTAGGTCCCGTTTGGATAGCAGAATTTATAGTTTATTAGAGTTTATCTATTAATATAAGTGTTTTTACGTTAAAAAGCAGTGTTTGAATAAATTTAAATAAGTAACTTATCAATTTTCAATAAATTAATTTTAACTTATTTTCTAAATCAGTTTTTTAAACTTATTGAAAAAAGTCTTTATAGAAATTCAAATTCACATGATCTGAAAGCTATTTTACACTTTTACAAGTTAAAATTTCATTAAAATTATACCATTCATCTCTCTCCTTCCATTAAAATTATATTCAAATGTTTTAAAAAGAGTTTATAAATTTGAAAAATATTTTTTCAAGCATATATCCAAACGATAAATAACTTAATTTAAAAGACCTTCTTCTATAAGCGTTTTTTACATAAGACCTTATTCTATAAACACTTAAATAAGTTATATATCCAAACTGGACCCTGATAGATGATGGGAGTTGGATAGGTTTTGCACTAACACAGGAGACAAATCCTTACTAAAAGGTAACTTTTTGAGGAAAGGAACCGTAAATAAAAGCCTAAGAAATTAAGCTGCTAAATGTATTACCAAATAGCTCCTTAACAAAGTCTACCTGCAACGCGACATCTTGAATTTTTGCCTAATCCCACAAGAGTCAAACTATAATAGTTTTTGACTAATATGGCGGCGAGGGCTGCGTTCCCCTCTCTTTTGTCAGTTAAGTGCTGGATGGGGAATGCATCGGTCGGCTATGTCCCTGGACCTCCTGGCTTCCCTGTCACGTCCGAACATAGATAAACTATCTCATTTTATGATTGATCAGGTGAAGTAAAAAAATTAAAGACCTATGCGAGCAGGACACTAAGGCTCCCATATTGCCCATCTTATGTTCGCGGATCATTTACTGCTTTTTGCTGAGGCTTCAGTGGACCAAATTGATTGTATCATGGATTTTCTGGATCAATTTGGTGTCATGTCTAGTTAAAAGGTTAGTATCAGTGAAAGTACTATTTTTTTTTTCAAAAAATGTTAGTGATATTATTGTTAATGATATTATCTAGAGAAGTTTTTTTTAGAACTCATGATGTAAGGTAATATTAATTTAGGTAATAATATTATTCATGGAAGGGGAAGTGAAAAGCACTTCCATCACATTATTTAAAAAGTGCAAAACAAATTCAATGGCTGGAAGCGGTACTGCTTATCGATGGTGAGAGTGTCACTTTGGTGAAGGCTGTCACGTCTAGTATCCCCTATATATGATTATATGCAGAACAATAGTATACCAATTGGTATAATTTTTGAAATTGAAAAGGTGCAGCGAGTTTTCATTAGGGGTTACCTAGTGATAATAGGAAGGCCATTCTTATTAATTGGATTGGGGAACTTAAAAGGATATGATAATATTATCAGCTCATCTATCCTATCGTGACTCTTTAGTTCAAATTGTTATCCCGTGCATTAGGTTGGGTTAGGAGCCGGATAGGATACTTTGCCTTCACCCTCGCGACTTCTCCCTCACCCTCGCGACCTGTCTCCCTCACCCTCAGAAATTGTTCCTTCTCTCAGCGTCCGCTACTTGTCTCCCTCAACCCTGCGACATCGTCTCCCTCACCCTCCCACTGTTGACCTACTCTCATCGTCGACTCAATCTCTTTTGTGCTCAATCGTGCAGCTAAGCGTGGGTTCAGCTTGGATCATTAGGAAACAAGGTAGAACGGTGACCCAATCGTGGTTTGGCTCGCCGTTTGCGTTGGTTCGCTTTACTTATTCTCCGTATCCCTTGTATAGCTCTATTAAGGAGGTATGGTCTTGTTCTTCCTTCTAACTTTTGGAAGTTATTGTTCAGATTGATTATCAAAATGGGTTAATCTTAGTTTTAGACTTTTGTTGGAGTAGTCGCAGTCTTTTGTAAAATGTCTTGTGTGTGGAGTTGAAATCCGAGTCTGGGTTTGCAAAGCATGAGCCTGATTTACTTACAAAGTTTATTGGTTGTCCTTTTTTCATATAATCTATTACAGCACTAGTTTGATGTCAAGTCCTATTTTGGAAATGATGAATTGGACTTAGAATTTTAGTGTTAGCTTTCATTTCATATTTTCTTACATCCATGATTGGATTGGATTAGTTATATAGTTTGAGGAGATGATGCCGCCGGTTGGAAAAATTTCCTCCGTCCGCTCTCCATTTTAGAGGACATTAAATTTAGAGGAGATGATGCATTGCATAATAAGCTGATTAAACCCACCAAGACACCCAATTTCCTTCAAATTTTTTTTGGATGAAATTCCAATTAAGTCTATCATAGACTTTCTCCATATCCTTTTTTATAACCATAAAGCCTTTTCTCTAATTTTCTTCATGCTATGAAAGATCTCCTAGGCATATATAATAATGTTGTCTTGAATATTCCTCTCTAGAACAATAATTTTTATTATAGTGTTATCTAACATATTGCAAAAGGAAATAGGCCTGAACTGGTTCAAAAATTCAGGATTATTAATCTTGGGAATGAGAACAATATTAGTATCATTAACCTCCCCAATTTTCTCTATATTATCCGAAGCTCCCTACACAAAATTACACTTATTGGGGATAACAATATTCCAATTTTTTTTAAAACACCCGTGGATAGCCATCAGTGCTCGATGCTTTGAAGCTTCCTTAATCAAAAAATCTTAAAATTTCCAAGGTAGAAAGGCGTTTCCTTACATCCACCCAACTATTTGTCTCCAAGCTAGGCTACGAAGACGTGAAGTTCCACCAAGGCCTAACTAAATTTCTTCATGAAAATGGTTATTAAAAAATAAATCACCACCTTATGTTTTACTTGCTCGTGATTTTCCTCCCACCTCCCATCAGAATGCCTAAGCATTTCAACTTTGTTCTTCCTTTTTCTGATAATAGTTTTGAGATGATAAAATTTTGTGTTGTGATCCCCCTCTTCTGACCATTTACCTCTAGATTTTTTATACCACAAAACTTCTTCTTGCCTGAGGACTTCATCCAACTCCTTTGACAGTTGAATCTCAAGATTTTGAAGGAATTTACTTGAGCCCTGATCCTAAGCACGCTGTATGCATTCAAGACGGAGCATGAGGATATTTTTCTCTTATTAATATCATCGAACACCTCTTTATTCCATTTCTGAAGATAAGGAGTGAGATTTTGGAGCATATGATGGGTTTCTTCATCTTGCTTTCATTGATTTGGAACAAAGTGCACGAACTAATTGTGCTCAAAGCTCTATCCAACCTCTTAAAAATCCTATTATAACTAGGCCATTGAGGGCTTCCCAAGTGAATGTTGGCCTAGTAGCACCCAAATCGATAAGATAACAATATCCAGTTCTTAAATGCAAAGCATATGTTAACATCCATAGGAGCTCCTCCTTTTTTCTTTTTCTTTTTTTTTTTTGATATCCAAATCAGCAATTTCATTGAAGTCACCCGCAAGCAACATATGACAAGAAGTAGAAAAGTAAATATCTTGTACCCTCGTCCATAAAAGATATCTCTCTTCAACTCTTGGACTAGGCATAAATGGCAAGGAAACCCCACTTAACCTGATTATCAGTCTCTATCTGCACATGTAATTATTGATTATGATATTCCCTACCCAAAATTTTCAGATCATCGTTCTTCCATAACAACCAGATACTACCAGCTTGTGCTTCCACCATATAGGAAAATTGAAATCCATTTTTTTAATAGTAGACTTTGCTCCCACGACTAAGAAGAGGTTCAAGGAGCACCACAATATCCGGCTTATGAATTCTTAGAAGTTCTTTTAAGGCACTGTGAAAGTTCTTTCTCACAGCACTGCAACAATTCCAAACAACTATGCTCATAAAAAAAATAACACTCAAGAGAGAAAAAAAAAGCCAAAGGCATAAAGGTTTAAATGACGATCATTGCGTTACTTGGCACATTTGTGCCGCCTTCTTCCAAGCTACCATTGCCTTGTTTTTCCATCCAAATTTCCATGTCCCTTAATTTCCCCTGAACTACCATCCCATCTGGAGGATCAGGGAGTTTTACCATTTATAGTTCTCCAATGTGAGAAGCTTCCTTTGCTTTGTTGGTTTTTTTTTAATCAATGTCACTAGAATTATTAGAATTACCTGCAGCACCTAAAATCAAGTTTTGTGTTGGGAAGGAGGGGGAGGAGGGGGGCTTGGGCTCTGTGGTATCAATGTGGACTTTATTTTGGTTCTTCCTAGTAAAGCCCACCTCCTTCCCACTCTCCCTTCTACTTGATCCAACATGGTTTAAAGAGTTCATGTAGCTCACAACAAGAAGCTAGTCCTTTTCTCCACCCTTACTAGCAGTCTTGTGGCCCTCCTCTCTGTCCCAGCAGCCACCACCTAGAGAGTGAGTTGCTAGGGTAGCCCCTCCTCTATTTTTTTACAACTTGTTATCTTAGTTTAAATATATTTTGTAGTTGCTTCTTTTAGGAAAGTATTTTCCTCTCTTTAGGAGAGTTCTTTACTTCCTTTTGGTATGTAGTAAGATTTTTCATTCTTGAAAATCATTTTTGAAAATGATAATTATTGAGAATGTAAAAAATGCATTTAGTTGGTCTTAAATATTTATTTGAGAATATTTTATCTCTATGTTTGGTTATAATAAAACTTTTTTATGAATTTTGGTATTTTTTTTTACTTTCTTTTGGTATGCAGTAAGATTTTTCATTCTTTAAAATCATTTTTGGAACTGATAGTTATTGAGAATGTAAAAAATGCATTTAGTTGGCCTTAAATATTTATTTGAAAATATTTTATCACTGTGTTTAGTTATAATAAAACTTTCTTATGAATTTTGGTATTTTTTTTTCAAAAATTCCCTTACCTATGTTAAGGTGAGAGAGAGAGAAAGTGGAAGAAAGAGATTATGAGAGAGAAAGTAAGAAAGAGGGATGAGAGAGAAAGTAAGAGAGAGGACGAGAGAGTAGAGAGAGAGATGAGAGAGAAAGTGAGAGAAAGGAGGATATTATCATCATTTCACATTTAGAAAATATTCACATGGCACGACAAACTTAGATTTCTACCCTTTCACATAAAAAACTTTTGGTGGAAATCTTTCTAAAAAATTATTCCCAAGAATTCATGTTTTTTAAGAATCTTGTTTTAAAATTGAGAAACTAAATATAAGAGTTTAACTTTCCTAAGTTCAATTTCCCATAAATGTTAAAAAAAAGAAGAGAAATTTTCTACCAAGTACCACCTTAGGAAAGATTTTTTTCTCTTTCTTAGAAGAGATTGTGAAGCTTCAAGATTTTTCATCTTTTATGTTCAAATCTACAATTTTGTTTTCAATATACAATTTTATGATCAGATCTACAACTCTGTACTTATAATTAAAATAAAAAAATTGAAAAGACCTAACTCTTAGAGAAGATTGAGAGGAGTATTACCTCTTCAAATATGTGTTTATGTTTTATTCATGTTAAATTGTTGTATTAATCGTGTATATGAAATCTTGAGGTATGATATTTGGTAGATTATTGTCTGTGAGGTGTTTTGACTCTATATTCTCTTATTGTAGTATTTGTTTATCTATATCTTTAGAAGCTACAGGACTTGTTTAACCTGACTTTCTCTTTTGTTTGTTGGTTTTAATGCCTAATGTATTCCTCTTCATGAATGAATAATGGTTTTAATGCCTCTATATTCTAGTTTTGGAGAGTTCTAGTAAAGTATATCTTCGAAGTTCTTCCAATTTCATTCCCTAAATTGAGAAGAAATTTCTTATAATAAAATTTGATATGTAGGTTTGGCAATCTGACCCAAATTGCTATTTTTCAATATGAGCTTTGCTGGGATAAAAATTTCTTGCCCTAGGCCTAATAGTAAGATAATGATCAAGAACAAGCCAAAGGTCCATTGTTAAAGCAAATAGATAGCCTGTGTAGGTTGAAAATTTGGCCAACAATTACTTATTTCCTATGTCAATCAACGTTATCTCTCTAGTTTGAGCCCACAATTGAGTCTGTAGCAGAAAATTGTAGCCTACTGTGTTACACAGTAACTTTTCTTCTAAGGTTTCCCTAATCTCTAATGCTCTTCCTTAAGAAGAATAAAATTTGGAAAATTCTTTTCAATACGTTCAATGGTAACTCCCTTCCTTGCTTCCTCCAAAGAATCAAAAGCCAAAAAAAAAAAAAAAAATCACACTCTTTAATACTTCTCTTCTCCTCTTCTTTTCTAAATTTATCCTCTTCCTCCTCACCTTGTCCCTCCAAGGTAAAATATTTCTACGAGATGTTTTTTAAATTGTTAGCATGTATTTCTTGATCACCTTCCATCCAATCTTTAGAATGAACTTTAGTAACCTTTATTTTTGAAACAATACATTTTTGTGTTTAATGGATGTGTTTTATACTAAATAGTTATATTTTTCCTTTAAGGTATACATGTTTTGTTTCATATGATAAATTTTTGTTCTAATATATGTATGCGGTTTGATTATATAATATGCTTTTGTTTAAAAATAAATATGTTTTTCTTTGAATGATTACACTTTGTTTTAACCGATTATGTTTTATTTAAAGTAATTATGTTTGTCTCTAAATTATTTTTATTTTACTTTATTGAGTAATCTTTATTTTAGAATGTGTAAATATATGTTTTCATGTGATTTATTTTACTGAAAGCTTTGTTAAGAAAATGCATGGTTTAAAAGCATACTTGAGGTTTTTATATGTAATAACCCTAACTTGGATTTATTTAAATTTTGAGAAGTATTTTATTAAATTCAAAGAATTTTTTATGTATTAAATTTAAAAAAATTTCTTTTATTTATTATATGGATTTTATGAGAATTAATATAGTGAAATAGGATGATTTAGTGTTAAGGGTAAAATGGTAATTTTAAAAGGGTTTTAGGGGTAAAAGTGGAATTTTTGAAATTTTTGGGGCAAAATGGTAAACAACCAAAGTGAACCTTTGGGCATATTTGGTTGAAGAGGTGTGGGGTTTGCTAGAAGGTTTCAAACATTTACTTTCTCTCTCTAAAAATCCTTATTTTCTCTCTCTAAATTTTTTACCACTTATGAACTTTTGATTGTAATATCACCACCACCACCACCAATGGATTCAAAACTATTAGGATTACAAATTTAACCGATTGATTTCACCCAAAATGGGTGAAAAATTATCAAAAGTTAGAAGGAAAGAAACCCTAAAAAGAGGTAAGTTTTAAAAACTCTACTTAGATTGCTCAAAATAAAAATAAAATAAAATAATACCATAGATAGATTCAAGAGGTGAAAAACTCTTAGAAGACAAATTTTTATGGCCCTAAAACACTTTTTTTATGGGTGAATAGTAACCAATGAACAATGCAGGAATGAATAGTACTTTGGTGTGAACAGTATCTTATTTCGTTAGCTAGCATTGATTGACCTCCTAGAGTTTATTTTAATAATTTTGAAGTCATTTTTAAAATTTTTGGACCCTCTGAAATCAATTTTGAGATTCATTTTGTCAAAATCCGAGTGAAAAAGAGTGTTTTGGAGCTGGTTAACTTGGAATTATTTGTTTTGGCGAGTAGATAACATAGACTATGACATGTTTTATTGCTATTTCGGTTTCTAAACTATATTTTTCGATGTTTTGTGAATATAATTGATAAGCTAGAGTTTTTATATGATGTGTTTTCGAATATAATTTTGTATTGGAATGTAATGGAAATATTTTCTTATTTCTACCATAGAACCATTATGATATAGGACAAGCATCTTTTGAAAATTGTATTGAAATGAATTTAAGATTGAATTGAAAGTGAGTTTGGATTGATGACATGGTTGAATTGGAGTTATGTCATAAACTTCTATTATGGATCTTTGAACTCACTCAACATGGAGGTTTAGAATTTTAGTAGGAAATAAATCATGAATTCATTTACCTTTAAGGATTAGAATTTTATAAGAAGTTGATCATTATAATGACCATTTGGGATATGTGTGTACATAATACTAATTAGGATATGTATGTACATAACACTAATTAAGAGATGTTTGGATATGGTATGGATTATGGTTCTTTCATTAAATTATGTTTTTACTATGCCATAGTACAATATTGGTAAGTTTTGAAATAATTGGAAAGTATTAGATATTTTATTATCAAAGAAGTTTGTCTTAATGCTATCTTTGATTGAATATGATAAGCTTATAAGTTTGGCACCTTTGTAACCAAATTGTATTGATTTTGAAACTATGCTCCGAAAATTGTTACGAATTCTAGATATAAGTTTGCTTGATAAATATTTAATGCATTGAATCTCATTTTGACAATATGCAATTATGAAAGTATTTTTTCATAAACCATTTTTTGAGGAGAAATATTTTCAGAAATATTTTCTACTAGCAGTAGCATATGCTAATCTTGGTGCACCTTAAAACTCCAATTAGCAGGGGTATTTGTTATTTCCATACACCGGCCAATATAGGGGTGTTTGCTAGTCTCATGTGCTGGCCAATATAGGGGTATTTGCTATTTGAAATTAGTGGATGAATACCTCTTATTATAAGATAAGAAATATTGTCATAATTCCTATTAGTTTGGTGATTTCTCCTTTCAGACTGTGTGCATGTTAGTTTGGTGATTTTATCTTTTAGAATGTGTACTTGTTAATTAGGTGATTTTTCTTTTCAGGCTATGTACCTATCAGTTTAGTGATTTTCCTCCCTTGCTCTGGGCTTGAGAAATTGTATAGGGTTTTAATATGGAATCCTCCAAATTCATACACTTTGATTATTATATGTAAATTCTAAATATGTTTTTCTTCTAAGAATTGTTTTGGAGAATTTGACTTTATTATTTTTAGTTTGATTGACTTGATGCACAATTTTGGTTACTATATCTTTGAAGTGATATGTGTAAGTTGTGCTTCAATAGGGAAAGCTACATAGTATGCTAAGTTTTAATATATATATTTTTTTCGATAGAAATGAGTTTATATAAGTTTTCGCTTATGGTGTTTCTACAAGTATTTGGAAACTAATTACTATATGGTGTTTTATGATAAAGGAGGTAGCATGGTTTATAATGTCTAGTATGTTTTTCTATTATAATTTGATAAAAAGATTTAAGTTTATAGTTTATTATACAGTTTCATGTTTCTGAATATTAAAGATTTATTTGAATAATAACTATTTGTGAAAAACTTGTACATATAGCTCGTCCTACTCTATTATGGGTTATGTTATTTACTCGTGAGACACAAGACTTACCATCATATGTTTCACCTTGTTTTAGATAAGGTTTAGGATTAAAGTGGTGTAGTAGAAGCAATAGAAGATAGGCCAATCTCCGTGGATCCAACTTGTTTCTGGGTTTAATCTTATTTATTTATTTGTATAATTCTTGTATTCTAGAGTATGTTTCATTACCAAAGGTAGGATCTGAGTTTCCGAGGCATATTAAAATGTTTGTTTAATAAAAGGGTTTTGTCTAAATTTGAAACAATAGATTTTCATTTATGTCTAAATTGGGAATTCGCTAATATACTACTAATGTTTTTGTTCTATATGAAGAATAATTTTCTATAAATATGGCTATCTGAAGCTAGGTTTTTGTTCACGTTTTATTTGAATATCATTTATGATTTCAGGAAATTTGAAAATATGGAAAGATCAGCTTTTATGTGAGTTTTATGTATATATTTAACTGAAAAAGGTTTTGATATACAATTTGTAATTTGTGAATTAAACATGTAATGTATTGAATAATTCTGTTTTCATAAATGGTATTTTCTTAAGTTGTGATTTGTTTAAAGTTAGATCTTTATTTATGTTTTATTTGTTTATAGTTTTTTGATAATTGAATATTTTTATTTTGTGATTTAACTGATGACAGATTTGAAAATATGATTGTTTTATTCAAAAGACAAGGTTTTCACCGTAGGTTTTATCTGTATTTATATTTTAAATAATTAATAGATTTTATAATAAATGTTTTGATTGGTTATGGTTTGAAATTGAATAAAACTTTTGTTCTTCAGCACTGTGTTTTATTAGATTAAGTTTACAGGGTGAGTTAACCCTTATTCTAATACCAGTCATATGTTTAGAAATCTGAGTTGTGATATGAACCACTTGAAATTCATCTCAAAATTTTTTCATAAATTTTTCTTACCTTTCCATTGTTGTGAACTAAATTGTTTGTTCTCTCTGTCAATGCCTTCCCTTGAGAAACCCTTGCTGTCTCACTTCACTAATGGCCATACATACTCGTCATTTTTAAAATTTCAAAAGTTTTTTAAGGGAAATTTTATTTATCAATCATTTGTGTGATGAAAATTTTAAATTAATTTAATTCATCAAATTCAAAATATTTTTTTACTCGCTCGATGTAAAAATATTTTTTCTTATCCTAAATAAGATGAAACTTTTTGTCTTGAAGTACCATAAGCAAATGAGAAAAGAGAAATTTTTGAAAACTTGTCAATTACACTAGACAAGACATATATTTTGCAATCAACTTATTAGTAAGGTCTAATTTATCACTAATATAGACATATTAGAAGGTAAAGAAATTTGTCATCTTCATGGCACATATAAAGATTGATTACAGACATATGATATGAGGAAATTGCTATCAATTAGAATTGCGTGGAGAAAAATATCATTGCTACCTCATCAATCTTTTCAAACACTAATTTTTTATGAAGGAAGTTGTGAAATATGGCTAAGAACCTTGATAGAGAAACATAACAATAAAATAGGACGACTTAAAAGAAATTTTGAAGGGAAGTACATTATATATGAATAATGTAATCTTTTTTCTTCCCTAATATTTTAATCTCCCTAGATTTTTCTTAACAAGCTCTTAACGAGGCGTATATTTGTAGGTGTAGACATCCAAAGACAAGTATTGTTGCACATGTATATGAGTAGATGGTCAACTTTTCAACACAATAAATTTTTTCCAAACGACTATGTTTGCAATGAAAAACTGGGGTTTCAATGGTCAAATGGGTGATTCATTATATGGCCTCATCACATCTATAATGAAAATTAAGTTAATGATTTTTAAATTATTTTTTAATTAATTGTATAGATTATAATGATACTTTTAATTGTAAAATATTTATAATATCTTTTAGAGTATTTTTAATAGAATAAATGTGTAATATTTCTTTATAAGAATCACTTTTAGAAAAATATAAAATGTAAGATAGCTTTTAAAG
Organism: Gleditsia sinensis; assembly: GCA_037074535.1. NCBI lineage: Eukaryota > Viridiplantae > Streptophyta > Magnoliopsida > Fabales > Fabaceae > Gleditsia > Gleditsia sinensis. The sequence goes on from CM073472.1 coordinate 53,945,320, forward strand.
AGCTAATCTTTGTGTGCATGGGTCAAAAACTAGTCATGTTCATGGTACTTTCTTAGAGCAACCACTATTTTTCACTTTGGCACTTTTGCCATAAATAAGTGCCGAAACCAAATTTCAAACCAGGCAAGTGGCTGTTATTCTCATCGTAATCTCTCACCCTTCAATCCTCCCTTTGGCCTTCAACTCTTTGTCATCTACAGATTCGCAGCAACAAGCTCACCTCACCGTTACCAGCACCGCACGTGCAGGTAGTACTATTCTTTATTAGGTTGATTGGTCTTTTTCGTTTGCTCTCCCTCGTCTCGGGTGTTTGGTAGCCAAAATCTTTTTGATTTTTTGAAAATTTATATTTAGGAATACTAAATTCCTATGTTTGGTATATAATTTTTTTGTATGATTCCAAAAATTGATAATTTCTAAGAATCAAATTTTGAAACACATTACCATCAAATGATTCAGAGGGGAGGGGGTTGGGAGAATTGGGATTTCCATGGGTGTAGATCATTTTATAAAACCAAAATTACTAAATTATCCCTTATTTTTGCCCTTTACCTACCCTCTCACACCCTCTGATCTACACAACCTCCTATAACCTTCTTATTGTCTCATCTGTGCACGCGGGAAGAAGAGGCTTTGTTGTTCTCATCTGCACGGGAAGAAAAAATAGAGCGTGCCAAACTCTGCGGCATGCAACACCACTGCAAGCACCCCCACCACGCCCCTCCGCCCAACACCCACCAAATTCGACTCTAACATTTCCTTTTGCTGCTTATTTAGCCACTTTGTCACGCCCCAATTTAATGAAACGTGAATAACACAATAAACAGATAACTTTACCCTTATATATTTGAATGCGGCTTCACAATCACATATTCGGAAAATATCATATGTTTACAAGTATCCAGTATAGCTAATTATACATGTCAAAGTTATACTTAACAATATTACAGCAGAAGCAGGGATCTTGCCTGTGGCGTTCAGAGCATACTCTAAATTATAATGACATAACATTTAAATATTTCGAGCCTTGAAAACAATGAAGGCTCACCCAGAGAATATAACACCTAGCTGATCACGTAGCTGCAGGGCCAAACTCTATATCTTTATCTGAAAAATGTGGAAATTTCGTGTAGTGAGTTTGACAACTCAGTGACCTCTCAAATCAACATATGGATGTACTCAGTAGTTAAAATTTATCATATCAAAATTTACAGTTCTGAAGTACATCCATATGAGAGCTGCATTTTTAAATATTCTCAGTTCAATCTAATTTAAATATCTGTATCCATATATGATACAATATGATCATAAATCAAGCAGTGGTATGCATTAAACACATTTCTTATAAAAATCTTAGGAGGATATGAACCACCATATCAGAGTTCAACCCCTTCCATACTTTGTTGGTGTAAGATTTGTCTATACTTAACATCTCAGTCAAGGTTTATCCTACCACCATTCAAGAGGACACGCGAAGGAACTCTTTAATATGGGCAATTCCCCAAGCACAAAATAAGGGAAGACAAATCACATTTCATATATCAGGTATCTTGCTCAGATAGGAGGCATCCCGCTTTCCATCTCATATCATATCCCGTGTGTTGGCCCTCACACGAGGCTAGCATCACCCCTGCTAGTTAAGGTATCTAATAGGATTCTTTCACAAAATTATCATATGCACATATTCCATATCTTTCAAAACAGAGAACTTTCAGTATAATATAGCTCATCTGTCATAAATTATCTCAATCAGGGTTTATCACATATACATGTTTTTTTCTCGAGGCAATCATATAGTATTATAAATCAATATCACGTGCATAAATATTCATTCCACCATTTAATGAGAAATACATGTGAAATAAGATATACCATGAGTTCAAAAATTCCATTTCTTAAAACTATACTCTTCTTGAATTATATTTCAAATTGTAAACAATTCATATAATTTTAATACATTTCAGAAACATATAAAAATATAAATATCTCATAAATATAATCAAATACACGCTTAAAGATTAAGAAGAGTATAGGCAAGTCATAGAAATAATTATCCACTCACAAAGTTAGAGTACCGAGTTGTACAACCTCAAAATTTATGTTTTCGATCCAAATTTAGCAAAATAAACCCCAAAATTGAGTTTGGAAGGTCCAAAAACTTTGAAAATGACTCCGGATTTGTGAAATTTGGGAGCTCGGTCAATGCAACTGGGTCCAGTTACACGCATTACATACGCCACTAGCTGTGTGTGAGCTTCACTCGCCGAAGGAGAAACGGCTCGTGGGGGCGTGTGCAAGGGTGGATAGTCTTGAAATTTGAAATCCTAAGATTTCAGCACCTTCTAGTTCGATCTACGGTATTAGTTTTTGTGTTTGAGAATCACAGATAGGAGTTTCGGATATTATTTTTTTAGGCGATTTTTTTTTCAATTGTTCGGTCAATCTTCGGCCAATTTTTCAGAAACCAATTGGATGGATTTGTAAAACTCTTCGTCTTGAGTCCGTTGGTAGTGGTGGTGTCGAAATCTGAAGTATGAAAGCTGAGAAATCTTAGAGAGAAGTTTGAGGGTTTTGGGAGAGAAAATTCAGAGGAGAGAGAAAATTCTGAAAATGATCAGTTTCTTGAGTGGCTGAGGCCCTTAAAATATCTCGGAAGACCTTTCTGTAAAAATTCACTTTTAGAAGGAGGTCCTTGTAAATTTTCTTTATTTACATTTTGACCTCGAAACTTTTGAAAAATTGCATTTTAGGTCCCGAAACGTAAATTCTCATATTTTCTCTGTAATTCTTTAACCTATGTAGTAAATAAATATATTTTCAACGGTTCTTATCTCCATTTTCAAAATCTTCTCTTTTATTCAAAATTTTCTTTAATAAGATTTTTTTTTAAATTTACGGCTATTACACACTTGGTTCTATTTCTTCTGCTGGGTGGGAGCCAATATTTTTTCCAATACGCTCGGCTTTTCTCTGCGTGGAAGGTAAAGTTTACCTTTTTATCAGTCAAATATTAATGTGTTGCGTAATATCTGATTGTTAACAAGGTTTATTAAGTTAGAAACCAACATAATGGGATTTATTACTTTGGCAGTAGCATCTGTTAATGTGCTACGCAAAATGACATAATTTTTCTTGTTGGGAGCACTTAGTTGTGCAAACTGTATTAATCTGAATTTATTTCATCTTCGCACAAAACATTAATGGGATTTATAGTAGATCATGACTGTGTTTGATTTTAATAAAGTTCAATCGGTCTTTATACTTGCTATACTGGTAATCTGCTATTGTGCTTCATTATTCATTAATTTAGAAACTGCTCCCAGTGTTGGATTATCACTGATGTAAAATTTCTATCCCAATGACTCCCTGTTTGTCTTAGGATTTAGCCCCCACATTACTTTTTTTTTTCATGTTTCCTTCTTTTAACAGAGAGGGACAAGAACAATTATGTAAATATTATAGTTGTTTAAACCAATTGTTCTTTATTTAATACTTTGTTGTCTTTTTTTTTTTATCCTGAACCATTCCTTCTTTTTTTTTTTTCCATGCTTCCTTCTTTATTTAATACTTTGTTGTCTTTTCCTGTAGAATCAAACTCCCTAACTTTCTATACAATTGCTTTGAGAAATTTTTCATATTGCAACTTTTAATAAGTTTAAACTTGATTTGCACTAAAAAACCTGAAAGTTGTTCTTGTAAGTTTCCATTAGCCATGTACTCATATATGAGCCCCTTTTTGGTTTCATTATTGCAATACCCAATAAGAGAAGTCAGATTTCCGCGATGAACTCAGCAGAAGTTTAACCTGTAAATCAAGAACACATCAGCATTTGACCATATTTATGTTGATTTTGCCACACAGAATTAATTTTTAAAATTTTACAGAACTTACTTCTGCTTGGAATTGCTGATAACCTTTAATTTTGGTACACACATTTTTTAATTTTAAAGAGCAGGTACACTAGTGTAGAAAACATTATAAGCTATCAAGCTAACAGAATTGAAGACATTATAAACTTAGAATTGCTGATAAAAATATTTTATTCTTTATTAAAAAAAATACAAGAATTTTTTAAAAAGAAGCTAAGGGGCATTTTTGAAAAATTACTAAAGATTTCCAGCAATGTTAACACAACCAAACACATTTTACATATTCTTGAGAATTACAATTCCCATCAATTATGTTTTTTAGGAACTATAATTCCTAGAAACAAAAAAATTTGCCATATACCAAATGCAACTTCCTCTTCCTTTTCTACTGATTTGTGTTCTTTGAATACTGATTATGTTTTTCGGATTGGTCTTCTTTCTCTCGTGGCTGTTGAGTCCTAACTCCCTGTTTCCCTCTCCCTTGTCTCCCTGGTTTTGATCTGGAATTGCTGCTTTTATTTCTGAGTCGCAAATGTAAGCCCCCATGGTATATTCAATATGGCATGGGTAGATGACAAGATGGCAATTTGCAATGCTTGCTTAATGGATTGCTTTCAGATTATTATTTTTTTCTTAAGAAATTTTTTGTAGATAAAAAAAATTCCCTTTTTAGAAATTATAGACAATATATATATATATATATATATATATATATATATATATATATATATATATATATATTTGTGATTTTGCACCTGATATTTCTAAATTTCTTAGATAATTGATTCCCTTAACTTCAAAGGAATGGCAAGTCGAAAAACTGTTTTTAAGTTTTGAGTCTCTGATGCAGAACAATTAAGATAAAATAGCAGTTGCTGGCCGGCCACTGCTATTATTATTGATAATACAAAATAAAAATTATGTTTTGGTGGCTTACCTTTCGTGTTCGGCTGGCTTTATATGCAATGTCCTAATGGCTCTTGAGCAAGAAATAAATCAGTTTTTGTGCCATCTTATACGAAATTTTGGTTATATCTGGTCAAGTTTCATGGTTGTCCATGTCTGTCACTATGAATTTATTTATTGCTGGATGTTACAAAGCTTTTTATCATAGTTTTATGGATGTTTAGGGTAATATCTCATTATGAAGGTTTTATATTTTTAATGCTTGCAAGTTGGTGGTTTCTGTTTCTATAATTCTGTTCAGTTTTTGTACTTACCAAAACTTCAGGTTCACAGCTTAAAATTTTGATTTAATATTAGAAATTCTGGCTTGTGTTAAAATAATGGCTTTAGGTCCAAATTGTGGATTACTTTGAAAATCCTGGTTTGTGTTAAAATTCTGGGTTACATGACAAAGTCAAGTTTGTGTTTAGATTCTGGTTTACAGTTTAAATTCTGGTTCACTGCAAGATTCTGTTTTTTATCACAAAATTTTGTTTTGTACAAATTTTGATATGCACTTTGGGAAGGAAATTTTATCATGTCCTCTTGAGGTCAAGTGCATATGTTCTTACTTGATACTCTTGAATAATTTATTTGGTCATCTTTGAAACCCCTTTGAGTTGAAAAATGAGGAGATGTTTTAGATGCAATTCTTTCTAGTTTAAATAAAATATTTTTGAGTGTTATGGCCTATCCAGATATCATGAAAGATAAATATCCAGGTATTGTATATTACATATTCAGTTAATAAGAAGGCTTTGGTTGTTAATAAATTTAGATTAGGTTTAATACAACTTTGGATTGGTTGGATTTCTTATTTGAACTACCAAGAATTGCTGAAAGCTTTACTTACAGCCCACACTACCTCCTTTGCAACTGCTGCTGCTTCTTTCATTTTTCACACTCACCATTATGTTTTTCTCCCCTTTGCAGTCACTAGAAACTTGTGGCAATTTTATTTTAACAGGGAATGGAGATTATAGAATCCACAGTTTCAGAGGCAGAAGAATATGACCTCTCAATTCCAAAGGGTGGGCCCATATATGTTCCAAATCTGGTCGGGCCTTGCACTAGGGTTGTTGAGTTTGAAACTTCTGTTGTCTGTGAACTTCAGGTTTCAAGCTTCCGTTAATCATGATGCTTCTTTAAAGATAGTGTAGAAGGTTCTTGTTTATCATTGTCCTCCCTCATACTCTTACTCAAAACATGTAGTATTTGGTTTGTTCATGCAGAATCTACAGGCAGAATTATGTCAAGATTCTTCTCAACTATGTATTAATGATATCTCGTATGCATCCATCTTATGTTTTGTTCTTTTGTATATTTATTCATAGCTTAGTATCTTTTTCCTCTCTAGAGTCACTAACTCATCTCTGTTTAGAACTGATGAACTTAAAGTATTTACGGATGAGGAGTTAATGGATATGGCTTTGAAGGAAGCATTTAAGGTATGGTGCATAATTCTATTTACAGTTCTTTGGTTTTATGCCATTAATTTATTATTCTAACAAATGTGCCATACTGCCATTCCAGGGTAGAGAGAACAATGAAAATTATCCACCATGTCTGGACCAATCCAATGCAGGGTTAGTCACAAGTTTTCTATATTTGTATGTTTGGACTTAAAAATATTGACGTTTGGCAGCGCCGGTAGTATGATCAGGATCCATTTCTTACAGGGTGTATGATGTCTCAGTTGTGTTTTAATCCAGTGATATTATTTTTGACAGCATGAAAAAATTCTCGCCGTTTTATTATTTCTGCTTTTCTTGTCATCTTTATGTTCTCTTTCTTCCTGAAACTTTTTTTATGTATAGTTGCCATTTTATGTATTAGTGAACTTTGTAAAGTCATTTTCTATAAAAAAAATAATAATAAAACTTTGTAAAAAAATTAAGTAAAAAAATTGTTCCTGGATTAGGTGGCAGAGGTCATCTCTTTTGAACACCTTATCCTTATCAATTCAATTCTTCAACTGATGGGTGTACAGAAAACTATTAAAGAAACATCCCTTGGCTCTTAACATGTATTTGAGGGGAAATATAGCAGTTATCATGTATGCCACAGGTTCTTTTTTACTGCATCAGAATATAGTCTTTTTTCTTTCTTTGCTTACCAAATCATCATTTTCTTACATTGTCATGTGAGAATTTTATTTTATTCCCTTAGTCATGGAGTGTAACTATGTAAGTATTCAACCTGGTTGTGATTGATGTCCCTATGAGATTATGAGTGATGTAATATGGCCTCACACACCCACTTATGATGAGTTTATTAACTCATTTTCTTTGACATATTATACTCCAGGGTACAAGATGACCATAAGATATTAAGCCATGATCATGCTTCTTCAAATATCTGTGGTAGAGGAGCAGATGCTGTTACTTTATCTCAGCGGTCGAATGGGTCTTCTACTGGAACTAGCTGCAACATAAATATGTTAGGAAAGAACTCAAAGAGAAGGAGAAGGGGCATAAATAGCTCCATTATTCAAGTAAGCTAGCTTTCTAATAACATGCATGTTTCCTTGTTAATGTCTGCTGCTTATGGTATCTTCCTCTTATCAATATGATGTTGAAGCCACAAAGGTTTATTGATCATACATCAATTACAAATTCTTTAGGGATCCTTTATAATTTATGAAGTTAACTAATCTTGGTTTGTGAATGAAAACCATAGCCTGTACATACCAACTAAACCATTCAATATCAATTTCATTTATTTACATTCATTCCAATGTGAATGTCAAAACTTTTATTGGTCAACAAAAAAAAATAAAGAAAAAGAAAATGAAGTTTGTTGAGCTTATGGTCAAGAGGGTGAATGTCAAAACTTTTATTGGTCAACAAAAAAGAAAGAAAGAAAGAAAGTGAAGTTTGTTGAGCTTATGGTCAAGAGGGTATATACTAGTTGAAGTCAAGCTTATTAAGTGTGCCCATAGTAGTTTCTTTATCTAATTCCATTTACAACAACAACAATTAAGTTTTTTCTCATTAAGTGGAGTCGGCTACATGAATCAAATGACGTCACAGTGGCCTAATTCCATCTATAGTTTGATAAAATTTGTAGAAAGAATAGGTTAGGTAGTGTAAACAATTAAGAACCTTTACATATGGACTTTGAGAGGATATGTCTGCCCACACTTGTTTTCATGGCCATGGACCACTTAGCTTTTGAAGAGTTCTTTTTTCTCCTCTAGATAATATTCCTGAAGCATCTCAACCTTAAATATTTGTCATCAAATATTTTTCTGTAATAACTAGGCATTTATTTTTACTGAACTCTTATTATTTCTCACGTCTTATATGACCAAATCCAGAGTGGTGGTATCGAGAAGGTGGAGCAGGTTGTGAAAATAAAACAAAAGCGTGAAGAAGACAAAGTGGCTGTCAGACTTCATTCTTTCAAGTTTGTATTGTGAGTATTTATGTGGTTACTCCATTTTCCATATGTTCTCTGACTTGGAGTATCTCTCATCTTTGATCCAGTCCTACTTGCAAGATCAATGAATCTGCCCTCAAATCAGCAAGAACTGAAAGAATGAGATCCCTTAGGTCTACAAGTTCTTCCAGAAAGGTTGCGTTGAGATTCCTCACTCATTATCTATTGCATTGGAAATCTTTTGGGGTTCATTTTGAAAATATCTACACTTCACAGCCCAGCTTTTGAATTTTTTTTTGTTATAGACTCCTATATGCATGCCTTCCTTTGTGTTTTGAGGGGTTTCTGTAAATAACTTCCTGTATTTTAGTCTATGTTCTTGTTTCTATTAAATTAAACATGTATTTGAATTTTATTCGGGAGTGATAAGTTTACAAACAACAAGAAGAAGTCGGCTAGTGATAAACTTACAAACAACTGGAAAAATTATAATTATCTAGAAGTTGGGGTTACTTAAAAATTAGGGTAAACAATTCCTTAACTTGTGGTTGGGCTTCTTTTCGCTTTGCTACCCTGTGATTTAATTCCATTAAGTCTTTAATTATTTTTTGCATGTGATAAGCACATGACCCCTCAAATCCCTAAATATGATCATATTTAAAACTTGGGAGTTGACTGTGACCACTGAATGTGTTTACTTATGAATTCAATGCTTAACATCGATGTGCTACTTAGTTCAGATTCTCCACTTTGTGTTGGAATGGTCTATAATAAGGAATATTTTCTGCTAGTTTTTTATTAAATGAAATTTTGAGAATGTGAAAAAAGAGTCTTGATATCACTCGAAATTTGATTACAGATTGTGATTGCTTCACTTCCTGTTCTAGAGTTATTCATTCCATGCTTCAATATTCCAATTAGTGTGTTCTTCAGCATGTTCCTGACCAATATAGCCCCGTGTTATTAATTTCCTAGTCACAAGATTCATCTTCAAATCCACCTCTAAGGACCTTACAAACTCATTATGTCCAACTCCATTAACGGTGAGGACCAAAACTTTGATGCTTATGGTTCTTGTTTAAGAGACAGCAACGCATTTCCTGAGGACCTGGGAGTATTCCCCTGCATTCAATCTATTGGAGACAGAACTCCTGTACTAGTAGATGGTTCTGAGATAAGCCACACTAGACATTTAGTGGATCTTCTTGGAGCAGCTAATGAGAGAAATTACTAACCTCTGGCTCTCCCTTTCTTTAGGCTCTCAAATGTTTGTCCACCCTGAAGAATACATGCAGCCTTCCTTGAATCTGGGTCTCATGAGCCCCAATTACTTGATTTCTGGAGAAGAATCACAGAAAGCTCCAGGAGTACTGGATGTCTGGATCACTTAACTAGTGCCTATTCTTTCACCAGCACCACTTTTGCTTCGTCTTCTTCCTCATTAAACAGCTCTATTATCACCATGTTTTCAATAGGGAGAGAATAGGGAAATTTGCGGGAATATGATGATAGTTACGGATTTAAGAGGTCATGTGCTTGTCAAATGAAAAATTCTGTTAAATGTTTAATGGAATTAAACCATAGCACTGTTATCTGCTAATGGAGCAAAATACAAAATATCACATTGTCAACTTTTAAACAACAGGGTAGAAAAGTGAAAACAGGTCAAACCACAGCGGTAAGAAACAGTATTTTACCCTAAAAATTACATGTTTTGAAGGTAAGGTTTTTCTGAGGCTTTTTATATATACTTGGATGGCCATGCTATTGACTATTGAACACATGATGATAGGATTTGCAGAATTTACTCAATATATGTTAGGAATGGGCATGTTAGTGAGGATGGGGACCAAGTATTGGCCATAATAGTAGCCCCAAGGTGTGGAGGGTTTATCAGAGAAGGAATAGGAGGATAGGGGCAGAAGAGTAATAGAAGTACAAGCATAAGGGTCATTGGGTAGTAAGTTAGTTAGTGGAGTATTATAGGGGAAGTGATGGGTAGTGAGGGGAGGTATTGAGAGCAATTATCATTTTTGTCTTTCTGGAGAGAGGACAATATACCAAGGCTTGGGGTGTATTGTAGGAGCTTGGCTCTAGGGAAGGGTTATTCTCTGTAATCCTTTACTTTTTAGTGAATATTTCACTTAATTCCATACTGAGTTTCCATCATTGGTCCGACCTGCTGGATACTATGCCATCGAAACCGACAAGAGAGGCGTTGGAGGCTCGTTTGTCTGCAATGGAGGCGATTGGTACATGAGTGTAAGAATTGGAATCAACCATAGGAGGTTTTTGGGTTGCATTGCTAGAAATGCAGCATTCTTATTTAGAGATGCAGAAATCGCTATTTGAGAAGATGCAACAATCACAATAAAATTTATTGCAAACTTTACAAAGAGAAATGGAGAAAGCAGCTGAGAAAAGAATTGAAGGGGACCAAGGGAGGTCTATGTCATTAGAGGGGTCTTCTTCTGCAAAATGACCCATAAGAAATCCAATAAGACAACCAGGGGTGGAAACGTTTCAAGAAGGTTGGGATGAGTATTGTGTTTCAGCCAAAAAGGTTGAGCTACTCGGATTCTATGGAATAGACCCAATGGGTTGGATTCGGAGGACGAAGGAATAGTTTGAAGTGCACAACACCCCAGAGGATTTGAAGGTGATGCTATCACGATTGTGCATGGAGGGAAATATCATTCACTGGTTCACATTACTGAGAGAGACAGATGAATCCGTATGAAGAGCTATTAGTCTTGCATCAATCTAGGATAGTTGAAGAGTATATCGACACATTTGAGTTAATTTCAGCCCAAGTCCTTCGATTATCAGAGAGCCAATACTTGGGATATTTCATGGGAGGCTTATGTCCAAACCTGCGATAGAGGGTGAGATCCTTCCATTCGGATTCATGGTGGCAGGCAATGCAGATAGCTAGAAACATGGAGCGTGAAGTAGAGGGCATCATGGTTGACGTAGAAATCGTTGCGTATCGTGCTAGAGCGGGTCAGAATGTTGTGGGTCGGTACTTCGGATCAAGTATGATCTAGAAGGCCTAAGAAGGGTCCATGCTATGTTCAAGTTTCAATGGATTGGCACCATTTGGGCATGGTAGAGGACTGATATCGCTTTCTTCTTCATCTTTGAAGGCTCCAGTAGTGTCAACTGCGAACACAACTAGCGCACCTCGACGATGGGAAAATGACCGAAGACCTATGTTCGAGAAGGTAAAGGGAACCAAGCATATGTCTTACCAAGAGCTAATGGATCGGTGCAACAAAGGGCTCTATTTTAAATGTGGAGACAAATTCCACCCTTTGCACTAGTGTTCGGAAAAGGCTCTGAGATTGATAATTGTGGAGGAAGATGCAGAAGGACACGGAGAGATCTTGGCTCTCGAAGTGGAGCAAGTAAGGGAAGGAGAAGAGTTAGAGTGCAAAATCATGGGATTGCTAGGGGTTGTAGGACCAAAAATGACGGCAGTAAAGACAATGAAACTAAAAGGGAAGCTGATGAGAGTGCCAATTTTGATGTTAGTGGACAATGGGGCTAGCCATAATTTTGTGGCTCTACAAATAGTGTCTGCCTTGCATATTCCCGCTGACACAGGTAAAACATTTGGAGTAAGGTTGGGTGATGGCCACAAGATCCTTACAAAAGGGAAGTGTGAAGGATTACCATTACAATTGGGCAAAAATAATATTTTAATAGATGCTTATGTCTTGGATTTGGGGGGAATGGACATGATTTTGGTAGTAGCATGGTTGGAGACATTGGGAAAATGGATTGGAAGGCAATGTCTATGTCCTTTCAATCAAGGATGGGAAGGGTGTAGCTATAGGGGTTCATAAATGTCAATTCTGGGTGCTATAGATTTGAGGTCAGTGTTGGGTCATTTCTAAGAATCATGGATCCTCCTACCTGAATGATTGAAAGAGTGCTATAGGAAAGTATAGGTGATCTGAAGGTTATAGAAGTTGGTGGAGGCACAGAACAGCAGACACAAGATGTGGATAAGCTTGTGAGGAATTTTTCTGAAGTGTTTACAAGAATCATTGGCCTTCCACCTCACCAAGAGATTGCTCATCAAATTGTGTTAAAAGAAGGGACATCACCAGCTAATGTGAGGCCTTATCGGTATCCACACCATCAAAAGAATGAGATAGAGCAACAAGTCTTTGAATTACTCAAGATGGGGATTATTCGAAATAGCTCAAGTCCTTTTTCTATCCCGGTGATTTTAATTAAGAAGAAAAATGGCACTTGGAGGATGTGTGTAGACTACAGGGTCTTAAATAAAGTGACAGTCCAAGATAAGTTTCCCATCCTAGTAGTTGATGAGTTGATTGATGAATTACACGGGGTATGCTTTTTCTCAAAATTGGATCTCTGGATATCATCAAATCCGCATGAAGGAAGAGGATGTGGCAAAGACATCTTTCTGCACTCATGAGGGACATTATGAGTATTTGGTCATGCCGTTTAGATTAATGAATGCTCTGGCAACATTCCAAGCAACTATGAATCATATTTTTAAGCCTTTCTTGCGTAAGTTTGTCCTAGTTTTTTTTATGATATACTGGTGTATAGTGAGAATTGGAGAGCTCATTTGCTGCATTTAACTACTATCCTGGAAGTGCATTGTAATAATTATTTTGTGGCCAATAAAGACAAATGTAGCTTTGGAAAGAATACAGTGGAATACTTGGGTCATATTTTATCCAAGGACAGGGTTGCAGTTGATCCAAAGAAGGTAACTATTGTGCTAGAATGGTTTGTTTCTCACAATGTTAAAGGAGTGAGAGGATTTTTAGGCTTGACCGGTTATTATTGTAAGTTTATTAAGGAGTATGGTAAATTGGCAAAATCATTTACAGAATTGACGAAGAAGGATGCTTTTAAATAGGGGTCGAAGGCAAAGTAAGCTTTTGAGAAATTAAAGAGGGTTGTTACCACAGCTCCTATACTTGCACTTCTAGATTTTTCTAAATCCTTTGTCCTCGAGGGTGATGCATCAGGCACTGGTTTGAGCGCAGTTCTTATGTAAGAAGGATGACCATTGGCTTATTACAGTAAGGCTTTGTCCCCTACTCATCTTTCAAAATCAATTTATGAGAAGGAATTGATGGCGGTAGTATTACCTATCCGATATTGGAGACATTACTTGATAGGAAGAGAGTTTATAGACTACTTAGATCAAAGGAGTCTGAACGACTTATTCACTCAGAGAATTACTAGTGCAGATCAGCAAAATTGGATGGCTAAGTTGTTGAGATTTAAATTTGAAGTAGTATACAAACTGGGTCCTAAAAATAAGGCTGCAAATGCATTATCCAGGCTTTCAGTTGAAGGAGAATTAGCTGCCCTCATTTCTGATCCTATTTGGTTATAGGAGAGTGAGTTGTTGGATGAGATTAAACAAGATATTAATTTATAAAAAATCAGGAAAGTATTAGAATCAGATCAGAACAGTAAACCAGAGTATGCCTTACAAAATGGGGTGCTGTTTTTTAAGAACCGACTGGTGATACCTGCATGTTCCAAATTAATCCCAACATTATTACAAGAATTTTATGCTTTACCTTTAGGGGGTCACTTTGGATACTTAGAACTTCTAAGAGATTGGCTGCTAACTTATATTGGGTTGGAATGAAGAAAACAATGATGGCATTTGTTCAAGCATGTCATCTTTGCCAACAAATGAAAAGTGCAACAACTTTACCTAGTGGATTGTTACAACCATTACCCATACTAGAGAAAATTTGAGAAAAAATTTCACTAGATTTTATTTTCGGTCTTCCCAAGTCCAAAGGATATGATGCCATTTTGGTGGTAGTGGATTTCCTTTTTAAATATGCTCACTTTATCCTATTGAAACATCCTTATTTAGCCAAAAGCATTGCTACTGTCTTCATTAAAGAAATTGTAAGGCTGCATGGTGTCCATTTATCCATTCTTAGTGATAGGGATCCTATTTTTGTAAGTGGGTTCTGGAGGAGAATTTTCCAATTGCAAGGGATAGCTTTAAAATTGAGTTCCTCCTATCACCCAGAGACCGACGGGCAAACAGAAGTAGTTAACTGCTGTTTGGAATCATATTTAAGGTGTTTTGCCTCTGAATAGCCTAGAAATTGGTCTTTCTAGTTGCCTTGGGCTAAATTGTGGTATAATACCACATTTCACATCTCCACGAGAACCACTCTTTTTGAAACAGTGTATGGAGGCCTCCCTCCTACCATAGTTCCTTACCTCCGTAGAGAGACTAAGGTGGAAGCAGTGACGAATGAATTATTAGAATGTGATGAGGCCTTAAGACAATTGAAGGGCCATCTTAGTAAAGTTCAAGATCAAATGAAGTACTATGCTGATAAAACGAGGAGAACTGAGTTCGCAGTCAGTGGGTGATTGGGTCTATTTAAAATTAAAACCTCACAGACAAGTATCTTTGTCTCAGAGAATATATTCCAAGTTGTCTCTACAGTACTATGGCTCCTTTAAGATCATTGCTTGTTATGGAGAAGTAGTTTCTCATTACGGAGAAGTAGCTTATAAACTCCTTCCTCCACAATCATGGGTGCATTCAGTATTCTATGTTTCTCTATTAAAAAGGGCTATTGAAAATCATATTTTTGTTGCCACTTTACCTGTTGATATGGAGACAGATTCGGTGACAGAACTAGAGAAAGTTTTGGCTGTCCAAGACAAGAAGGAGCATGGCTTTGCTTCATGGGAATATTTAATTCAATGGGCTAGTTTGGTGCCTGAAGATGCAATCTAGGAAGAGGCTTTATCTTTGACTAATCAATTCCCACACTTCAGCCTTGAGGACAAGGCTGTTGATCCAGCAGGGGGTATTGTTAGGAATAGGCATGTTAGTGAGGATGGAGACCAAGTAGTGGGCCATAATAGTAGGCCCAAGGTGTGAAGGGTTTATCAGAGAAGGAATAGGAGGATAGGGGCAGAAGAGTAACAGAAGTAGGGGCATAAGGTTCATTGGGTAGTAAGTTTGTTAGGAGTTGAGTATTATAGGGGAAGTGATAGGTAGTGAGGGGAGGTATTGAAAACAGTTATTATTTTCGTCTTTCCGGATAGGGAGAGGACAATATACCAGAGCTTGGGGTGTATTGTAGGAGATTGGCTCTAAGGAAGGGTTATTTTCTGTAATCCTTTACTTTTTAGTGAATATTTCACTAAATTCCATATTGAGTTTCCATCAATATAGCTGTTCAATCTATTCTTATAAAATGTTTGAACTATAATGGAGTTTCTAGTGCTTTTTCCCCCCATCTTTCATGTTAATAGTCTTAATCGTTCATGTTTACTATTTGGCAGGTCAACACAGGTGGCCTTCAAGAACACATACCTCTGCTGTATCCTGAAGTTGTACTGTCTGTGGAGGTTTACCATAACGTTCGAAAGTGTGTCAAGGTATTCGATGCATTGCTTTGCTGATGTTAATGACAATATTAGTCTAAGAAGAATCTTATATGACTACCACCAAACAGCTTTTTTTCTTTTTTGTTGTTTTTTTCCTAGACCCAAGAGTTATTGGTTCTTGGAGGACAGACCTTGACTGCTTTAAGGGACAAGATCTATTGTTCAACGGACCAGGTGATGCAAAAGGCTGGGCAGCATGATCCTTCTGGTTATTTTTTCATTGAAGTAAGCACCTGTACTTGATCTTAAACAGGTGATTATATTTTCATCGAATCTGATAAGAAGCCACTTCTCTGTAGGATGCATTCTACAGTGATTTGAGGGATCCATCTGCTATTGATTATACCATTCCTATACACGATTGGCTTAGAAACTCCAAGCAGGAGGCACAAAAAAAATGGGAATGTGTTATAACCGGGGAACTACAACAGAAGCAAAAAGCAATCATGGGTGAAGCATCTGTCTCACACTTGCCCCACTTCACATCAGTTGACATGAACAGGATACGGTTCTGTGACTTGAGATTCCGACTTGGTGCTGGATACCTCTTTTGTCACCAGGTTTTTTCTTTGTTCTTTTGCTTTATGCATCTTAATTTTAAATTTTGAGGAGATAGTTCACAAAACTACATATGGTGTATGCAGAGAAGGATTAGTCCTAACAAAAGAAAGATAAATTTGGTCAAGGTTGAGGGTGGGAGAAATTACTAATTCCATTGCCAATTATTTGTCCTATGGATATAATAAAGAAATGGCAGTTATAGTATTTGGTAATAACCTAAGGTCATAGGGTAGGTCATAAGGGCAATTAATTATGTTGTTGCGTAAGCCGAAATATTCAATGTCAAAAGAATAAGGAAGCCAACAATGCCTCTCTTTTTTTTTTTCAAAAAAAGAAAACAACAGAGAGAGACCATCAATGCTGAAATTAACTGCAAAAAAAAAGAAGGGATGGCTTATTAAGTTCTAGAGAATGCAAAAAAAGTTGCATATATTGGGTCCCAACTCCCAAATAAAATCTTGCTGTCGGAATCCAGATAGAGTATTTACTTGCATATGTGCCATCAGCTTGGTTCTGATTGAAGTAGTTAGAAAATGTAGTAATTTGTGACTTCGCTTGTAACTGCAGGGCGACTGCACCCATACCCTAGTAATACGAGATATGAGAATGATACATCCTGATGATGTGCATAATCAGGCTGTTTATCCAATAGTCACTTTTCAACCAAAGTTGCGTTTTCAGAAATGTAGTGTTTGTAAAATTTTCAGAGCTACAAAGGTCACTGTGGATGATAAGTGGACACCAGAAAATCCTTGTTATTTTTGTGATGAATGCTTTTCCCTTCTTCATGTAGCAGAGGATGGCTCTCTGTTGTATACGGACTTCTTAGAGTATGATTATCACCATGATTAATTGCTGCTCCCACTGAAGAACACCGCAGGGCGTTGTGCTGAAGGTTAGTCGCTACATGGCTCTCATAAAATAGCTGATGGCTGTGGAATGACAGAGAAAACATGCTTTTACTTGTTCAGGACTTTAGGTGTTCTTGTCTCCTCCCTCTCTCTAAACGTGTAATTTTATTATAATAAAAACTATAGTGTATTTAGTTTCTTCAACTTGTCAGAAAGGTATGAACGTTGGTGGTTAAAGTGCAATTACTCCGAACCTTGATGGTATAATTTAATATTGATATTAGGTGTATTAATTGAGTTTTATTCGGGGGATTGAAAACAATTCATTAAATTCGTTTCTTTAGTAACTAATCTGATTTTTAAAATATTGATTAAATGACAAATAAAAAAGTAATTATTTTAAATAATGGATTTGTGAAGAAATTGTATGTTGGATTTATCATGACTGAGCTTGCTTAAACTCAAGTTGAGTTTTCTGAAAAATATTAAAAAAGAAAAACAAATGTGAGCTCCAGTTCGAGTCTAACTCAAATGAATTTATTTAAATTAAAATTTGGCGAGTTTGAAAAGTAATTATTGATTTATTTTAAAATAATTTTAAAAATTTTAAAAAGAGAGAAAATTCTAAAAAGGTATTAAATAATAATTATTTTCAAACACCAAAGACTTTTAACAAGTAATAAATCCTATTTTTATAATAAAAAATGAATTAAATTCATATATATAATTAATTATTTAAAAAAATTATGTAACTTGGGCCCGAACAAGTTCAATTCCATTTTCAAATTAAAGCATGAGCTTAGCACCATTTTAATTCACATAAAAAAAGTCTAAATTATTCAATCCTCATTTTATTTCTTTGGGACTGGGGTGCTAGCCCACTTTAGATACTGTTACTGTTGAGCAAGCTGAACTATGGGGCATTATAACTGGTCCGGCTCTTTGCTTAGAACTGTGGCTTCGAGAAACTTTAGGTGGAGGCAGACTTCTTGATGGCAATTCAATTCATCAACAATGCGTGTATACTTTCTCTTCATGCTATCCTCTGGTTCAGGTAGCCCGTGGTCTATTATAATAGGATTGAAAAGGAAAACTGAGTGAATTTGTTTTCCATTTTTTTCATTCTTATTAAAGATAAAAAATAAGTTTAAAAATAAGTTCACTTACTATTTTTTTATTTTTAGAAATATTTTTAAAATTTTTAAAAATGATAAAAAGATGTTTTTTAAAATATTAGTACTGTAGCTCACTGTAATAATGATATTCTTATAATTATTTTAAATTCATTACAATATATATAAATAATATTTTATTATTTATATAATTAAAAATATTTTCTTGTACTTATAACTATAAAGTAATAAAAATACAAGTTAAATGTATTTTCAAAAAAAAAAAAAATTTAAACACAAAAAAGAAAAACATTTTACAAATCAAATATACTTTACCCAGAGAAGATAAATTAGGGGCTGATTGCCTGGCATTGAATTTTATTTCGCTTCAGGAAAGGTATCAAGAGCTTCTGATGCCTCCTCATGGTTGTAATGCACTTGTCTTGGCTAACATAAGTGGACCTTTGGTTCCACGAATGGGTACTGTTTAGGCTTAGTTTATTTCCTTTTTACACCAGAAAAATAATTTAAATCCGAATTCAATAACAAAAATTTACGAGAATTTATTTTTGGTAATAATTTTAGAGAAACTAATTAAAAAAATCTTAAAATAACATGTCTTAAAATAATTTATTTTAATTATTTCATATTAATGGCTCCTGACGTTACTTCATTAGCAAAGCCAACGTATAGATACTATAGACAGATATATTTGTATACAAACGGTAACATCTAGAACTGAAATAGAACTACTGTCAAATCAGTAATGGGCCTACTTAAGTGTTCATATAGTTTGTGCATTGGATAGATACAGGCATTCATTAGGTATACTTAAATATGGGCCAATATATATATATATATATAGTCCAAATTTATCTTCCTATTCTATAACTACGTTTGCAAAATTAACAAAACTTGCTTACTTGACGCCTATGTGGCCAAATGTGACCATACATGGCAGTTTGGTTCCAAATTCAAACCTAAAAGACATGTTTTCTCCTTGCCTCTATTAAAATCGCCAAATCAAAGACTTCAGGATTTTTGTAAAAGCTTCAATGGCTTCTCAAAAGTCAATTTAACATTTTCCTTTGAAGCCTTTTTAGTGAAAAATTGTATGATTAAGGTGTTATAAATGATGAAGCGGATGAGCTCAAAAATCATTGCCGTTGTTGAGCTGTGAGCCAACCACAGTAGGAATAAACAGAGCTCATAGAAAACAAGAGACCAAAAGTAGGAGGATTTCACTTGAAGTTGTAGCCATGGAAGAAGGAAATAAAGGAAAAGAGCATTAGGAATGACAAGAGAACAAAAGCGAGAAGGGGGCAATTGAATTTTCTGGGCAGCAAAACAAGAAAAAAGAAAAAGAAAAAGAGGGTTTTTTTTGGGGTGGGGGAGGGGGGGGGGAAATAAACAAAAACATGGAGCTGATTATTAGTGAATACAAAAGAGAAAGGGGAATTTTGATTTTGGGGCGTGAAGCAAAAGAACCAAGTAAAGGGAAAATAAAGGAGGGTAAAAAAAAGGAAAAGAAGGAAGGTTCTCAAAGAAGAGGAAATAGGAATTGTTTATGTTTGCTAGGGTTCGAACTTGAGGTTCGGATAAAAATTATGGAAGATAATTTGAAAATGAGTTGATTTAGAAGAGTAAAGCACTAGGCTAAACTAGGTAAGACAAGATAGAGTCTAAACTTACTAGGTAACCTCAGTCTTTATCCAAGAGATTATAAACAAGACGTGAAACAGTCAGAATCTAAGTTCTTCATTCTTTTAAAAGGGACTAAAAAACTCAATGGCAAAAGCATTGTTGCTCATATGAAACTTCAATTAAATATCTTGAGTATTTAATAGACTGAAAGCTTTAAAGAAGTTTTAATGGTGGCAAGTTTTGAGAATATTACTACATAGTCTTAGTACTAAGTCGGTGAAGATGCACAAATAATATGAGAAGTGGGGTATCTATAGGGATGGAATGCGTAGAGCACCTTTATCTTACCTGATAAACATCCCCCTTTGTCTAATGGTGTTAAGTACCATTAATGTTTTTGAAACTTAGAGGGAGACAACGTAAGAATCATAATAAATTATCTAAAACTCTTAGGATGATAAGGATAAATTGTAAGCTAATTAAACTAGTGGAAGAAGAGGGTGCTTATACATAACCCTCAATAAGTTGCTAACTCATTAGGGTTAGTGTAACACAGATACTTAAGAGATATTAACAATTTAATTAATGCAAGTACTTTTGACATATAGCTCAATGCTCATACTATCTTAAGTTAGGCGATGATGTCAATATGTGACATAAAGGCACCTTTATTCTAAGTAAACCAAGCTACTTTTATTAACTAATTCCTAGAATAAATAAGCAAATAATTTTAATAGCTTCCAACCTTGTCTACGCTAAAGCGCTATAAGGTTGGTATTTATAGCCTATATTTCCTATATTAAACCAACCTATAGAGCTTTTCTATAGGTAGCATGGGTAACCTTCATACCTATAATTAATAAAGTGCCACTAATGAGATAATCTTCTCAAGCCTTTTTAACTCTTAATCTTTACTCAGTGAGAAAGTTAGGTATCTCATCATAACTCTTCTCAACCTCAGTTACATAAAGGCTAGTTAAGTCGCTCATGCTCTTAAAACTAATTAATTAAGAGCTTTGTTCCTCACGAGGCATTCTAAGAGAGCGATATACTTTTATTGAGCGTTTCCTTAATTGGTTCTCCTATGAACAAGTGTGCCTATGGCCCCCCCAACTGAGTGCTTGGAAAACAAAATAATATACCTGGAAGAGGCTTTTGACTTATCAAGATGCTTAAGAGAAACTAATGGGTGACTCATCCTTGATATATCTCTAATTAATACTTAAGCATATATATTACTTATGCCTAGAGGTCCATTAACCTTATAAGGCACCCAACTAAACTTGGGCTCTTAAACCACAAATTTTCATAAAGATGTTTGAACAATTTTCTTTAATTATAATTCAACAGTCTTGTCTCTTAACCATTTTCTTAATCCTTTTTGAGCTCCTTATTAATCTAATTATAGGAACATTAGACCCCTACACATAAGGATGATAAATTTCTCTGTCATTCTTATGTTCATATTTGTTGATTTAAATATGTGACATCCCAAACATGTGGTCCTCTAAGGACACAATGTCATGGAAGCTTTTGAAAGCTTTTATAGGAATGTGGCTACCGCCTCTACCTTACTATGAATATTTTTCAAAACCTGAAAGGTTCTCTAATAGTTTTGTTGCCCTAAGTCAATGCTACATATTCATTATTTCCTCAAAGTGATTTCACGCTTACCCCTTCCCTTATAAGGGGTCATCTTCCTTCTTCTTCCTCTTTCATACTTTTTGAAAGATTTTTGAGAGATTTTCACATATCAAAATATCTAGAAATTCTACAACCTTTGCTCTCATAGTCACCTTTACATTTACTTTCTTCTACTCACTTAATAATTTTTGTGGCAATGGCCACTAACTATGTTATTACTTCTTTTGAACTATTACCTTTGAGGTGTCTTATTGGGAAGTTATTGAAAAGTTTCCTATACTTGCCCCAATCAATGGGCCTAGTCAATATGTCTTTTTTGGATACCAAAACCCAAAAATTGAATAAAATATGGAAATGAAAACTTACAAGTTGGCAAGGGCAGCCAAAATGAAGATAACGCTGAGACTGATATCCTATTATTGTTCATGATCATAAAGAGGAAAGAAGAACAAAAAGGACCTAGAATGTTAGAACAACCTATTGCATCTGCTTGTAGCCTTACTGATCCTTTTGATAATGCTTGGTTACATAAATTTTTTCTCATAACTTATTAGTCCTTAAAATAAAGTGAGCTTACAAAGTTAATTCTAAAAATTTTCTAACTTAATAGAGGAGGATAATGTACAGACCCCTAAATCCTTTCTTTTGTAGAAAAGGGAACACACTATAATCAAGGCATTTACCAACAAAGCCCTTATCGAGACTTTTTACTTAGTATTCCAAATGCTCTTTATTAATTTTCAATGCATTGAACTTGTTTACTTTCCATTATGAGGACAAATTTCCTCTTCTAATCAATTAGGTCTGTCTATAAAGGGGCTAAACCCAGACACTTTCACAAGATTAGTTTCCCTCTCTACCCTTTTTAATGAGAAAACCATAAAGCTAATGGTCACCAAGGCAAGAAATTTCTTTGCTTAGTATTAGAAGCTAAGAAGTTCCCTTCTCAAAACATGGTGAGCACCCTTACTAGGGACCATGAAGTAGTAAGTACTACCAACGCTATAAGAAATCGCTTCATACTCTGTAATTTAGAGGGTGAGCATGCCAACTTATTGAAGGAGTTCTTTCATCAATAGCCTAACCTCATGTCTATAAGAGGTCATAGCATAATGGATTTTATCAAGAGTAGATACAAGGTGTTGATGGATCTTATATACATCATATTCTCAACTTCATTTAGCACTTTTTTAGAGCATTTATGAAGAGTGTTGAAGTCAAGACTTTTCTTAATACTCCTAGGTTTGATACTACTTTTTGTAATAATGATTGCAGCTGTAATGGGTTAGTAAGGATGTGTGATTATCCTTAATTTATGGATAGATATTTTGTAAGAATGGTTAAGGGTAAATTATAATAGGTATGGCTCTTCCCTAAATTAAGGAAGATTGTCTTTTTTGCATATGTATATATCTATTTCCATCAATGAGACTATTATAACAATTCACACTTTCTTCTATCCATGTACTCTTTTATTGCTTACCTTTTATGTATATTTAGTTTTATAAGGTATTAAAACTTTCTTCTTAAAGAATTTGTGAGGAAGAATTTTGACAGTGTTTGTGCTGTGAGAGATTAAACACTGTGTGAATAAGTATGAGATGGCTTCTAACCATTCTCTAAGGATGGGACCTCTAATGTTTATTGGGAAAAACTATCACAGATGTGTGATAAAAATGAAGGTATACCCCAAGGCTTTGAACTTATGAGAGGCAATGGAAGTAAGAGCTTATCCACCACTACTAGGGTCAATTCCAACCATGGCTTAGATAAAGAATTATAAATAATAAACGGCTAAGATTGAAAATTAATAAAGATCATTTGAAGATTCTGCACTATCTGAAGCTATTTTCACTAGGATAATGGCTTGCAAAAGTCCTAAGGAACCATGGGAAAAGCTAAGGGAGGAATTTGAAGGCAATGATCGAGTAAGAGCTATTAAACTTTTAACCTTGAAAGAGAATTTGAATTACTAATAAAGGATAATGAAACTGTAATAGATTACTCTATTAAACTTATTGAACTTGTAAACGAGATAAGTATTTTTGGAGAAACCTTTAAAGACAGTAAAGTAGTAGGTAAAATTTTGATTAGCTTACCAACTAGATTTGAGTCCAAGATTTTAGTTATTAAGGAATCTTATTATCTCAAGACTTTAACTATTGCTGAACAAATCAGCAAGCTGCAAGCATAAGAGTAAAAAGCCAGTATAAGGGAAGAAGTAGCTGAAGGATTGTTTCAAGCCAAACATAATCCAAAGCAATATACTAAAGATTCAAGGAAATAAGTCTCAAATAAGAATGATAAGAGTAAATGTGCTATGGGACCTAGGGAATATGCTAAAAGGGGTAAGTTTCCTTAAAACTTATTAGATAACAAATCATTTAGAGAAAGACTGTTGGTACAAAGGGAAGCCTTTAACATAATTTCAGTTTTGCAAAAAGGAATTAGTCAAATGGAAGGAAACTATAAGGCTAAATAGAAGAAACCATGAGGCTAGTCGTCCACATAGCAAGAAAATTTTACATATGAGAAAGAGAAAGAAACTATAAGTTTGTTCATGGCTATTCAAGAAACCTAGAATATCAATAAGCAAACTTTGTTCATTGATTGTGGCTTGGTTGGTACAGTCATGGGTACACCAAATATAATACCTTACCTCTCAAACTAACCTGTAGTCATAGAAGTAAGGGTCGATCTCACAGAGTCTGGTATTACCTTTTGTGATTTTATTAAAGTGGTTTGATAAATAAAAGTAAAACAAAGTAAAAGAGAATGCAAGTAATTAAAAAGAGAGTGATTAATAATAATAAAGGCACTGGTTTCAATTGATATCCACCATTAAGGAATTGCATTGATCATTGAAAACATAATCAATTTTAATTTGAATATCTATAATTGGGATTCTAACCCTGTTCCCCCTTAAGTTTAGTAATTGATGAAAATTGCCTCAATTAGCCTTAATTAATAAGAAATCTTTTAACACATCGGTAAAGTCTAACCTATTAATCGCATAAAGAACTAGAGAAACTGATAGAGCTAAACAAATATAGATACATCGTTTAGTCGTTTATTTACCATAGGTTAAATGATTTATAATTCAAAATCCTTAAGCTTGCCTCTTGAATCACAATAATGAAAACTTTGTTCAAAACATAATTTCATAGTAGATTAAGACAAATAATATACTAGTAGGTCTCTTAGCAATTATATAAATAATCATTGAGAAGAGAAGAGCAGATGAATAATCAATACTAAATTAATATTGAACTATAAAAATTAAATCTAAATCTCACAATGCATGACGATTCTTTAAGGTTTCAATCTTCCTCCACCAACAAAAAGTAAATTAGCTGCACAAGGCGGCCATAAGAAAATCTAGAAAAGAATTGAAAAGATGATTGATAATTTAATGCCTTTGATGCTTTTTTCCCTTTTTTTATAGATTGACTCCTCCTAAATAAGTTAGAATTGTTTTGAGGTCAGTTCTTGACCCATCATGCTTCGATTAAAGCTAAAAAGACCTAAAACTTACAACTTCAGCATGCGTTGCGATGCTGCGAATATTCAAGGACAGAGCACCACATCACTCGAGCTAGCACTACAGTGCTTCGGTTCTCCTACCATGAGGTGCCACGGGGTGCCACGACACTTGGTGTCTCTGATACTTGAGCATCATGGCTCTCTGATTCTAGAAATGCCATAATCATGGTGCTCCAAAAAACCTGTGACACAACACTGTAGCCCTATGTCTCTTCTTTCCATAGCCGTTGAAATCACTTCAATCAGAGTTCAAATGAGAGATATATGCCTCAGTTAGTGACGAATGTTCAAAAATCAGCATTTTTCTATAATTTTCTCTATATTTTCCTCTTTATTCGTCTCAAGACACAAAACTCAATTAATTTCTATTTATTTTATAATTAAATTAAATAAAAAATAACTTAAATCATACTAAAATATGCTTAATTTATAGCATGTCAAATACCTCTCCGCTTACTCTTTTACTTATCCTTAAGCAAATTGATTCATGTGAACAATATTCAATATATGAGATGAGTGAAGGGCTTACCAATGTATTGCCCTCATAGCGAAAATTGTATGCTAATAAAGAAATTTCAAAAAATTTCATGATTTTGTGAAAAATTTAACTCATGCAATTGATGATTTATTTTCAAGAGCCTTGAATGTGTGTGTGTCTTTGATTGGTTTAATTATCTTTTACCCAAATGAGATTATATATCTCAAGAATTGAGTTATGAATCTCTATTTAATTTAGAATTTATATAGGCTTATTTTTTATGCTACTCTCTACTAATGTAGGCTAAAACTACTTTTTAGGATCAAAGAACTTTATTCAGCTTGTAATATGGTTAGGTTACACGGTGAGATATAAGATATAAATTTAAGTTCAATCACCCAGCACCACATGATTAAGTCTAGTTCTTGAGTTTTCTCAAGTTTGGGGTATTTTCTCCTACACTTATTCCCTTGTTTTACTGAATTTAATTCCTTCTTTTCCTTAGTTCTCTAATTCTTTTCTTTCACCCACTACATAGACTTTCATCTATGTTTTAGATTTTTCTTTCCTTTTGAGTTTCCTTTTCTTGCCTTTGTTCCACCCTTCCACCCTTTTATCAATGTAGCTCTACAAAAAAAGTATTCAGAAATTAATCATGGAGTGAGTGGATTAGTTAAAAAAAATAAAGGTATTAATAATAAAATTTGGTTTTGGCTATGTAATGAGTATAGAATAAAATTTTAATTAAGCTCAAATAGAGGCACTAATGATATTTTATTTCTTGAGTTAGGCTTGAAAGGTTCAATCTTATCCAATAATGCCTAAACCATCTCCTAATTAATAGTATCAGCCTAGGATTTGCTTCAAAGAGCATTGAAATAAGTTCTCAAAATTTATTGAGATAATGAAATATGTTGAGTTGTATAAAATTTCTATACGTAAAAGACAAATTAAATACCCAAAGTTATTATTCAAAAGAGTTTCAAGATTCTAAAAAAATGGAAAATAATAAATTTTAAAGAAATTAAAATTACACATAACCATGACTTTCCTACATCTTTCAAGAGCTAGTGACAATTTCAATAGTTATATTATTGGCTATTGGTTCTATGTAACACAAATTCATAGATTGAGATAAAGTCACATGCTTATACCATTTAATAACTGGAATAAAAGTGCATAGATCATAGAAGTTTACTATAGCAAGCAGCTAAGTAAATAGTGCACAAATATATGATTTATTATATAGTCATCCAGCTTAATCATAAAGTAACCCCCTCACACTTAATAATTTATATTGAGTTAGGCTGAGGATCTCTGTTCACTCCTATAAATTTTTAATGGTATGCTAGGGTTGTGGTGGAGCTGAACTACTACCAAGTTTCTCTATAGCCAATGGCTGAACACCAAACTCATCATGTGCTACTTCTTCATAACCTTTATATTTCTAAATGTCTGTGTAAGAGATAGGTTTCATTGGCTAGATGAGACCCTCAGTTAAGTCTAAACCTACTTCAACATTTCCACATAGACCAGTGATTAAATTAGGGGCAAAGAAGGTTCCGCCTCGAGAATGAATGCATCTTAACATTTTCCTGTAGATAATTTTGCCCACGTCAATTGAAAATCTCTTTAGTATGGCATAAATCAAAATGGCCTTGTCTTGCCTGACTTGACTCATGTTCAAGCTGAGCATGAATTTAGCCACCACAAAATAGTGCCAAGTTTTAACTACTTTATTCATATATGCCTTTGCAAAAAACACATGTTAGCCATTGTTATCTAATTTCCAGGAAGCCCTTCTATGGCACAAGGTGCATATAATATCGCCAAAATCAATTTCTGATTGAAGAAGTGAAGATTATTCATCATCTTTAATATTAAGCAGAGAGTAAAACCTGTTGATTACATGAGGGGTAAACTTCACCATCTTGCTTCTGACCTGTGCTTAGGGGTGAGCATAACCCAAATAAACAGATTGAATCCTCTCAAATCTGACCCAAAAAGTTGCATTTTGGGTAGATTGAATCGGGTTGACATATTCAAATGGGTTAGATTTTTTTAAACTTTTAGGTTCACCAGTTTTAATTGGGTCAAGGTTTTTGGACCCGAAATAACCCGACCTGACCGATGAGTTATATAAAATTGTTTTGAATAAATGCACATGAATGGTTGTGGTTGAGTGGTGTGGGCGTTTTGCTTGGCCACGATGGCCTGGGTTCAAGTCCAATCGCGGCACCTTGACTTCATTGTTTCTTTTTTAAAATTTTTTGTACCTAAAATAACAAAATGATATTGTTTCCCCTAGTATATAAATTTTTCCTTGATTCTTCACTCTCACTCATAACCTGAACCCTGAAACCCTACCCCTCACCCTTCAACCTTTAATGTACTACTCCAACCATCCACCATCCCTGTCTCCTCGCGTCCTAAAACTATTACTCAAGCCATGCCACCAATTTCAGGCTTTCAAATCCGGAGAGTAAAGAGTCAAAGATGTCGTCTCCACCTAGCATGATTTTCTACCATTTGCCTCAACCACCACTGTGAATATGTAAATGACTCTTTATAAATTGTTGAACCCTCAGCCTCCATTGCGAAGAAGGCAAGCCTGCAAAGTTTACTATTTACCTTGACCTCAATCATGAGTAATTGCTCGCAAATCACAAACCCTCGACCTCTACCATAAAGAAGAAGCCATGCAAGTAAACTTTCATATCTAAAGATTTCTAGATCTAGAGACTCCTCACAATAAATCTTATGGCCTCTACCATCATTTTCTCTATGGTTTTTGATATCAGATAAGTGCACGGTGCATAGCTTTTTGCGTAGAAATTTAATTTATTTGATTTAGTACAGTAGATTGTGAATCAATGAGAAATTTGTCTTATTAATTATTTTCACTGCACTTTCTTTTTTGGAATCATGAATGATTATGCAAATGTTAAAGACTTGTTCTTTCTACGATGGATTGCTTGGGTGACCCACCAACCCGACAGTGATTTCCTTTGATTGACTAAACCCGACTTGATCGGTTGGCTCAAAATCATGGTCAGATTTGGGTGGGTATTTTGCAACCCAACCATTATTTGTTCAGATTAAGAATTTAACAGAACCCGACCCAACCCAACCCATTCTCACCCCTACCCATGCTTTATAGCGCTCAAGCACTGTAACATTGGAGTAAAATTCCTGTACTACTAGTATGACTCCTGATTCTGGACTCTTGCAAAAAATTTCTCAACTCCTTTAGAGAATATTGTCTCTATTAGGCATACCAGTGGTGATAATAAATCCTCTTTCTGGAATGATGGATTTATGAATTTATGAACCACCACTTTGATATGGTGTTGATAGATTTCCTCATTCATATATGCCTTACTATCGAATGCAGGAGGATCATTTGATTGGTTCTTCCTCTTAGAGAGGGCTAGTTGTGAATTCGTAGAAGCCATTTATCTTTTGAAACTTCACTGGGACCTTTTATCGAACAGCTGGTGTGCACTCCAATTGAGCTTGATTCTCTACTAAGAAGATGAAGAATGGATGTGCATTAGGAAACCCTTGAGAAATCTAATAATTACTAACCAAATGCTGAAAGAGATGATTAATCCTATAAAATATGAAGTAAAATCACTTAATCCATGTAAATAAACATAATTTAAGCTTAATGGAAGTGATATAATGCAAGTTATGGTGTTTAGGGATGAGTTTGAGTGAAAAGAGGGATGAAAGGGGAGATAGGGTTGTAACCCTCTTATAAAGAGCATCACGAAACTCTTTGCTGGAATGTGGAGAAGTGCAACGCTCTCCCTTTATGAGGATTGAGCATTGCAGCACTCACCTAGCTTGGATGATGGGTGCCTCGGCACTTTGCGTCTGCAGTTCAAATTTATATATATATATATATATATATATATATATATATATATATATATATATTAAATAAATAAAAGAAAGAAAAATATGAATAAGAAGAAGAAGAGATGTTTTTAGGTTGTCTTCTAACTAGCGCCTTTGTTTAACGTCATTGGCTCGACATAAACTCATAGAATCAATGAGGGTCTTAAAGAGTTACCCATTGTAGTTTCTTTTACTGAAATCCTTCATAAAATGATTTAAACTTGTGGCCATTGACTTTGAAGCTATTCTAATTATCCATACTTTTTACTTCAACTGCACCATAAGGAAAAATATTAATAACAATAAATGAGCCCTTCCATCTAGAATGTAACTTACCTAGAAATAATCGAAGCCTAGAATTATAGAGGAGGACTTTCTGTCCTTTAGTAAACTCCTTATGTGAAATCATACGATCGTGTAGGAGTTTAGTTTTGGCCTTATAGATATTTGCATTTTCATAATCCTCGTTTCTTATTTCCTTCATTTCCTAAAGCTACAATTTCCTATATTCTCCACTTTCTTCTATATTCATGTTAAATTTCTTCATAGCCCAAAATGCTCTATGTTCTAATTCAACTGGAAGATGAAAAGTTTTTCCAAATACTAACCTATATGGAGACATACTAATTGGAGTCTTATATGCTTTTCCATATGCCCAAAGAGCATTATCTAATATGAGACTCTAACTCTTATAGTTGGAACTTATTGTCTTAATAATGATATTTTTTATTTCCCTGTTGGATACCTCAACTTGCCCATTGGTCTTAGGGTGGTATGCAGTTGATGGCTTATGAGTGACATTATATTTTTTAATAGGGATTCAATAGTACTATTGCAAAAATGCATCCACCTGTCGCTTATTAATGTTCTTGGGATCCCAAATCTGGAGAAAATATGAGATTTAATAAAATTCGCAACCACTTTAGAATCATCAATCCTAGTGGGTTTAGCTTCCACCCACTTTGAGACATAATCCACAGCTAGCAAAATATAATTATATCTAGATGATCAGGAAAAATGTCCCATGAAATCAATACCCCAAACATAAAAAATTTCACAAAATAATATTGGTGTTTGTGGTATCTCATTTTTCCTAGATATATTACCTGTTTTTTGACAGTTTGTACATGACTTACAAAAACAATATGAATCTTTGAATAGAGTAGGCTAGTAAAAGCCGCAGTCTAACACTTTCTTTGATGTCATTTTTACCCCAAAGTGTCCTCCACATACATAAGAATGGTAGAAGGTTAGAATTGATAAAACTTCAGAGTCAGGAATACACCTTATAATTTGATATGAGCATTGCTTCCATAGGTAAGGATCATCCCATATGTAGTATTTGGCATCACTCTTAATCCTATTTTTAACTTCCCTAGTCAAAAGATGAGGTAACTGATTAGTAGCCTAATAATTTACAATATTTGCATACCATGGCATATGAACTGAAATTGAAAATAAACTTTCATCTGGGAATGATTCTTCAATTTTTAGTTTCTCCTCCACATGTGTCAGACGGCTTAGTTGATCTGCTACATTATTTTCAGACTTTTTTTTATCTATAATTTCTAGATCAAATTATGTAAAAAGTAACACCTATTTAATTATCTTGGGTTTATCTTCCTTTTTTATCACCAAATATCTCAAAATTGCATGATCAGTAAAAATAATAATTTTAGTACATATTAAATATGATCTAAATTTTTTTAATGCAAAGACAACAACTAAGAGTTCTTTTTCAATGGTGGTATAATTCTTCTAGGCATAATGCAATATTCTGGAGCCATAATATATCACAGGGGATGCCTTTCCAACTATTTGGCCAAGTACTGCTCCAACTACATGATCACTAGCATCACACATAATTTTAAAAGGGAGGATCCAATCTGGTGCTTGGATGATTGGAGCTAAAATCAAAGATTCCTTCAATTTGTCAAAATCTTCTCTGCATTCTTCATCAAATTTAAAAGGTACATTTTTTTTGAAGCAATTTGCACATAGGTGCTACTTTCTTAGAGAATTCCTTTATGAATCTTTTATAAAAACCTACATGATCAAGAAAATAACGAACTTCCTTCACACAAGTGAGATAAGGTAGAGTTTGTATAATATCAATTTTAGCTTTATCTACCTCTATTACCCTTTTAGAGACAATATAACCAAAACTATACCTTGTTTAACCATAAAATGACATTTTTTAGAATTTAGAACAAGGTTAGTTTCTTGACATCTTTTCAAAATTAATAATAGATTATGTAAACAATCATCGAATGAATCCCCTAAAATTGAGAAATCATTCATAAATTTCTCAATAAATTTTGTAAGGTAATATGAGAATATGCTAACCATACACCTTTGAAAAGTGGCAAGGGCATTACAAAATCAAAACGGTATATGCCTATTTGTGAATGTCCCAAATGGACAAGTTAAGGTTGTCTTTTTCTAGTCTTCAGGTGTGATTACCATTTGAAAATATCCTGAATATCCATCAATAAAATAGTAGTAAGGTTTACCATCTAACGTTTCAAGCATTTGATCAATAAAAGGTAAAGAAAAATGATCTTTTTGGGTTACAGAATTTAGTTTTCTATAATCCATACAAGCCCTCTACCCATTTTGAATCTGGATGGGTACCAATTCCTTGTTTTGATTTTTCACCACAATTATTCATGTTTTCTTGAGAACCACTTGTACTAGACTCACCCAATGACGGTTTGAAATAGGGTATATTGCCCCAACCTCCAACAGTTTAAGAATTTTCTTCTTCATTACCTCCATCATAGGAGGATTTATCCTTCTTTGGGGTTGTTTAGATGGTTTAGCTCTTTCCTCCATTAATATTCTATACATACATGTGGAAGGGCTTATTCCCTTTAGATCAGTTATGGTCTATCCTATTGTAGTTTTGTGCTTTTTAAGAACTTGAATTAATTTCTCCTCCTGATCAGCTTTAAGCTTGCTAAAGATAATAACAGAAAGTGTTTCTCCTTCTCCCAAAAATATATATTTGAGGTGATTAGGAAGTGACTTTAGTTCAGAAGTAGTAGCCTGCACAACAAAAGGTAAAAGAGTAGTATTAAAAATTGATAATTCTATGTAAGGAACCTTACTTGTTGGTGGTCCTATTGAAAAATCATTTAGTGCAGCCAATTCCTCCTTTGTTTCTACATCCAAGTCTATCTCACCATCATCTTCCTCTATGGATTTGCTCACATTCACCTCCAGTTTATCCTTTTCACCTAATTCAAACACTTCATGTGCCAAAGAATCAATGACATCAATAGAATAAACAAGAGTATCATCACTTAGGTGTCTCATGGCCTCATACATATTAAATTTTATGACTTCACCATCAAATTCCATAGTGAGTGTGCCATTGTGAACATCTATCTTGATTTTAAATTTTTTCAAAAATGGTCTCCCTAATAATATTGGAGAAGTAAAATCATCATTTTTTATATCAAGCACATAAAAATCTGCAAGAAAAACTAAATTATCTACTTGTACTAAGGCATCCTCAATTACTTTCTTAAGATATGCATTAGACTTGTCTGCTAATCAGATTACCACATTAGTAGAATTTAATGGTCCCAATTTCAAAGAAGTATAGATAGAATACGTCATGACATTTATAAAAGCTCCTAAATCTAACATAGCCTTTTCAACACAAGTATTCTCAATCTTGCATGGAATAGTAAAAATACCTGGATCCTTGAATTTAGTGGGGAGTTTTATTTGTATTATGGAAGATACATTCTGACTCATCTATACCTTTTCAAATCTCTTCAATTTTTACCTTCTTTTTTTATTACACAGTTCTTTTAAGAACTTAGCATATCTTGGCACCTGTTTAATATAATATAAAAAGGGAATATTAACTTCACACTTCTTAAATGTTTTATATAAGTCAGAAGTTTTCTCATGTAGCCTATTTTCTTTAAAAGTTTCTAGAAAGGGAGGAACTACTTCATAATCTGAAGTAGATGGAGACTTACCTATAGATGCTTCATTCTCCTTGATTGTTTTATCATGTTCCTTGGGAGAAGAGGGTGATGGTGACCCTTCAATTTCCTTACCATTCCTTAAAACAATTACATTAGTATTTTTTCTTAGATTTACCACAGTTTGAGAGGGAAACTTATCTAAATTTTGAGCATCTAACCGACTAATTGTGGTTATTAGTTGACCCATTTGAGTTGCCAAGTTCTGAATTCTAGTTCTTGTCTCTTGTTGAAATTGGTTAAAATCATAATTTCTTCCAAAGAATAACTTACATAGAAATCTTGAGATATATTCTGTCTAGGATAATAGACTTGTTGGTTATGTTGAAAATTTGTAAAATTTTGTCCTGTAGGCCTATTTTGTGCATTCCCATACTTAAAGTTAGGATAATCCTTCTATCCAAGATTATATGTATTACAATAAAGATCATAACTCTTTGGTTGTCTAAGGAAATCTCCTGCAACATTAGCTTGTTCTATGGATTCTTCTTGAAGTGTAGAGCACATATGAATTAAGTGTCCCATTGTTAAACATATTTTACAGATTTTAACTTGCTGCGGTGTACCTATAGCCATTTAGCACACAAGAGAGGCAAGTTCTGATATATGTTGCTGAAAAGAAGAAGTACTTACCTTCTCGGCATGTCTAATTGGAGAATCATGCCTAATGTCAAATTTTTGGGAGTTGCCAGCCATATTTGATATAAAAATTTTGGCTTCTTTAGGAGTTTTATCTATTAGTGCTCCTCCACTAGCTGTATTTATCATACTCCTATCTCCCTACAAAAGATATTTATAGAAATATTGAATTAGTAGCTACTCACTAATATGATAATGTGGGCAGCTTGCACAAAATTTTTTAAACCTTTTCCAATATTCATAAAGTGTCTCTTTATGTAATTGCCTAATGTCGCATATTTCTTTTCTTATATTAGCAGTTCTAGATGCAGGGAAATAACGTTTTAAAAATATTTTCTTCGTCTCATTCCAAGTGGTGATAGTGCTAGATGGTAAATAATATAGCTAATCTTTGACTGGGTCTTTTAATGAAAAAGGAAAAGCCCTGAGTTTAATTTGTTCCTTAGTCACTTCAAGGGAGCTTCATGCTGGTACATACCACATGAAATTCCTTTAAGTGTTTAAGTGGGTCTTCACTTGCAAGACCATGAAAATTAGGTAAGAGATAAATTTATTCAAATTTCAATTCAAAATTGACATTCTCATCAATATTAAAAAAAGTAATGCATAAGGGTTGCTGATGCAAAACTAGAGCTACAAGTTCCTTCAAAGTAAGGTGCTTAACCATGATTACTTCCTCCTTTTCTTGATCAATGTCCTCTTGAAGTCCTCTTCTGTGCTTGTATATAGATTTTTAAATATTTGAATTGAATTGTAAATCTTGAAAGTTAGCAGAACGAGTCACATGAATAAATCAAAGTAAAAATCACAGAAAGGTAATAGATGTAGTCCCTAGCAATAGCGCCAAAATTTGGTTGGTATTGTCATAGCTACACCAAATATAATACCTTACCTCTCAAACTAACCTGTAGTCATAAGAGTAAAAGTCAATCCCACAGAGACTAATATTACCTTTTGTGATTCTAATAAAGGACTTTGGTAAAAAAAAAGTAAAATAAAGTAAAAGAGAGTGCAAGCAATTAAAAAGAGAGTGATTAATAATAATAAAGGCGCTAGTTTCAGTTGATATCCACCGTCAAGGAATTGCATTAATCATTAACAGTATAATCAATCTTAATTTGAATATCTGTCGTTGGGATTCTAACCCTATTCCTCCTTAAATTTAGTAATTAATGACAATCGCCTCAATTAATCTTAATTAATAAGAAATCATTTAGCACATCAGTAAAGTTTAACCTATTAATCGTGTTAAGAACTAGAGAAACTGATAGAGCTAAACAAATATAGACACATCGGCTATATCTAATTTAGTCGATTATTCACCATAGGTTTAATGATTTATAATCCAAAATTCTTAAGGCTACTTGCCTCTTGAATTACAATAATGAAAACTTTGTTCAAAATATAACTCGACTGTAGATTAAGACAAATAATATATTAGTAGGCCTCCTAGTATTTATATGAATAATCATTCAAAAGAAAAGAAAATATGAATAATCAATACTCAATTTAAATTGAACTAATAAAATCAAATCTAAATCTCACAATGCATGAAAATTTCTTGAGGTTTCAATTTTGTTCCACCAAACAAAATGTAAATTAACAGCATAGGACTATAAGAAAATCTAGAGAAGAATTGAAGATATGATTGAGAGTGTAATGCCTTTGATGCTTGCTTTTCCCCCATTTTATAAATTGACTCCTCTTAAATGAGGTAGAATTGTTTCTAGGCCAGTTCCTGGCCTATCGGGCTTCAATTGAAGTTAAAAAGACCTATAAATCCGACTTTAGCATTTTGGTGCAGCGGCAGGCACTGCAGTGCTGCGAGAATTCAAGGATGGGGTGTCACAATGCTCGAGCTAGCACCACGACGCTTCAGTTCTCCTGCCATGGGGCGTTGCGATGCTGCGACGCTTGGTGTCTCTAGTAATTAGGTGCCGCGATGCCCTCGTTTTGGAAATCCCAGTGTCGTGGCACTCCAAAAAACCTGTGATGCAGCGCCATGGTGCCCAAAAACTTCTAAAATTTGTGAAAGTATCAAACACAAAAGTTGTACCTCTATGTCTCTTCTTGCCATAGCTATTAGAATCACCTCATTTGAAGTTCAAATGAGAGGGATATCCCTCAATTAGTGATGAAGGTTCGAAAATCAGTATTTTTCTATAATTGTTTCTCTATTTTCCACTTCTTTCCCTCTTTATTCTTCCTAAAAACAAAACACAAAACTTAATTAATTTTTATTTATTTTATATTTAAATTAAATAAAAATTAACTTAAATCATGCAAAAAACATACTTAATTTATAGCATGTCATGACTATACTAGTCACATGTCCAAAGATAAGCACTTGTTCAGTGATTGTGACTGGTTTGTGAAAACAAAAATGAAGGTTAGCAATGGTTAAGTGGTTCAGGTAGAATGGATGGGTTCAGTGGCAGTGAACACTAAGTAAGGTATATAATACATTCATGATGTACTATTTATACTTTTCTTATCTCAACATTTGTTAAGTGTAGCAAAAATGTTCATTAATAGATATTCACTATCATTGAAAAGGAAGTTTTGCTATGCTTATGATTCTCTTGATTGCTAAAGTGACTATAATTGATAAAGCTTTTCCTCTAAATTGGAATAGTAGGAAAGATATAACTAATTTTATAAAAAGAGATGAGTCTCGTATTTGGCACAAAAGATATGGACATTTTAATTTGGCTTCTATATGGCACATGTAGATGAATGAATGGGCTAACTAGGGATTTACCTTAGATTCAAGAGTCAAGTGATGTGTGTTCTACTTGTCATTTAGGAAAATTACAATGGCAATCTTTTCCAAAATGTACAGGTTTGAGAGCTAAGGAAAAGCTATAACGGTTTAACTTAAAAGTAATTTTGGGATAAAATTGAAACTCGACTCAAATATTAGGGATGAAAAGAATACTTTATCTTGTTTTTTAAAATGAAAAGTTATAACGGTTTAACTTAAAAGTAATATTTTTTATTGAAAAATGGACAATAAATGAGTTTGACCATCTCTGGCTTGTTTAACCTAAAACCCTCAAGCTATTAGATATGGGCTTCAATTCAAAATATGTACTAGCCTATTTAATAAACATGCCAGCCCATTTATCGATAGCTCATGACAATGGGTGACATTGATAACTATTGACTTTGTGGATGTAAATTAAAAGTGGAACAAAAAATACTAAAAGAATTTATGAAACATCAATTAAATTTTGAGCTATAGTAAAATTAATGAGATAATTAGTTGTTGATATACTTACCTATGGTAACTTCTTGTAGTAACTCATTGTTTTTTAACTAGAGATTATTCTTTTAGTTTTATGTACATCGATGGTGTCAAAATGGGGTTAGGTCCCTTGGGTTGTTTTGGCTCAATCTTGTCAATGGATGGGGTTGGACTACCATATCCCTTATCATTTGGAACAAGGGCTTTTATCCTGACTCCATTTCAACCCTTAGGTTGAGGTGGATGGAGTTGAGACAGTCTCAATGTTTTGTCATTAAAACTTTATGTGTTATACAATTTCTTTGAGTATGAGTGCTTTTATACAAATTTACACATTAAATACTCTTCATATTTAATCTTAGCAACAAGGAAAAAATAATTAAAAAAAATTCACCTTTTCTTCCTTTTGTATTGTAATTAATGTATCTATAATTATTTTTTGGTTGTTGTAAAATTCAAAATTATTTGTTTGTAATGGATGAGTACCGACTACCTTAATTTCAAAATTTTAGGTTTTTTATTGTATTTTTTCATTAATAATATATGAATTGAGAAGTGAGATGAATAATTAACAATTCTGTGATCTAAATTAATAATCAAGACTAAATAATTATAGGTAATTTTACATTATGAGATAAATATTTGATAAATATTTTACTATATTTTATATTCTAAATACTAAACTTATTTTATAAATTTTAAATAATAATACTCAAATATAAACTAATTTGAAAACTCAAACTCTTATATACTAACTTTTAAATCTTAAAATCTAAAACATAATTTTTAAACCTTAATTCATAATTTTTAAAGACCTTGAGAGCACTTAAATGATTATATAAAACTATAAGAAGTTGAATGACACACTTTAAATGAAAAGAAATAAACTAATTTTGGACTAAATTAAAGAAGAGTAAATTATAATTTATTTAAATAAAATGACCTACATTAACCTTTATAAAAAAATTTAATTGGTCAATCCTAATGTGACCTAGTCAATTAAAATCTAACACATTGTTTGTTGGGTCAGTCCATTTGACTTTTTTTATTTTATTGAAGATATTGTATAAAAAAGAAGAATTAAATCTGTATAAAATAAAACTTATAATATTTATAGTCACAAAAGTGTCACATGAGTCAATGATAGATCCCACGTTTGCAAACTTTGAATATTGTCACGGACTTTGTTCAAAGAAAAAAGAAGATGATATTGTTATGTACAATTGAACAAGGCTATATACAGCTATTTTGAGGAACAAACCAACATATGACATCCCTTACAGAGCTCTACCGGAGTGCGTTAATCTAAACACATGAAAACGGAGTATTCGTTTCACAGTAGTACTTTGTCTGCAAGAACCAGTGAACTGATAAAGGAGGCTTAAATATTAAGAGTACCAACTGAAGATTCTCTTTATGCTTGCAAGCAAAATCAATCGCCTCCTTTGTCTATGTAAACAGATTTCAAGTTCTCATCCTATTTCTCATTTACCGCCTCTCCGTTATCTCCCACCTCGACCTTCGTTGAGTCAAATCAAGCAAGCCCATGCTCACATTATTGTCTCCGGCATTTCCAGCGATACCCGGTTCATGGGTCATCTTCTTGCTTACCTTTCTTTGTCTTCGTCGATTCCACTTCACTATTGCTTCGCAATCTTCCAAACAATCAGCTTCCCAAGTGTCTTCGCCTTCAATAATATGATTCGATGCCTCGCCAAGGGAAAGTCACCTTATGATTCCGTTGCTTTATATACATCATTGCATCGGAGTTGCTTGAAACCCAATAAGCACACTTTCACCTTTGTGTTGCAAGCTTGTAGCAAGGCTTTGGCTTTAAATGAAGGGGTTCAAGTTCACGCCCATGTGATCAAGCTTGGTTTTGGAGAAGATTTGTTCATTCGAAATGCCTTGATTCACCTGTACTGTGCTTGTTCTAGAGTTGAATGTTCAAAACGGTTATTTGAGGAAGAAGCCCTCCGTAGAGATGTAGTCACTTGGAACTCAATGATCGCGGCTTTGTTGAGAGACGGACAAATAATTGTTGCAGAGCAAATGTTTGGAGAAATGCTGGAGAAGGATGTCATCTCTTGGAGTACGATGATTAAGGGGTATGTCCAAAATGGACTCTTGGAACAAGGGCTGGAGTGCTTTAAAGAGATGAGAGCTAAAGGCATAAGACCAAACGAGGCGATATTGGTTACAATGATTTCAGCTTCCGCCCAGTTGGGTTTGCTTGGGCATGGTCGTTTTATTCATTCTACCATTGAGTCCTTGAATTTTCCTTTGACCGTCCCCATTGGAACATCTCTAATTGACATGTATGCAAAGTGTGGTTGCATTGAAAAGTCAAGATTCTTGTTTAATGATATGCCCAGGAAGGATATTTGGACTTGGAATGTAATGATTTGTGGTTTAGCTTCACATGGTCATGCAAAGGAAGCGCTTGCACTCTTTCAGAACTTTATAAGTGAAGGTTTCTGTCCCAGCAACATAACTTTTATAGGGGTCCTAAATGCTTGTAGCAGAGCAGGTTTGGTTAGTGAGGGCAGGCATTTCTTTAAGTTAATGATAGATGATTATGGCATTCAACCAGAGATGGAGCACTACGGATGCATGGTTGATCTTTTTGCTCGTGCTGGTTTAATGAATGAAGCCTTTCAGTTGATTGAGACAATGGCGGTTCCACCAGACCCTGTATTGTGGGCAACACTCCTTGGTGCTTCTAAGATATATGGATTGGTAGAAATGGGAGAAAAGATTGGGAATAAATTGATACAATTGGAACCAACCCATGATGGGCATTATGTACAATTGGCTGGAATATATGCAAAAGCAAGAAAATGGGAAGATGTAGTTAGAGTTCGCAGATTAATGATTGAGCGAAACACCAATAAAGTTGCAGGTTGGAGCTTGATTGAGGAGCAGGGTAGAGTTCATCGCTTTGTTGCTGGAGACAGAGAGCATGAGCGTTCTTCAGAAATTTACAGATTGCTTGAAACAATAGGACTGAGGATAGTTGAAGCTGGTTACTCACCAAATATCTCACCAGTATTGCATGATATAGGGGAAGAAGAAAAAGAAAATGCAATTAAAGAGCACAGTGAGAGATTAGCAATTGCTTTCGGTATTCTAGTAACAGAAGTTGGTGATTGCATCAGAATTGTGAAGAACTTGAGAATTTGTGAGGATTGTCATGAAGTGAGTAAGATAATTTCCAAAGTGTTTGAGAGAGAGATAGTAGTTAGGGATGGCAGTAGATTTCATCATTTTAAGGAGGGAAAATGTTCCTGTCTTGATTATTGGTAGAACATGATAAACTCTGTCTTACTTGACCACTAGAAGATAATTTATTTTCCTTCTGCTTGCTGTTTGGATTATTATTACACTGAATTTTAAATGATGTGGTTGATGTATAATTCAAACTTGAATAAGGACCAAGTGTTAGCATGATATATAAGAAGAGAGGCTTTTGCTATCTGTATCCAACACTAATGAATGCACTGGTAGTAAGCACAGAATGTTTCAAGATGAAGGAGAGGCATGTGATAAAGTTACACATATTCTGCCTATTGTGTTCAGCTTCAGGCGAATTGCATTTACTTTGCTAGTTGACGATGGTCAATTAATTCATTTCATAATTGAATCCTCTAATTTACCAATAAACCATTTTCATAGGAACAATTCCGATGGAGAAGCAAGCAATATATGTTGGAATTCAACATTCAAAACTCTTGTTTATGATATGCAAAGCAGCGTTTCTGGACATGGATTGCCAAGAATAGGATTTCTAGATGTGGACTGCAGTGATTTCTGGGTTAGTCTGACTTGGTCATGCACTAAGCATGCTAGTTCTCTTTCGGAAGTTGACAAGTGACTTGTTCTTTCCGACAAAGATAACTTTCATACAGGTATTAAATGCTCGTAGTAAAGCAGCTTTAATTATTGAAAGCTGGAATTACTGAGTTAATGAAGTATAATGATGGCATTCAACCAGAGGTGGTGTATTATGGGTGCATCGTTCATCTTCCAGCATGAACTTGTTTCATAGACGAAGGTGACAATGGTGGTTCTATTAGCCCCTTTATTGGGGTTGCAACTGCCTAATGCTTGTAAGATTCATGAACCAGTATAAATGGGGGAAAGGATTGGAAATAAGATGATGTAGTTAGTTGAAACGACAATGGGCATTGTTTATAATTCCAAAAGCAAGAAAATGGGAAGATGGATTGGACAAAATATTGTTCATAGAACTGCACATTGAATCTTGATTGAAGCTTAGGGAATCATTCAAAACTCAGAAGCAATAGGACCAATAATGGCTGAAGCTAAACCTCATACCTGTGTTACATTTTATAACATGCGGAGACAAAGAAAATGCAATTAGTAAAGGTAAGCAAATGAATTTGGTATTTTAGTTACACATGTTGGAGATTGCACAAGAATAGTGACGATTGTCATGCACTGATCAAGCTTATCTCTAAAGTGTTTGGGACAGATTATGCTTAGAAACTTTTTGATAATTCATCATTTGAAGGATGAAATATGTTCCTATCTATGATATAGTTTAGAACACTATTAACTGCTATTTATTTCAAAGTGAGAGAGTTGTCATGAAGTGATTAATATAGAGTGGCATGTGCATACTACTAATCAGATCTGAAATTTAATCTCTTGCTGCTGACCAATGAGTCATTATTTCATAGGATCTTTATGTAATAGATACATAATTCAAATAGGACAGTTGAAACTAATTTTTAGGATGAACAAAATAGAGAACTGCTCTAGAGTCAAGAAACTTGAGATCACACTTCAGCTAATTGTTTTCAACACTGTAGACTGCACTGGTGACAACTGACAATGAAGAGTTTTCACATGAATATAAGGTTATAATTTTGTTCTTTAACTTCTAATTAGGAGTAATAGTTTCTTGACTTTTGACCATTTTATGTTTACAACAACCATACATGCAATATTATTCCATATGCATAAAATTTTGAATTGTACATAACATAAACATCCTATTTAATAAAAAAAGACTTAATTATTATTATTTTTACATAACATAAACCCCACTTCTTGAACTTCTACATGCGGTTCTCATAATTTATTAGTCTTTAAATGTATTGTTGAATATTTAATTTGATTTGATTGACTGTTTTCTAATTTATTGTATTAAAATTAATATAAATAGATGTATTATTAGAAGTCATCGGTTATTTTTTTTATTTAAAGAATTATAATAATTATCTTGTCCCTTAATTACAAGAATTATAATTTATATTCATAATTATCTATTTATTTATAATTTTGTCTAAAAATATCATTTATATAGATTATCTTTTACAATTTTATTTTTCTCTAATTTAGAACTGTGATAAAAACACAAAATCAGACCTTTTTTTTTTTTTTTTATCAGTTTATTGTTTTCTTCAAAGAAAAAAAAGGGAAAAAATCCTAAGCAGATTGTCGCGTCAAGGGTCGTTCCAACCTCTGCAAAGATTGGTTCTGCTTGCGAGAAGGCATGGGTTCTGTTCAGAACCCAAAAACTGGCTGACCCACCACCGTCGGAGTATCTCCGGTCACCGTTGTCGGTGCTGTTCATGCCCAAACATCCTAGAACGCGTCGATATCCTCTCTTCAATCAGCATCTTTCCTATGTACTACCTATACAGTGCCGAAAAGTCATCTTTGACATCTACCAGTCGTTGCTTTCACTCTTTGCTCCTAGTTCGTGGTATTGCTTTGCAGTTCGTGGTGTTTCTCTGCTCCCAGTTCGGCATTCTGTTATCTGTTGGTGACATTTTGCTTGGACTGGTTTGTTTTTTGAATTGATTTCTTCATCTTGATGGCAACCTCATGCCTCTAAAATGGGGAATTCTCTCTCCTATTATATCTAGATCTCTTGTGATTACTATAAAAAAATTAAATGGGTCAAATTATTTTTCATGGACTATTTCTACTGATCTGTGTTTCTTGGTCGGTCAAGGTCATAAAAACTATTTAATAAAAGAATTACACGATATTCTTGAAATTGATTGACTTGTTTGAAAAAAATTAAATTATTAGTTAAGTGGTTTGTTATGCATTATGTCGATTTTAAGCTATTGAACTTGTCATATTTTTTGAAAAAAAAAAAATTTCTCTGTACTAATGACATTCAATGATATCATTCGGTAATAGAAAAGATGATGAGTATGAAACATGTTAACTCATATGGGAATAGTTGTTTAGGCTTGATTCAATCTGTAAATGAAGAGTTTAATAAATTGTTACTTATTATTGTTGATCTTAGTGAACAAGAGAACAACGGAATAAATTCTTTACAATCTTCACTCTCGTCGGATTAAAACCTGAACTTGAATCAGTTTGTGAGTAAAGTCTCCTGACATTCTATTATTCGACAATGTATTTGTTCACTTGTTGCGTGTTTTAGGACCAGCTTCTTTGAAGACAAAAGGTATATTATTTGATCCCTCTGTTCTTGCTTCCCATGTTTCAAATCACAGTATAATAAGTAATATTGACTAAGATGGTAGACGTAATCGAGGATGACGCTCTCAG
The DNA here is from genome assembly GCA_037074535.1 of Gleditsia sinensis. Taxonomy (NCBI): domain Eukaryota; kingdom Viridiplantae; phylum Streptophyta; class Magnoliopsida; order Fabales; family Fabaceae; genus Gleditsia; species Gleditsia sinensis. The sequence goes on from CM073472.1 coordinate 53,989,134, forward strand.
TGCACCTACTATCATAAACCTAGTCATAATCGGGATAGGTGTTATTCTTTGTATAGTTGTCCACCAAAAGCTGCTTATATTGTTTAAGGAGACAACTTTAAAACTGTTCCACCATCTACAATAGTTTCTTTGTTTAGAGTAGATTATTAGGAATTTTTGCAATATTATGTCAATAAAAATGTTGGTAATTATGTTGTTTGTCTTATACAGTCTTCTCATTCTCTAGGATTTTGGATTCTAGACTCAGGTATTTTAGATCATATTTTTGATAACCCTTATCTTTTCTCAAAACTAAATTTTATTTTTCTTCTCTTCCTATTGTTATTCTTGCTAATTGTTCTAAATCTATTACCAAATGTATTGGCCAAGTACAACCGTTTCATTCCTTACCTCTTGAGTCTATTCTTTACATCCCTGATTGTCCTTTCAATCTCATCTCTATTAGTAAACTTATTCGAACTCTAAATTGCTCTCTATTTTTTTATGATTCTCTTGTGCTTATACAAGATCAGAGCATTGGTCAGACGATTAAAATCAGGCATGAATCAAAAAGGCTATATCATCTCACTATGTCCACATTTCCAGCAGTCTGCACTACCTCTACTTTTCTAACTATGCTTCATCATCATTTAGGGCACCTTACCCTTCATAAATTGCAACAAATAGTGCATAGTCTTTCTTCTTTAGAGTTCTTAGATTGTGAATCATGTTAGTTGGGTAAAGATATATGAGTTTTTTTCCCTAAACAGAGTCAAAGTAAAGTTGAGTTCTTTTTAGTTCATACTGATGTTTGAAGACCTAATTTTCATCGTTTTTTAAGTATTTTTGTGACTTTCATTAATGATTACTCACAATGTACTTTGTTGTTTATAATAGAGGATCGATATGAATTGTTTTCTATTTTTAGAAAATTTTATTTTAAGATTCGTATTCAATTTAATATGTTAGTTAAAATTTGGTGAAGTGATAATGCACGTGAATATTTTTCTACTTTTTTTCAAAATTTTGTAACTATGCAGGGTATGCTTCATCAATCCTTTAGTGCTCACACACCACAGTAAAATGGTGTAGTAGAACATAAATATCGCCATTTAATTGAGACAGCTTGCACTTTATTACTTCATCACCATGTTCAATTTTCTTTTTGGAGTGATGTAGTTCTTACAACCTGTTATTTAATCAACCGTATGCCATCCTTAGTGCTCCAAGGCTAGGTCTCTCATTTTCTTATATTTCCAAATCAACCATTGTATCATCTCACTCCTCGCGTCATTGGATGTATTTGTTTTGTTCATAATCATATTTCCAATTATGATAAACCTGCTGTTAAATCTTTTAAATTCATTTTCTTAAGCTACTCTAGATTGCAAAAATGGTACTGATGTTACTCTCCTTTAATTCGTCAATTCTTTGTATTTGCAGATGTTACCTTCTTTTAGCAGTCTTTTTATTATTCACCATCTCATTTTATTGATCAATCTATTGTTATTGATACTCTTCCTCTTCCTTATTTCGACTCTTCAAATGTTCATTTGATAGATATTTCAGTTTCACCTATACAATCAATTCCATCCCTTCAGATTTATCGTTGCCATATACCTACCTCCACTCTTGTAGTCCCTATGGATGTTCTTGATGATTCACCACTAGCTCTAACTTCAGAACCTGCTTCAACTCTATCTCTTGCTAATGATCTTTTATTGCCATTAGAAAAGGTATTCACTCTTCTAGTAACTATCTACAATTTTGTGAGTTATCATTAGTTATCCTCTCCTTACTATGCCTTCGTACTCTGTCTTCTGTTTCTATTCCTCAGACTACACAAGAAGTTCTATCTCACTCTGAGTAGCGACAAGCAATGGTTGATGAAATGACTGCACTACAGTCTTGTGACACTTGAGAATTAACACATATCCCACCTGGTAAGTCTATTGTTGGTTTTCATTAAATTTATATAGTTAAAGTTGGACTTGATAGTATTATCGATTGTCTTAAGTCTTGTTTAGTTGTCAAAGATTATACGTAGATTTTTGGGTTAAATTACAGTGATACTTTCTCTCTAATTACAAAAGTGGCTTCCATACGGCTTATGTTGTTCATTGCTGCCATACGACATTGGCCTCTCTATCAATTGGATATTAAGAATGCCTTCCTTCATAGAGATCTTGATGATATATATACGGAGCAACTACTTGGTTTTGTTGCTCAAGAGGAGTCTAGACTAGTATGTCAACCATGACCGTCTATCTACGGTTTGAAGTAATCTATCTACGGTTTGAAGTAATCTCCTCGTGCTTGGTTCAGCCAATTTAGTAGTGTAGTTCAACAATTTAGGATGACTTAGAATGAAGTTGATCACTTAAATTTTTATGCGCACCAATCTTCTGGCGGTTGCATTTATCTAATTATCTATGTAGATGACATCGTCATTATAAGAAATGATCAAGAAAGAATTTCTCCACTCAAACAACATCTTTTCAAGAATTTTCAAACTAAAGACTTAGGAAAGTTAAAATATTTCTTAGACATTGAAGTGGCAGAGTCTTGTGTTGGTATTGTAATTTCTCTGATAAAATATGTCTTGGATCTTAAAGAAACAAGTTAGTTAGTTTATAAACTAGTTGAAATTCCGATAGAGCTAAACACTAAACTTCTTTCTAAACAGAGGGAGCTTTTATCTAGTCTTGGTAGATACTTATGAAAAAATTGAACTATCTCATTATCACTCGGCTAGATATCTCTTTTGCAGTGAGCGTTGTAAGTCAATTTTTACAATCTCCATGTACAAGTCACTAGGATTCCATGATGCGTGTAATGCCCCCAACTTACAGACACGTTAAACAAACTTTTTTTTTCGTAATAAGATATTTACTATAACATGCATAGCACTATTCTTTGTCATGAAAATAGATACATATAGGTTCTCTCAGGTATACGCATTATACAGACTAAGTTATAAATGTCAAAGTAACAACAGAAGTAGAGTTCCTGCCTGTGGCGTTCATAGCACACTCTAGAATACAAACACAGTATAATTCAAAATTGTGAGCTTTGAAAGCAACGTAGACTTACCTAGAAAATATGTCACCTAACTTATCACCTATCTGCAGGATCAGACTCTGTATTCTTATATAAAAAATGTGAAAATATTGTGTAGTGAGTTTAATAACTTAATGAGTATATAATACCTCATATGACCTCTTAGATCAGCATATAGATGTACTCATGTTTTAAAATTTGTCACATAGAAAATACAGTTCAGAAGTATATACATATAGGACCCGTATTACAATTATTCTCAAATAAAAGGATATTCAGATATTCAAAACTATATGTAGCACGGTATGGTCATTAAACAAATGTTGTGTATGTTTAGCTGTATAAACTATAATAAAATATTAAACTTTTGAGATAAAGTCATAACTTTTGTTGATACATAATTAACATACTATATATACATTGAAAATTTATTCTTTTTACATAATGCTCAAGTATGTTACAGCTCTCAATACACTCAATTCACTCATTTGCTATATGCATAATGATCGATCGACTATAAGCACAATAGTGATAAGGAAATATAAGTTCATCACACATCTGCTTCCTCACATTACCACTGTCATTCGGTTGGAGCGGCCTTTCCTTGGTTCACTTAGGCTAATAGGGCATTCCCAACTCGGTACCGTCTCAAATCATACAACCCGTCAATATTCATATATATATATATATATATATATATATATATATATATATATATATATATATATATATATATATATATATTCATCAAATGTAATTTATAATTATCAAACAATTCGTCATGAGTTTTACGCTTACCATTTAATCATAATCAGTAACTTTATAATTTTATAAATTAATGCCTCATGCACATAATATTCACTTTACCAAATAATGATAAATATATTTAAAACCACATATTCAATGAGTTTTAAAATCTATTTACAAAACCATACTCTTTTTGAACTATGTGCTAGTTCATAAGCAAAACATATATTTTAACATATTTCAAAAACTTTTGATAGTATAAACTATTTGTAAATATAACCAATTATATATTTTAAGTTCAAGAAGAGCATGGAGTAAGTTATAGAAAAAATTATCTACTCACAGATCAGAGTTTCAGGTTCGACGTTTTTAAGTAAAATATGACAAAATGGATCTTAAAATAAAAACGAATTCGAAAGGTTCAAAAATCTAGGAAACGACTTCGAAATCACAAAATTTGACCTCTGGGACCTTGGTCACACTAGTCAATTGATGGGTACTATTCACGATAGAAAATTACTATTCATAGCCGAAAAATATTATTCACGTCAACCGAAATCACTATTCACACCGATCGAAGTTACTGTTCATGACACCAAAAATTGTTAGATGACTGTGAAACTTCATATCCTATAGTTTATATATCTCTTGAATTCATTTACGATATTAGATTTTCAATTTGAAGTCTCTAAATAAGAGCTTCAAAGTTTACTTTTTTAAAAAAATTTCTACTTTCGATCTGCGGTGATTCTGCAGTTGATTTGAAAAATTGTTCAATCAAAGTTGTAGTACTCTTCCTTCTGAATCCAATGGTACCCTTAGTTTTGTGATCGGATGTTCAAAAGCACTCTAAATTTAGAGAGAAAAAATAAAGGAGATGAGTGAATAGTAACCTCCCAATAAACCTACGAATTTTTTTTAAAAAAATGATGGATGGGCCAAATAGCAATTTTCTAATTATTGGAGAAAGTCTTTGCAAGTTTTATTATTTACACTTTGACCCCTAAACTTTTATAAAATTACATTTTGACCCCAAAAATATTAACAATTTTTCATTTTCATCTTTAAAACTTTTCAATTACATCCCTACTCCTTTATTTCTTTTAATAATCTATACATAAATAAGAATTACTAAATTTTTTAGGGATGTTACATTTTTTCTCCCTTAGGAAATTTGGTCTCCGAATTTCAAACCATCCTATCACAAGTAAGGAATAAAGTCAAGGCATATCTTACAGTTATTAACCTCACTATCCAAGCAATTGGGGATATCTTTTTTTTTTTTGTATATCATCTTTATTTTCTAAGTAGTTTATTCACTTGAGTAGTTTTGCCATATAACCTTAGTTATAGGTCTTTGCTTTAACTATAAGTTCTTCACTTATCAATCAACAAAGATATCAGATTTTCTTTTTCTTTCCAACCCTTATTACCTCTTTCATGGGTGAATCTTATAAGGATATGTGATCACCAGCTGATAATTTTTAGTGTTCAACATTCCTAATCTTTATAAACTTTTGGTTTGTATTGAGTTTCTTGTATTATTTTTCTAATCAATTTTACTTTATCAACGACATCTTACAATAAGTCTAAATCAATTGAGTAATTTAACAGAAAATTAATAACATCTCCTACACAAAGTTTTAAGTCACCCAATATCATTTTATTAAAAGCGTATGCTACTAAGAGATCTCTGACCAAAGTTGAAGACATATGTTTAAAACATGCTTTCTAAACTAGTATCATCAATTTAGTTCCAAATTAAGTTCCAAAAACTTAACTTTACACAGCTTAATCACCTATTAGAAGACCTACGATATTTTATGTAAAATTTCAAATAGTGTCATTTGTATATTGACTTGATTATTACTGATATGATCAAATTCAACTAAGGACAAATAACTTCTTCTAACTTTCACCAAAATTATATAAAGATACCTGAAACATAACTTCCATTGCATAAACACATCATTCAGATTTACTATTAGTCATACTATAATCTAACAAAGATCTTTAAATTTCCTAAATAGCTTTCCTGAAACAAAATATTCAATTTTTTTATTTGTTGACACACCAAACAACGAAAGAAATATCACTTGTTAATACAATTCTTTCAGATCTTAGTATATCCTTATTGCCTTAAGGTTATCCATATTCACAATCTATGGCTTCTTCTGAAATCACATTTCTCAACCATTATTCACATCCTAGATATTAGACTCAATTTAGCATGGTATAAACCCTTAATACAAATATATTGATCACTTACATTATTTTCGAATATGGTTCTTAAAATATTCTCTATATTTCCAAATTAAGAGTTCAAAGATTAATTTAAATCATATTTCCTATATTTTATTTCTCAAGAACTTCAATACCACTAATTTACTTTATTACATTCGTCAAAGCATTATAAGGTCATCTTTTGTCTATTCTTTTCAAAATCTCTATTACTTTAACTTATTATCACTTGAACACCATAATAACTGAGTTTTAAAAAAAGAAAATTCACCCTCCTTGTAATAAGGAAGAGAACCTTACATTTAATGTCAAATATTAATGAAGGATGACGTAGCAGAAAAAGAGAAATACATAGTAAAGCATGGTACCAAAATAGAAAGTCAGAAATTTGAACAAAACATAAATAGAAAATTAAAATTAGTAGCTGTAATTCTTGAAAATCTGTAAATAAAATCTAGTTGCTATATTTGGCAAGAATCGATGGCCGCAAGTTTTGAATATATGTGCCAAAATTTAATTCAAAACTACTGTTATTCGATGGAAGAATATCACATAGAAAATAAGCATTTATGAGCTTATAAAAGTTTGTGAAGAACAAAGAGCACGTAGTTAATTAGTAGAATGCAGTTGGTTGCTTCAAAACATATGTAATCAATCAACTATAAACAAACCAGTTCAAATTAAAAATTCTCAAAATAGTTAATCGACTTAATATTACCAATAGTCGACTGACAAGAATATTGAGAATACATGATAAATCATTTGATTTTCCCTCTTTAACATTTAATTGGTTTCCATTTTCACTCTTTTTTTAATGACGACTATCAGTTACAACCTCCCTACACGAATCAAGACATCAATGTTTCATCAAGGACAACAAGGAAAAGAAACATTTCTAGTAATAGCTTAACCTTATTCTCTTTATGTGTTTAATATGAGCCACAATCACAACTATTGTACATATGCATGCGTGCCATCATTTTTAAAATTCACTTTCAATTTAACTTTTATCCACTAGCCACTCACATAGCTGTTCTAATCATACCCAACCTATTTGCATAGCTATTATAAGTATGATCTTCTTTGAGTTCTATAAATACACGCATTAGTATCTTTACATTCATACTCAAAGTTAAGGTGAGTGTAATTATGGAGGGAATCACATTTCGTCAGTTTTGAAATATTTGTGTCTTTTGTGGTTTCAGTCCTGAAAAAGATGGAGAGTATGTTAAAGCTACACAAAATTTGGGTATGGTACTAGCTAAGAGAAATATTTATTTTGTCTATGGTAGAGGTAACTATAGATTAATGGAGTGTGTGTCTACAACTACACATATAGGAAGATGTCAAATTCTAGGTATTATTTTCACAGCTCTAGTTGCATCCAACATCGTAGGAAAGACAATTGAGAAAGAATTTAGAGTAGCTTCCATATATGAGTGCATGACTAGAATGATGAGCAATGCTGATGCCTTCATTGCCTTACTAGGTGGTTTTGGTATTTTAGAAGATATTTTCCAAATAGTCTTTTAGACATAGCTGAATATGCATCACAAACTGATAGGTTTGTTAAATGTTAATCACTTTTTTGATAGTCTGTTGTCTTTTCTAAATTAAGTTGTGGAACAAATGTTTATCCCACACTCAGCACAACGAATTCTCATCTCAGCTTCAAATGTTAAAGAGTTGATTGATGCTTTACAGGCATTTGTTCATATACCTGATCCAACTATGACTCAAATAGAATAGACGACAGACAACCGCATGAAGCGTAAATTAGATTTGGATCTTTATCTTTAAATATAGTAAAACGTATCTTTCTTAAGGCCTACTTGGATACCATCTTTACCAACTATACTTCCTTAGAATTTGTAAAATTATCCTTAAATATTGTTTATGATCCTCTGAATTCTTGGAACATATTAATATATCGTCAATAAATATATTTACAATTTGATCCAAGAATGACTTAAGTACTATATTCATAAAGTCCATAAATGCAACTGAGGTATTTGTCAAATTAAATGGCATCACTAAGAACTTATAGTGCTCATACTTTGTCCTCAAAGCAGTTTTTAGAATATCCTTTTCCTTTATCTTTAATTGATGATATCCAGATCTCAAATCAATTCTTTTTTTAAAAAAATATTAAGCACACTATAGTTGGTCAAACAACTCATCTATATGAGGTAATGAGTATTTATTACTCATTGTTATTTTATTCAATTATTTATAATCTATGTATAACTGCAGTGATCCATCCTTTTTTATACAAATAAGTCTAGAACATCTCAATGAGAATACTAGGACGTAAAAATAATTTGTCTAACAAGTCTTGTAATTAATTTTTTTTAGTTCTCTAAGTTCAGTCCTTATCATTCTATATAGGGATATAGATACTAGTTAGCTTCTAAGAAGCAAATCAATACCAAATTCTATTTTACGTTTCGGGGGTAATTTTGGCAATTCTTTAGAAAACACATCGAAATTTTTTTTAACCATTGGGACTTAATCAACACTAGCATACTTTATATCAACATCTCTCACCACTGTCAAATATCCTTCACACCCTTTTGGAATAACTTATGGGCTGCTAAATCAGATATTAGATTACTGAATACCTCACTACAATCTCATTGTATAAAGAAAGAAGATTACTTAAGAATTTATATTTAATTACCTTAAGGTGACATTTCAAAATAGTATGGTATGATGCCAACTAATCTATTTCCAATATCACATTAAAGTCTACTCTATCTAGACAACCGGGTACAACGGATATCACATTCAGAAATAGTCACATTAGGCGTATGTTTTAATTCATTAAATTCTCTGACACGTTTATCCCTTTAACTTTCAAATAGAAATTGACCCATAGATACTTTTTAAAATGTCACAATATTCAATCAATCTTATACTAGAAAATTTAGCAAATTTGGAATAAAAAAGAAATTGAAATCCTATAGAATCCCTCAGCAGTACCTGAAGTATAAATATGTTCGGTACTAAAGGTCATACTAATGAATCCTTCGCTCCGATAGCTATAGAAAAACTTAATGCTCTAATACTAACTTGTAACGCCTCCAACTTACAGACACGTGAAACAGTTGTTTTTTTTCCACAATCAGATATTGACCATAACATGCATAACACTATTTTTTGTCATGAAAATAGATACATATAGGTTCTCTCAGGTATACACATTATATAGATCAAATTATAAATGTCAAAGTAACAACAGAAGCAGAGATATTGCCTGTGGCGTTCAGAGTACACTCTAGAATACAAACACAGTATAATTCAAAACTGTGAGCCTTGAAAGCAACATAGACTCACCCAGAGAATATGTCACATAACTGATCACCTATCTGCAGAATTAGACTCTGTATTCTTATATGAAATATGAGTACATTCATATGCTGACCCGTATTTTAAATATTCTCAAATAAAAAGATATTCAGATATTTAAAACTATATGCAGCACGGTATGATCATCAAAAAAATGTTGTTACAATGCACATTCTCAAATATATCAAAGGTACTCTTGGAAAAAGACTATTGTATAGAAATCATCAACATACTTGCATAATTGAGTATGTAGATGCAAATTGAGCAGAATCTTCTTCAAATTGACAATCCACGACAAACTATTATGTATTTTTTGGAGGAAACTTGATATCCTTGAAAAGAAAATAATAATAATAGTAACTAAATTTAGTATAGAGACTGAATATCGAGCAATATACTTAGCTATGTGTGAGTTAATATGAATTAGACAATTACTTCAAGAGTTATAGTTTAGAGAAATTGATAAAATGGAATTCATTTGTCAATCAAGCAGTTTTACACATTGCCTCTAATTCCGTGTTTTATGAACAGATCAAGCATATAGAAATTGATTATCACTTTATTTGAGATAAGATTTTATGAGAGACTTTTATCATAAGTTTTGTCAATTCTAACGATAAGCTAACTAGCATTTTTACTAAATCTTTAAAAAATTTACGAATAAATTATATTTATAATAAGTTTGGTACACATAATTTATATACTTAAGTTTATAGAGTGTTAAAATTAATGTAAATAGATTATATATTATTAGAAGTTATCGATTATATCCTTGATTTAGTGTTATTAGAAGTTATTATATATCTTGATTTAGAGATTATAGTAACCGTCTTATTTTTTAAAAAGATTATAATTATATTCATAATTATCTATTTATTTAAAATTTTATTTATAAATATAAGAGATTGAGATAGGCCTACACTTTACAATTATATTTTTCTGACTTAACGTGTTGAAATTGTCAGGGAATGATTATTTTTCTAATACCAAAGGACAATGATTCCTAAAATTATAGGAGTTGATCCTAGGCTATTATAAATATGTTTTATATATATCTGACTCCGGTACGTATTGAATTAATCAAGTAAACAATGTTCAAAAAGTATTCTTTCCATGTCTGCTTCTCTACTCCTACAATTCTACTGGTATTATGTTCATTCTACTAGTACTGTTCACATGGTATTAGAGCACCGGTAAAACCCAGCAACTGAACATCGGTAAGCCCAGCAATGGTGACATCCATAACCGTAACACCTAGTAAGCCAATCATCAGTAATCGCGAGATAGTAACACTCGCGATGCATAGTGAAGCACAATAATCGCAATTGACGTCCAGAAATACTCGCGATAGCCAGTGAAGCAAAGTAATTGCAATTTACATCGAAGTCGCGAAACTCACCTAGCAACTAGAAAATCTGATACCAAGAGATGGAATAGTACCCACGATTCACATTGAAATCGCGATACCCCCTAGCACCAGAATACACGACAGTCTATAGCAATGTGTTGAGGACCATGACCAGCACCTTGTATGCATCTAGCATTGGTGGTGAAGACCAGCTACCATCGGGACCCGTATATTCCATTAGTGGTATGGATAACAGCCCAATCATGTCGACTGTTCCATCCGGAACATCAAATTTCAGTAAGGAACCGTTAGAGCAATTGTATAGATTTTATCAGTCCATTCAATTCTCAAAGACTGTTCCCATCTCGTTCTCTAACCCAATCAAGTAATTATTTACAATCTGCTACTTTCAATGTGTCTGGTAATTCCTAGTTCCCATGGATAATAGATTCAGGTGCCAAGGTCATATGAAAGGTTGTTTAAAATTATTTTCTTCCTATAGTTCTTATGGAAGAAATAAAAAAATTTAGATAGCTAAAGGTATTCTCTTAGTTATTGCTGAGAAAAGGTCAATATTTATTTGAAAAAAAATTAGTTCTTCATGTTCCCTATTTTTCTTGTAATTTTTTGTCTATTAGTAAGTTTATCCATGATCTTGTATTAAATTTATGCCAATTTGTTATAATTTTTAGGAGCTGAAAACGGGAGGATTATTAACATTGCTAAAGAGTATGGTGGTCTCTATTAAGTTCATTATGTAAGTATTTTGTGTAAGTAAGCTTAGCTTTCTAGTCTTGAGTTTTGCTTTAGTTCTAGAAAAAATAAAATAATGTTATGGCATTGTAGATTAAATCATCCCAATTTTTCATAAAATTTTATCATCATTTCAATGCGATGTTAATTAGCCATAGCTCTTGCACTGATACCCCTTAGCAAAACGGGATAGCATAAAGAAAAAATAAACATCTTTTAAAGATAGTTATGTCCTTATTGTTTACCATGAAGGTGCATAAATACTTATGGAGGGAAATTATCCTTATTGTTATCTATCTTATTAATAATGTGTTATCAAGAGTTTTAAACTTTGAGACTCCATTATCAGTTTTTAAAAAGGTATTTCCATTGTCACGACTCACTTTATATTTTTTTAATACATGATTATAATAGAAATAAGTTAGAGCAATGAACATTGAAATGTGTGTTTCTTGAGTACTCACCTACTAAAAATGGGTATAGATGTTTTGACCTCAAAAAAAAAAATTGTCACCATCGATGTTATATTCTTATATTCTTTGAGCCTCAAAATTTTGTTAATACTCTTCGGGGGCAGAGAGTGTGAAAACTATGTTTTTGAATATGAGACTGATGAAGTGGTTAAGACAAACTTTGAGGCTGTGTTTGATTTCAATATTTTTAAATATTGAAGAGGAACATCCTATGTGATGTCCAAACATAATTTAAAACCAATAAATAAAGCATGCTTCAATGATAACAAGATATTTAGAAAAGTTTAATTCAAAGAATAAATAGACTTAGGTAAGAGAGATGTAACTAGACTTCTAAAATGTCAAGCATTTGATCTGAGACCATATTTTGATAATTCAAGTAAAATCTCTGAGTTTTAATCTTTTGATATTCTTATTATCATTAGGAAAGATGTTAGATCATGTTCCCAACGTCTACTTTTAAATTTTGTGATATATCAAAACTTGTCACTATCTTATTTTGTCATTATCTCACATTCTTCAAAAGAAAGTGGATATATTTTAAATTAGTATTGTAATAACTCCATTTATGTAACAACTCAAATTTTTTTTTTAATATTTGTAAAATACCATGAAGTTATTACCTTTTTACTACTTAATTCATAATAACATTTTTTTTATTTTAATCAAGCATAATTAAAGTGTAAAATCTACCATTATTATTATTACAATACTGAGTTTACATACACATCATTAATTTACAAACATTTGTACAAAAGTTTAACATATACATGTACATATGAGACCTAATCATCCACGTAGACTACTTTCGGGGACACAAGTGCGGGTGGTGGCACCTCCATCGAAATCTCAGTTACGTCTACTACTGATACATCCGATATAATCGATATTTACCCAAGGTAGGGTACCTCGATCCAACGTACATGAATAATAAAAGTCATGGAAAATAGCTGCATATTTAAACTTCTGAACATGATATGGAAAAATAGTGAAAATTAAATCTCAGTAGGTTCAACAATAAATCATAATCATCATTAATATAACTCATCACATCGTGTTCATCTGTATAGGTTACAACAAAAATCTTTAGTCACATGAATGCACTTTATCTATGCCCATGAAAAACGTACAGTAATGACATGTATGGCAGGATTACCTATTTTTAGAATATCATATGATAACTATCAATTTATTCTCATATCAAGTTACCCTAGTTAAGGTGAGTATTTTCTACTCTCCGTTACGAGTTTTTTTTGCTCCGTCCGACATGACACACTTTTTCTTTCTTTTCTCATTATCATAATCATAACCGTTGGTAGAGCGTCCCCTACTGGTGCACCACACGGATCGCCATATGACTGTGCTTATTTCTTTTCTTTTCACATTAATAGCCAAAAATCAATAACAAGTATGTTCATGATACTCACATGCCATAATGTTTCATCAAAATATTTCTATGTCAAAATTACACACTTAAGATGTTAAGGAGTTCATGCAATGGCAATGTCTATGACATATATAAGTTATTTATAAGATTCTTCTTCTTTTTTAAGTATTATTTTTATCTCTTCATTTTATTTATGCATGGCCTCTAGTCACTTTTCTCCTATTTATATCATTTTCAAAACATGTTCTTACAAATTTAATACATCATTCTTTATCAATCTGATTTCTACTAATATCCAATAGTTAATTAAGTTTATTTAGGGTAGACAAAATGTTGAAAATAAGTTTTTCTAACTTTCAAACCGGCCTAAACGTATCCTATAATATGGCTTGACCATTTACTATAAAACAGCCATGCTTTAAGCTTCAAAATGCCATTTTTAGCACAGAACACGGCCTGACTGTGCCTTAAAACAAAACTATGCTTTATGTTGAGTTATTCCCTGATGCAGGTTTTCATCCTGTTTGACCTTCTCTCACTAATTGAAGTATAACTCCATCATTTTAACTCTGATTTAGGTGCTCTTGGAGTCAATTTAAAGATAAAACAATTATCTAAAACTATTATGTTGAATAGTTTAGCTAAATATTAAGGACTCTTGGCGATATTACTTCCTCAAATTACAGGTTATTTCTTCTCGGGTAGGTTCTGACCTCTACTTACTAACCTGTCCATATCTCCCTCATACGAATTCCAACTTGAGTGATTTCAGTGATTAAAATTCCGTAACACATATATCTACAATTTTAATGTTAACCAGTTATTTTAATTTCTTACAGAATGTTCCTAGAAATTCAAATACATAAACTTTCATAACAAATTCTTCCCTGACTAATAAGTTTTTGACCACGGCTTACTAATCGGACTATATCTAACTCATATGGACTCTAAATTGAGTGATTCTAGTGGCTAAAAATCCGTGAGATATAAATCTATATTGTTCATGTTAACAATTTATTTTAATTCCTTACCGATTCTTCTCAGAATTTTAAAAATAGAAGTTTAAAATTTTGGCACCCATAGCCATACCTATGCAAAACTATCTACACCAGCCTAAGTATTCAAACATACATCACATGCAAGATCAATATAATATGATATAGTAACATCCATGACCAATCATCAAAATTCTAAGATCAAAATCCCATATAAATATTACAAATTTTAAATATTTCTTCAAAAAGAAATATTTTTAAACCTACCTTGAGCACTTAATCTTCTAGACTTCTCCTTCCTCTTTCTTCCTCTCTTCCTCTCCTTTCCTCACTCTACCTTTCTTATATTTTTCCTTTCTCTTACTTGGACAAAATTCTAATGTTATAAGAGTGGGTTTTGCTTAAGTAGACTATCAAATAATTCACTTTTCATAATCATGGGTCTACCTTATCACAATTAGGATACACTTGGTTGATTTTTGAAAAACAAATAACTCATGTTCTTGTCTTCCTCTTCCTTAGTCAATATATGCATAGGAAAATGAGATATGTATTTTGAAAATTCTGATAATATGTTCTTAAAACAAGGGACAAGGTCGATTTGGGGATTCATTTCCTTTTTATTTTGTCTTAATTAAGTATGATAGATTTACATTTTTAGATGGCAAATTTTCAACCATTGAATCTTCCTTACTTAGCTGAAATTATTTGTGTAGGATAAGGATGTTTTGTCATAATGTTATGTATTATTATCCACTTGCTAAAATTATGAGTGTAGGATATTGATGTTTTATCCTAATGCCATGTATTCTCATACCACTTGTTGAATTATGAATGTAAGATATCACACCATTTGCTGAATTTTTGTCTTAATGCCATGTAACCTAATCTTTATTATTGTTACACTATTATTTCATCACATGATTTATTTTATTTTATTTTTCCTCTTGGATTTGGACTCATTGGTACCCGTTTTCTTTACTTTGGATAAAATTCTACATTTCTTGGAGGGCTTGGTCATATTTTCATAATTTTTGGGCTACCGGTCCAACTTCTATGTTTTAGTCCAAGTTTATATTTTATTTCTTGCTTAGGTTATCCAATGGGCTTGCTAGAAACTTATGTGAAGTGGAAAAACTCTATATGAAATGTCCATAAGTGAAAACTCAATTTATGGGTGAAGATGTTAAACTTAGAAATTTCTAACTCTTTAGGAAAATTACCCTAATCCAATCTTCATAAAATTTTAAAACATTTACTTACTTCACAAAAATTTATCTTTTTTACCAAAAAATTTCGTCTCTTTTTAGTATGTTATTTTTAATTTTTCCTATTAAGTTTTCTCTCTTTACTTATTCCCTTAATGTTACACTACAAAAAAAACGTTATATTGCGACCGAAATAATCAATCTCCAAAAACCTATTATCGGTCGCAAACAATTTGGAGACTGAATTGCGACCGATTAACTGGGGTTGCGGGAATGCTGGTCGCAACTCTTTTTGCGACCGATAGACGAGCGTGGCCACATTTTGCGACCGAATATGAGGCGTCAAATTGGTCGCAATTTCAAATATATTCATTTAACTTTTTTTCTGAAACATGCATATATTGCGACCGATTATGCAGTTGCAAATTTTGTCTCTGCATTTATCGGTCGCAAATCGATCGCTATTACAAATAAATCTCTTTGTCATTTTTCCACAATTACGCATATGTTGCGACCGATTATGCAGTCACAAATTTTGTCACTGAAATATTCGGTCGCAAATTTGAAAATTCGATCGCAAATTTAAGTGAAAATTTTGAATTAATTCATTTGTTTTTTGTATTTCCCTAATTTCAATTTCAAAAACAATTCAGAACAGAATCACCAATTCAGAGCAGATTCAACAATACAACAAATCATTTCCAATGCTATAAATGTAAGAATTCAATTAATAATCAAAAAATGTTATAAAATAACTGAAACAAATTGATCAGACATTGTTCAAATTAAATATATACAACTAAAGTTTATTTAAAGATGGATCATTAGCAACATCCGCATTATTTTGATGTTCAGGAGGAGCTGGCTGGGTCTCATATGATGGGTCACACTGCTGGTTATGAACTGAAGGATCAGAAGGCTGGTGATCTGGCACTGAAGTGGCACTTGGAAGAGTCGGAACTCCAAGGTGCTGAAATAAAAACCGTGTCGCCCTTTCAGTTTCGTGGAGGCGATCGGTGATTTCACTAATAACAGCATCCTTTCCCATGAGCTCCATAGAAAGGGCAGCAACCTTGACCCTTAACTGGACCAACTCTGCACTATCAGGTGCCTGCGAAGATGATGCAGGACGTGTTGAAGTGAGCAACATAGGGCCTAGCTCACCCATCCCAAAGACGTTGCCCTTACGTCCCGGACCTCCGACAACGTCTAGGTAGAGAGCATTATCAGATGCTAATGAACTCTCTCCCACACTCTCTGTGGGCTGAACCCGACGCCGGTGATACTCAGTCTACACATTTAAAAGTAATGGTATAAATGACAAGTTGAACATAAAAAGATATATATTTAACCTTACATATTAAAAATTATGTACATACAGCAATACGTTCAGCTTTCTGACAAGACCACTGTCCATCCTTTAACTTCTTGGTCCGCTCCATAATCTTGAAAGCAGTAGGCTCTCTATGCAGGTCATCTTTTTGCGACAAATTCATTATTAAAATGTTAATATATGTGAAACAAAATAACACAAAAAATTAAAATTAAATAAAATTGCCATAAAATTATACCAATCTCTTTCTATGCTCAGCTGTAGAGATCGACCCACCAGTATATGATGAAGCACCTGCATCCACTGATCGATTGTGCTTGGCTTTGCTACTCTTCTCTAGCCACTAGGGACTCCTCCATTATTGATTCAACTGCTCCCTGACAGATGGATGCACCCAATTGATTTTTCCCTTTCCCGCTTTGAGTTTGTTCATAAGGTTTTTGAGGCATTTTTGACCCTTATGGTCAAAAATCCTCCTAACTGTATGATCATGAGCAGGAAGCCATCTATATGTTTCCTGCAAATAAAAGAACTAGTTAGTTAACAATTATAAATTGCACTTGCATACTAGTTAGTTAAAATATGCTTAAAAAAATAAACTTACCCGAAATTTTGCAAACCATACAGTCTTCTCACGCTCAGGGACCTCACTCCAACATGTCCAAGGTCCAGTGAAGTGAGATCTAATAGCATCAGCAATAATATTTGATGGTCCTCTAGTAATGTCAAATCTTATTTAAAAAAAAATATAAGTTAGTATAAATTCCCAAATTAATTATACAAACTAACATGCTAATAAACACAGTTGACATACTCAAAATGGATCTCCCGGAGCAATCAAAACCCTCCCATCATGTGGTTCATCAGGCTGAGCGGATAAAGGTGCCTGAGTACCTAATGTGGCAGGAGAAGGCTGTGTAGATGAAGATGGTGCTGAATGACTGGGGTGGATTGGGTGGAATCATCTTCAGTGGGAGTGGAATAAGTCACTCTACCACGTCCTCTCCCACGAGCCCTAGTGGCTCGACCACGTCCTCGAGCTGTGTCAGACATCTGTAAATTTTAAAAAAAAAATCATAATTAATACAAATTATGAAAATAACAGTACTGAAAACTCCATTTATTATTGTAATAAGGTCATTACAATATATTATAATCTAACCTAAACTAGTCAATGGATGATTCTGAATCACTAAATTCACCCTCGCTATCTGAAGAAGCATAAACATCTTCACTTGACATATCTACTTCTACTTGGTTAATCATGTCCGCACCAATTTCCTCGACATCACCATCTCCATCTACAAGTGAATCTTCATATACATCTGTGTCAACTTGTATCATTGGAAGATCTTGAACTTCATGTTGATATGGAACATCTCTTTTAGTTTGTTGAGTAGTGGGAGCATTTATTGTACTACGTGCCTTTATTTTAATAACACCTAACCAACCATTATGACCCTCTAGATACGGTGTATAATACACTTGTTCAGTTTGTTGTGCAAGTATAAAAGGATCGTATGCCCGATTGTATCTTCTCAATTGCTTTACTTCAACAAGTCCATATTGGTGATGTACCTTTGTACCTTGATTTAGAGTATTGTCAAACCACTGACACTTAAAAAGAACTACTCTTTTGATAGGCCAACCAATGAAACTTACTTCAAAAATATCAGTCAATATCCCATAGAAGTCATCTTCTATTTGTCCATTAGTGCCTCGTACACATACACCATAATTTAAAGCTTGCTTGCCTTCGCTATGATTAAGAGTATGAAACCTATATCCATTGATTATATATATTGGCCATGATTCAACCTTTGTAAGTGGACCCCAAGCTAAACCTTGTAAAATATGATCTTGAATATTATTTGTTGGGTTTTCCACCTAATTCAAAAAATATGTTATCTTATATAACACATGAGTCAAGAAAAAATTCATAATTAAGTAAAATACTTACATATTCTCTAAACCACATAGGAAAATTGGAAGCAATCTCAGAATCAATTTGAGATTTTGATATATTAGGAACTAGCTCCTTTAAAAATTCAGCGTACATCCTATAAAATATAATATAAATGAATTTTGAAGTTGGCTTTAAATATAACAGCATGTGCACAATAATTTATGTGAAATTTATATTTGCACTTACTCTAAGTAAGGTTGAACCTCTTCGTAGTTATTAAGAATATACAAAATGGCAGCTCTTATGTCACGATCATCAAGGAACACAGATTGAGATTTCCCACTGCCATGTCCAGAATAGTTGAAAATTGACATAGGTGTGTGAGAGGAAGAACTTTCACCTCCATCATTACGTGACATTCTAGTCCTCCTTGAACATACATCCGAGGGATAATATTAAGAAGCAAATGTTGACATTTCCTCTACTAAATACACTTCACATATAGACCCTTCCACCCGAGCTTTATTTTTGACTTTTTCTTTTAAAGTTCGCAAAAACCTAAACAATATTCAATAAAGTCATTAGGTAGTGTAAATCATATATCAATTACATAAAGTAAATTACTTAGGCAAATAGACACACACCTTTCAAAAGGGTACATCCATCGATATTGAACTGGACCTCCAATCCAAGCTTCATAAGATAAATGGATAGGAAGATGCTCCATTGAATCAAAGAAGCTTGGAGGAAATATCTGTTCAAGTTTGCACAATATAATAGGAATATTTTCCTCCATACTCCTCAAGTGATCTATCTTTAACATTGTAGAGGTCAAATCCCTAAAAAATAAGCTAAGCTCAACAAGTAGATTCCAAATAGGCCTCGGTAATGCGTCAAATGAAATGGGCAACAGGCGTTGCATAAACACATGGCAATCATGACTTTTCATACCATGCAACTTTGCCTCCTTCATATCCACACACCTAGCCAAATTGGATGCATATCCATCTGGCAACTTCAAATCTTTTACCCACTCACATATTGCTAACCGTTGTGATTTACTCAAAGTATATTTTGCTTTGGGCTTTATGTACTTATCATGGCCAATTTTTTGCATCTCAAGTTGCTTACGTCTGCAAATTTCACCCATATCAAGTCTGGCTTGACATGTATCTTTTATCTTACCTTTTATGTCCATTACTGTATTAAATATGTTCATAAACACATTTCTCTCTGTGTGCATCACATCTATATTGTGAGGCAGAAGTTGTGTTTTCTAATATGGTAAACTCCAAAGTATACTTTGTTTTGTCCAATTATGATCCCTACTACTCCCAGGTAGATGGGTTCCTTGAGATTCTTGGATGGTAGGTATTTTCTAACTATATCCCATATCTCTTCACCACTAAACCGTTTTGGAATGGGAGAGTGTTCCTCACAACGCTTCTTGAATGAATTTTTATTCTTCCTGTAAGGATGATTAAGTGGAAGAAACTTATGGTGATAATCAAAGAATGTTACCTTACGACTGTGCTTAAGATAAAACGCTTTCGACTGATTCATACAAATTGGGCAACTAAGTTTTCCTGCAGTTGACCAACCTGATAACATTCCATAAGCAGGGAAGTCATTTATAGTCCACATCAATGCTGCCTTCATCACAAAATTTTGCTTTAAGGATACATCATAAGTTACAATGCCTTGATTCCACAAAATCTTCAAATCATCTAAGAGCGGCTCCATATAAACATCTATCTTACTCTTCGGATTCGATGGACCTGGAATTATGATTGTCAAAAACATAAATTCTCTCTTCATACACTTCCATGGGGGAAGATTATATGGAGTTAAAATCATAGGCCAACACGAATATGTTTTACCAGATTGCCCGTGTGGATTAAATCCATCAGTGCATAGCCCCAATCTCACACTGCGAGGATCATTTGAAAATTTTGGATAGACTCTATCAAAATGTTTCCATGCCTCTCCATCAGATGGATGATACAATACACCATCCTCTCTCTGGTTCTCATTGTGCCATCTCATATGACCAGTAGTGGACATGATGAATACAACCTTTGGAGTCTTGGAACGATAGGAAAATACCACATCTGGGATTTAGGAATCTGTTTTGAGTTGCCCTTTCGTCTAGTAGTTTTATATCGTTCTTCCTCACAAAATTTGCAACGTGTCAGCTGCTCATCATTTTTGTAAAATAACATGCAACCTTTTGGACAACAGTCAATTTTAACACATCCCATCCCAAGCTGTGAGACATTCTTCTTTGCATAATAAAGGTTATCCGGCATACGATTTTCATTTGGTAATGCACTGCCAATACCCTTAACCATTCGATTAAAACAACTTTGGGACATATTATAATCTGACTTCAAACTCATAGCCCACAGTGACATTGACAACTTCGACTGAGTCTCGCATCCTTCCCACAATGGTACTTGTGAATAAGCTAACATGTCATAAAATCTCTGAGCGACTGGATTTGGATCCTCCTCCACATTTTCAATTACGGCTTCACCAAATTCTAATTGAGCACCAATTTCAGGTCCGGCTGCATCCATAATCATTTGCTGATAGACATTGTATTCTTCCCTCTGTCCATCTTCACTATAGTAAAAATTTTCACCAATAATTGACATCATTTGTGGTGATACTTCTCCATGGGCTGTCCACCAATAATAATTTGGCATGAATCCCTTGCTAAAAAAATGAACTGTAACATCATCAACTGTCTTGTATGACTGACACTTGCATTTTATACAAGGGCACCTAATGAAATTGGTTGTTTCACTTCTGCTTTGACTAGTAGCAAAACGAATGAACTCAACAACTCCATCCACAAACTCATCCAATATTCCTGACTTCTTCTCATTTAACCTATTATACATCCACCTTCGATTTTCTGGAATTTCCATACTGATAACCAACTGTAAGACAAGTTATTAGTAGATAAGTTATGATATTGTTTCATACATCCACATATTGTAATGAAAAACAAGTATGTAAAGAGTAAGATAATGACGCAGGAATTATTGCATGACCCTCCAATTAATGGGATTTTGTGGTTTCTATGGTTGGAAAGGAATGCTTGCATTTTCAAGGGTGTTTCTTTGCCTTCAAACCTGTTATGGGACAGAATTGTGCACATGGCTTCTCATTGTTGTTCAGCACATGGTTTATTTAAGGAATCACTATTTCATATGTGCAAAGAGATTGGGCGGATCTTCTGCCCAAGATTGTTTTCTTTGACTATGAAATGGTTTTTTTTTTATTGATTTTTCAGGTCTGAGGATATCTTATCCTCCAACCTATTGTATTGTTTTCCCTTTCTTTTTCTATCCAAAAGACAAGAGTTTTCAACATTTGATAGGAAGGAAAGATCAAATTAAAGAACAAAGATTCCAAAACATGCCGAACGCCAACCAGCTAGTTAACCATCTTAACTTCCATTACCAATTGTTGGGAATACAACTACCAATAGATTAATAAATTCCCTAATTTGTGAAATCCATCCATTGCATGGCATAAGTGCATAACACATCTTCAAATTGACATAACCACACAAATTCTTAATCCCAACTACTTAGGCCTTACATGCAATTAATTTCTTATTAAACAACAATTACAGTCAGCCTCACTCATTCCCTTCACTATTCAGCTCCACATTATCGTTTTTATATTGTCATCCATCTATGTGTCTTCAGAACCTATTCACCCATCAGACTCTAATTATGTTTCATTTGAAATATTGGATATGAAAATCTATCACCAGCAACCTTCCCTCATCTAGCACTCAATTACTGAACGAACATGAAGTCACTGGCTTTACTATCATGTTCCTATGCATCTACCATAGTATTCTCAAGGGTGCAGTTATAAAATGTATTCACAAGATAGCATCTGCAACATATCAAAATGCATACCAGTCTGTTGACACTGTACCACATTTTGAAAAGTATAAGCAGAGAAAGTAAATGTTCAACAATATGCAAAATGACTTTTTAACATTTTCACAATATATATGGCTGAAACTTTTTTCTTTCTTTCTTTCCTTTCAGGGAATTTAAAAATTACAAATAGAACATCAATTAACGCATCCAGTAATGTCCAGTGCATATCCTACACTACAAGAATAAGGATAATGGTTAGATCTGAAATCCTAAAGCCACCAGGAGCACATGCATGTTTTTTTCATGCAAAAGCAACATTTTTAGTTCAGCATATTTTGAATTAATATTGTAAATCCCTAATTAAAATTGACTCCGCTTCAATTCTTCATTTGCATTCAAACTTATCTAGAAATAAACGCTGCACCCTTGTAAATCCCTAATTGGTTAATCTTGAATGTGAACTTCTGAAACCTAGGGTTTAACTTTCTCTACTTCATCATCTGTCAAAACATCATTTTCTTCAACTTGTGTCCTTGAAAAATGAATATTTTCATCTTTCTTGGATTTTAACTTTTCTTCTGAATGCTCTTCAAAAACTTCCTCTCCTTTACACTCTAACTTTGCTTCGAAATGCTCTTCAGAATTTACCATAGTAATATTTCCATCATCATCAATATTAGATAAGCAATCTAAGGATTGTACTATAATGACATCATTGAGCTACTCTTTGGTAGCTTCCTCTATTGTGTCACAATCTTAAGGATATTTTTCTTGTTCAAATTCAAAAACAAATCGACCATGATCTTATTCCATTCTTTATCAACACTATACTAATTCTCCTAACATTATTATTCCATTCTTTATCAACACTATGAACACTCATCCAAATAATGTTAATACCAAAATATGCTAAACGTAACTAATATAAAAAGCAACGAATTCAAAATTCAGAAAACAGTTGCAGACAAGGATTCAAGGAAGTCATTCAGCAACTTTTGTAGGTGGTAAGGTTGGGGACCATCATGATAGCATCCCATTTTGCACATGCATACCATATTTAAAAGCACCATCTAAACAGTGATTCAACAGAGAAAGGATATGGTGATATTACAAAAAGAAGAAAAGACAGTAGATTACTTTAATGTCCAAAACCAAAAGATTGCAGTTAGAGTATAAAAAATTAAGAAACGTGTAAATAAGTAAAAATAACACCAAGAAAAAAAATCTTGTGTCTGTACTCTAGACATATAGTTTACATAATCATGTTAGATAACAGCAAACTATCAACATTCCACTATTATCAGAAATATAGTAATGGTCCTACCTATCTCTGATAATACCAAAAATTCTCATTAGGTTTCCATACTATCATAGCTTGTGATTGTCTCTGAGATTACTGCCACTTTAATCAACAGGAGCATCATACTACCCTCAGATACTATATGTAATTTTGAGTTTAGAATTTAATAGTTGAACAAGTAGGTACCCAATCAATTAGTAAACTACTAACACAAAACAATTATGGAATATATATATATATATATATATATATATATATATATATATATATATATATATATATATATATATATATATATATATATATATATATATAAAGGGCCACAAGGATACTGGAACACATAAGGGCCTGTTTCAATCGACATCCTGGATGGTTCATTATGTCGTCTTGAGAGATTCTTAAACAAAGCCTTAACTTGCTGTTTGTAAATATACTAGATAAAAAAAGGTGCCTGTTCAAAAGAGTGGTTGGAGCTCTAACCCTGAAACTATAAACAATTGAAATACTACATTTCTCTCAAACCTAGTTATGATGCCATATACAAATGCTACATTTACAGATATAGCTTCAATATATCAGGACAGTTCATCTGGATGAATGGCATAGATAACACTAACAGATAAACATGTTGTCAAGAGCTCATTCAGAAAGCCATATGCCTGAAGTGAGTGTAAGCTTTATAAATTCAGGCACAGACAAAGGACCAATACTACCTAAGGATCTTATCACCCAAAACGAAATAGAGCAAGACGTCCACATACCTGGTCGGGAGAACGGTTACCGGTGACTCACTCACGATAGGACTCACGGCAGAGAAGAGAGGAGCAAGACGTCCACACTCACGATGGGACTCACAGCAGAGAAGAGAGGAGCAAGACGTTCACACTCACGGGACTCACGGCAGAGAAGATAGGAGCAAGACGTCCACACTCACGATGGGACTCCACTAAGCTATCGGCGACTAGAGAACGGCTACTGGCGGCACAAGGCTATTAGAGGACGACAACACTCACGGCAGAGAAGAGAGGAGCCCGAGACGCGAATTTGAGAATTTTGGATTTAGGGCACCGAGACGCTAATGCCAGGCAACTTGAAATTGATTTTACACATATTCGGTGACAAACCGTTACAATTCGGTCGCTAATAGCGACTGATAATGGTCGTCACAAAATTCGGTCACACTATACCAATCTGCCACTACTCTGTAACGCTTTTGTCACCGAAAATTTTTGCCACCCCACTATCAGTTGTTATATCGATCGCAAAGTATGTGAAATAAATTTTGCAACAATTCAGTAGCAAATAGTGGCTGGTCAGTCTCAATTGGAGACGGAGTTTTGTCAGTCGCTAAATGCAATTTTTTTTGTAGTGTTAGAAACATTTTCTATGCATACACATAAGGTGAAAATTTTCTAAGGATTATATTTTTTTAGATATCTAAAAATTGTCTAATAAATTTTATTTTCTTAATTAAATATTTATGTATCTTTAAAGAAACAAAAATTAGGGATGTTATATTAAATATTTATGTACTTTTATTAATAAAAGAAACAAAATTAAGGATGTTACAAGTATAGAAAGTGCCAATAGTTCCCGAGTGAAAGAAGGTAGTCCCGGAGGAATTAGAGGTATTGGAGAAAAAAAGAACATAGAAAAGAGTGCACCTACTAAGAAAAAATTAGTAGTTGGGTTGCAAATAAGTATTTATGTGAAGTACAATTCAGACAAATATTTAGAATGGCATAAAGCATTATTAATAGCAAAAGGTTACATATAAACTCATGGGGTGGATTATTAGGAGACATTTGTTTCAGTAGCAAAATTGAGTGCTATTTGTATACTACTGTCTTTAGTTGTGGATTTGGATTGACCTTTGTATCAACTAGATGTAAAGAATGTCTTTGTATATGGATGCATCCTTTAGATTTGAAGAAGAGTTTGTAGGAAAAGTGTGCAAATAGGAAAAAAGATCTTTGAATGATTTAAAACAATCTCCACATGCCTGATTTTGAAAGATTTACCAAGTTTTTCAGAAGGCAATAATATAGTTAAGAGCAATTCTACCATACTATGTTGAAAATACAACAACAACTAAGTATTTTTTTCACTAGGTAAGATCGGCTACATAGATTAAATGACGCTACACTGACCTATTACAAATGAGATTAATAGATAGATTATTAATTATTAAATTTTTCTTAATTATTTCATCTATTGTTTTCTTTGGCTTCTCTCTACATCTAACTATCTAACTATTCTCTATTTAATTTACTCTTCTCAATAGGGTTTCTACAGGTCTTCTCTACACATGACCAAACTATTTTAAGCGAGATTCTACCATCTTTTCTACAATAGGTGCTACCCCAATTTTCTCTCTAATGCACTCATTTTTAATTATATATTTTTTGGTGTGTTCACATATCCAGCGCAACATTCTCATCTCTGTTACATTGAGTTTATCTTCATGTTATTTTTTAACCGCCCAACATTCGGTACCATACAATATAGCGAATCTTATGACTGTACGATCGAATTTTTCTTTAACTATGAGCGGCATTTTACTAAAAATAAATTCTATTTATTCTGTTTCATTTCTACTTATACGAAAATCCCGTATTTCCAAAACTTGGCTCCATGACTCTAACTTCATATTTATTTTCTCTTCCGATTCACCAACTAAAACTATATTATATGCAAAAATCATACATCGAGACCCAAAATTTTGTATATGTTCGGTAATTGCGTCCAAAATCAAGTTAGAAAGATATGGACTTAGAGATGACCTTTGATGTAGTCTAATAGTTGTGGAAATTTTTTTTTGCGTCCCCATTTTGTGTTCTCATGCAAATTGTAATCCTATCGTACATATTTTTGATTGCTCGAATATACTCAATACGTACTCATTTCTTCTCTAAATCCTTCCATAAGACTTCTTTTAACATTTTGTCATATGTCTTTTTTAGATCAATAAAAATCATATGCAAATCTTTTTGTCTCCTCTAATAACTTTACATCAATATCCGCAGTAAGTAAATTGCTTTCATAGTTGACCTTCTTAGCATAAAATTAAATTGATTTTTTGTGGTTTAAGTTTTTTGTCTTAATCTTTGCTCAATGATCTTCTCCTATAACTTCATAGTGTGACTCATGAGTTTAATCCCTCTATAGTTGGCACAGTTCTGTATATCCCTTTTATTTTTATAGATAGGGATTAAAGCACTTCTCCTCCACTCATTTGGCATTTTCTTATATCTCATTATCACATTAAACAACTTAGTGAGACAACTTATACATTTCCTTTCTAAACTTTTTCACATCTCAATAGGTATATTATCGGGTCATATTGTTTTGCCATTTTTCATTCTTTTCAAAACCTTCTCTACATCAAACTCTTGAATTTTATAATAAAAAATATAATTATGGTCCTCCTCTGCAACATTGAGTATGTCAGAGTCACATGTCAACTTATGTCCTTTGTTAAAAAACTTTTGTAGTAACTCCTCCATTATGCTTAATATCTTGCTCCCTTGTCAAAACACTACCCTCTTTATCTTTAATACATTTCACTTAATCTAGGTTTTTTGTCTCTCTTTCACTATCTTTCGTAAGCCTGTAAATTTTTATTTCACTATCCTTAATTCCTAAAAAAATTGATATATCCCTTCAAAAATTTTAGATCTCACTTTACTCACAGCCTTCTCAACGTCTTTCTTAACAACTTTATATTTTTCTCAATTTTCATTATCTTTACATAAGTGCTACGCTTTATAACACTCATTTTTAACCTTAATCCTATCTTACACCTCTGCATCCTACCACCAAGATTTTTTTATCTTTTGGTCGAACTCCTTTTGATTCTTCAAGTATCTCTCTTGCTATATTCTTGATCCCTTTGATTATCTCGTCTGACATATCATCAGCATTTGCATGAGCCTCCCAAAGCCTCTCTTCCTCCATTCTTCTTTGAAAACTCGTTTGTTGTTCATTCTTCAAAAGCCATCACCTAATTCTTGAAATCATTTTCTTACTCTTTCTTTTAACTCTTCTCTTAACCCATACGTTCAAAACTAAAACTCTATGTGGGGTAGTCAAGCTCTCTTTAGGTATGACTTTGCAATTTGTGCAAAATTTTCTATTTGATTTCCTTACTTAGAAGAAATCTATGTGAGAGCTTGTTCCTTCACTCTTGTATGTGATAAGATGTTCTACCTGTGTCTTAAAGCAAGTGTTTACTATTGTAAAACTTAAAGGTTAAAGAAAAATTCAAAATAGTTTTACTCTTTTTATTTTCTTTTCCTAACCCAAAACTTCTATGTACACCCTCGTATCCTTTAGATTCACTCCCTACATTTCTATTTAGATGCCCTCCTAGGACATTTTTTTTCTCCCAGAGGTATTTCTTGAATTAAACCTTCTAGATCCTCCTAAAAATTTCTCTTGTTATGCTCTTCTACTCCAACTTGTAGTGCATATACACTAATTACATTAAAGATGTCCCGCTCCACTACAAACTTTAAAGCTATAATCCTATTACTTAATCTTTTTACATCTACCACATTATTCCTCCAATCCTTATCAACTATTATATCTACACCATTGTTAGTTCTTGTTTTGTTAGAGTATCAAAGCTTAAAATTCAAAGAATATAATTCTTTTGTCTTTTCTCCTACCTACTTAGTTTCTTGTAGGAACTTAATGTTGATCCTTCTACTAATCATAGTATCAACTATTTCTATTGATTTCTCTGTAAGTGTACTTACATTCCAAGTTACTCTCATGAACTAATTTTTTTATCCACACCCGTACATCGTGTTGCTTCTGGGCAATGACCTAGCCATAACACTATCGCTTCGTTTATTCATATTCATGTAGCTACGACAAGATTTTATGTTGGCTATTGCACACTTAACTCAACTCTCCTCTTTTATTACAATTGGAGAAAATGTGGCAATCTTAATTGTATATGTAGGTGATATCATACTCACAGAGAAAGATGATAATGAGATAAATAGATTGAAGAAGTCAAGGATTTGGCCGCCTATGCTATTTCTTGGGCATGGAAATTGCCAAATCTAGGAAAGTTATTTCTATGTCCCAGAGAAAATATATTTTAGACCTATTTAAAGAAATAGGAATGAATGGTTGCAGCTCTAGTGGTATATGTATGGACCTAAATCATAAGTTGGATCTCTTATATGGATAACCAATTGATAAAGTCTGGCGTCAATATCTTGTAGAGAAACTCATTTGTCTTTCTCATACAAGACTAGATATCACCTTTGCAGTTAGTATAGTGAGTCAGTTTATGCACTCACTATATGAAAAACATCTGGAGGCAATCTTAAGGTACTTGAAGAGTTTGCCTAATAGAGGCTCGTTGTTTAAACAAAGTGATCAAAGGAGTGTGTAGAGGTCTTCATGGATGCAAATTGGATAGGGTTAGTGTCTAATAGAAGATTAATATCTAGTTATTGTACTTTTTTCTAAGAAAACTTAGTCACATAATGAATGTAGTAGCATAAAATAGTACTACAGCCGTGACTAATGAAGTATGTGAAGTGTTATGGATTAGGATAGTTCTTAAAGAATTGAAACTTGAGATAGAAGAACTAAAAAGACTGTTTTGAATAATCAGTGTAGCAAATAATTTAGCCTAGCATGATAATACCAAGCACATAGAGATTAACAGGCACTTTATTAAAGAAAAGCTGGAAAATAGAGTCATATGTATGTCTTTTGTTATTTTAAACAAACAGCAAACATGCTAAATAAAGGCCATTTTAGACAAAAATTTGATGATTTTATTGTCAAGTTGAGTATGATTAACATCTATGCACCAACTTGAAGGAAGGTATTGAATATTTAAATATTTGATTTGATATGATTTACAGTTTCCTAATTTATTGTAACTATTAAAGAGTGATTAGGGAGTTATTATTTTCCTAATATCAAAGAGATAATGATTCCTAAAATAATGGGGGTTGATCCTAGATTATTGTTAATAGGTTGTATATATATATTTGACCTTAGTACATATTGAACTGATCAAATAATAATATTCATAAAGTATTCCTTCCATCTCTGCTTCTCTGCTCCTACAACTCTGCTGGCATTATGTTATGTTGGTACTGTTCACATGTATGTTTGTTTGTGCTTTAATCTTCAAGTGAACTTTATTACAAATTGGTTGAGAGTCCTATACAAGGTCAAAATGTAAAACAAAGAAAATCAGGTTCACAAAGATATACTAACTTCAAAGGGTGCAAGTTACTAAAAATTTAGGAGAACCATCAAAATAGACTTATACATGAATGTGTATTTATACAGAAGAACAAGTAGATTAGGTCTTTTTTGCTATTCTGTTCTTATCTTTTCTTCCCCTTTCTTTCCTATGCCCTTCCCACGTGCTTTTTTTTTTTCCTTAAAACCTTTCTTAATGTGTAAAGTATTTGTACCTGACTTTGTTGAAAGCATCGAGTGAGAAGAGTTTTGGCTAGCAATAGATTAGTATTCTCTGATTTTGATTATATATTGCTGAGTGTTATTTACAATATTCATGAAGAAGTGAATTTTTTTTTATGAATTTATCATTCAATTTAATTTCCAATAGCAAGAAAATATTGGCTTAAGGATTTGATAATGATTTTACGTCTTTTTAACTTTCTGCTATCTTAATAGTGCGAAAAACAACGATTTTATTATGCTCATTCTTTTGTCTTCAAATTTTGAATGTAAATATGGTGGGGTTAGTTTAATTGCTATAGTGGAAACTAACTAGGTTAGAGGGTTTGGTTAAGAAGAATGAAGCAACAAACCAAACTATGTAAGACATTTTAAATTCTCAAAAGGTTAGTTTACCCTAATCTCAGTCTTGAGAATGCTTCTTTGGGAAAACAAAGAGATATATCACCCTTAAAAAACTCAGAAGACGTAAAATGTTGCTTGCATGAACATGAATTGTAACGTTGCTTCTACTAGAGTTCCCTATTGTGAATATACATACATAGAAATAACTAACGACGAGTCTATGTATAAAAGCTATGCTATGCATGTAAGGAATTGATGGAAATTATTTTGTAAAATTGTGTCAAAGCATTAAATACTCAAGTGCTTTTTCCCGGGATAGCCCATTTCGTAGACCCTATTAAATCTTGGTCTTGGGTTTCCTCTCAATGATCACTCTATAAACTCAAATTTCTATGAAGCATGTGCTTGGACTCTTAAGTGCTCTATTGTTTATGGGATAATCTCAGGAACTTTCTCCCATAGGGCGCTTGCTTGACTCATTTTCTAGTCTCTCAAGAACAAGTAGGCCCTTAGTTGAGCCTTTAGGGTTCTCAATTTTCTTATTAGGAGTAGGTCTCTACTCGTTAGGACACTCAACAAGAAATCATCAAGCAGCCTTGTATATCTTGGGTGTAACAACTCCATTTATGTAAATGTAACAAATTTTTTTTTATATTTGTAAAATTTTATGAAGTTATTACTACTTTAATTCTAACCACTTAACTCGTAATAATAATCACTTTAACCAAGCATAATTGTTATTAACAGTGATACAATATTGAGTTTCCATACACATCATTATTTTACAAAATACACACCATTATTTTACAAACATTTGTACAAATATACATATTAGTTCTAATCATCTATGTCGACTACTTCCAGGGACACTGGTGTGGGTGGCACCTCCACCGGAATCTCAGTCACATCTACTACAGATACATCTGATATAACTGGTAGTTGCCCAAGGTAGGGCACCTCAATCCAACGTACGGAAATAATAAGTATCATTGAGAAAATCTGCATTATTCTTCTGAACATGGTATGGAAATATAGTGAGAATTAAATCCCAATAGGTTCAACAATAAATCATAATTTACCATCAATATAGTTCATCATGTCATGTTCAGCTGTATAAACTACAAAAAATATCTTTGGTCACATGAATGCATTATATCTATGCACATAAGAATCATACAGTAATGATATGTATGACATGATTAACTATTTTCAGAATATCATATGATGGCCATCAACTTATTTTCATTTCAAACTACCCCGGTCAAGGTGAGTATCCTCTACTCTCCGGTACGGGCTTTTCTCGCTCTGTCCGACATGGCACACTTTCTCTTTCTTTTCACATAATCATAATCATAATTATAACCGTTGGTAGGGCGTCCCCTACTGGTGCACCACACAGATTGCCATGTGACCGTGCTCATTTCTTTTCTTTTCACAATGATAGCCAAAAATATGCTTTCAATAACAAATATGTTCATCAAAATATAACTATTACCATAAATCATTGGTAATCATGCCATGAACATAACCATTTCAAATATCACTTTATAAAATATTTTCATGTCAGAATTTTACATTTAAGATGGTAAGAAGTTCATACAATGGTTATGACTATGGCATATACTAGTCATTTATAAGATTCGTCTTCTTTTTTAAATATTAATTTTATTTCTTTATTTTCTTGATGCAGGTTTTCATCATATCTAACCTTCTCTTACTAATTAGAGTATAACTCCCTCAATTGAACTCCGATGTAGGTGATCTTGGTGTCAATTTCAAGATAAAACAATTATCTAAAACTATTATGTTGAAAATTGTAGCGAAATATTAAGAAATCAAGGTGATATTACTCCCTAAATGTACAGGTTATTTATTCTCGGATAGGTTCTGACCTCTACCTACTAATCGGACTATATCTACCTCATATGGACTCCAACTTGAGTGATTCCAGTGGCTAAAACTCCGTGACACACATATCTATAATTATTATGTTAACCATTTATTTTAATTCCATATAGATAATTCCCAAACATTAAAATACAGAAGCTATCCTAACATATTCTTCCCTGATGAACCATTTTCTGACCTTTGACTACTAATCAGCTCATATCTTCCTCATATAGACTCCAAATTGAATGATTCTAGTGGCTAAAAATCCATGACACACATAGCTATAATTCTTATGTTAACCATTTATTTTAATTCCATACAGATAATGCTCAGAAATTAAAATACAGAAGCTATCCTAACATATTCTTCCCCGATGAACCATTTTCTGGCCTTTTACTACTAATCGGACCATATCTACCTCATATGGGCTCCAAATTGAATGATTCCAGTGGCTACAAATCCGTGACACATATATCTTTAATTCTTATGTAAACCATTTATTTTAATTCCCTACAGATATTTCTCAGAAATTAACACACAGAAGCTATCTTAACATATTCTTCCCTGATGAACCATTTTCTGACCTTTGCTTACAAATCGGATAATATCTACCTCATATGGACTCCAAATTGAATGCTTCCAGTGGCTAAATATCCATGATACATATATCTTTAATTCTTATGTTAACCATTTATTTTAATTTCCTACAGATATTTCTCAGAAATTAAAACACAGAAGCTATCCTAACATATTCTTCCCTGATGAACCATTTTCTGACCTTTGATTACTAATCGGACCATATCTACCTCATATGGACTCTAAATTGAATGATTCCAGTGGATAAAAATCCATGACACATATATCTTTAATTCTTATGTTAACCATTTATTTTAATTCCCTATAGATAATTTTCAGAAATTAAAACACAGAAACTATCTTAACATATTCTTCCCTGATGAACCATTTTCTGACCTTTGATTACTAATCAGACCATATCTATGCAGAAATTTACTTAGGTAAGAGAAAGAGGATGAGTTTTTGAACCTCAAGGATAAAGAAGAAAAATAGATTCAAGTGGAGATTAAGGTAACTTACCTTGAGTACTTAGCCTTCTAAACTTCTCCTTCTTCTTCCTTCCTTTCTTCTCCTCTCTTTCTCTCCTTTCCTCACTCTACCTTGCTTCTATTTCTCTCTCTTCCTCACTTGGACGAAATTAAAATGTTGTAGGGGTGAGTTTTGCTTAAATAGATCACCAAATAATACACCTTTCATGATCATGGGTCTACCTTATTACAATTAGGATACACTTTGTTGAATTTTTAGAAAACAAACAACTTATGTTCTTGTCTTCCTCTTCCTTAGTCAAGATATGCATAGGAAAAGGAGATTTGTATTTTGAAAATTATGATGATATGTTCTTAAGATAAGGGACAAGGTCCTTTTGATTTAAGGATTCATTTCCATTTTCTTTTGCCTTAAACAAGTATGATAGGTCTGTCTTTTTAGGTGACAAATTTCTAACCCTTGAATCTCCATTATTTGGTTGATATTATTTGTGTGGGATAGGAATGTTTTGTCCTAATGCCATGTGTTATCATACCACCTAATTTTTATTTTAAAAATTATGATGATATGTTCTTAAGATAAGGGACAAGGTCCTTTTGATTTAGGGATTCATTTCCATTTTCTTTTGTCTTAAACAAGTATGATAGGTTTGCCTTTTTAGGTGGCAAATTTCTAACCCTTGAATCTCCATTATTTGGTTGATATTATTTGTGTGGGATATGAATGTTTTGTCCTAATGCCATGTATTATCATACCACTTGCTAAAATTATGAGTGTAGGATATAGATGTTTTTGTCCTAAAACCTTGTATTATCATGCCACTTGCCAAAATTATGAATGTAGAATCACACCACTTGCTAAATTTTGTCTTAATGCCATGTAACCTAATCTTTATTATTATTACATTATTATATCATTACCTAATTTATTTTATTTTATTTTCCTCTTGGATTTGGGCTTATTCCTACCCATTTTCTTTGCTTTGGATAAAATTCTACCTTTCTTGGAGGGCTTGGTCACATTTTCATAATTTTTGAGCTATCGATCCAATTACTATATCTTAGTCTAAGTCTATGTTTTATTTCTTGTCTAGGTTATCCAATGGGCTTGCTAGAAACTTATGTGAAGTGGAAAAAAAACTCTATATGATGTGTCCATAGGTAAAAGCCCAATGTATGGGTAAAGATGTTAAACTTAATAACTCTAGTTCTTGAATTAGGAAAAATTACCCTAATCCAATGTTCTTGAAATTTTAAGACCTTTACTTATTTCTAAAAATTTATCTTCCTTATCCAAGAATTTTGCATCTCTTTAGTATATTATTTCTAATTTTTTTTCCTATTAGGTTTTCCCTCTTTATTTGTTCTCTTAATGTTAGAAACATTTTTTATGCATATACATAAGGTGAAGAATTTCTAAGGGTTATATTTCCTTAGATATCTAAAATATTGTCTAATAAATTTTATTTCCTTAATTAAATATTTATGTACTTTTATCAATAAAAGAAACGAAATTAGAGATGTTACATTGGGTGTCCCTTGTAGGTCTCAAAGCACATTGACTCAGCACGAGGTCTTTCTTTCTATGAGGTTTTCATTAGGTCTTAGGTACTCAACCTCTAAAGGACCTTGATGACACTATTGTTGATTTTTTTGGTCTTTGAGCCAACACATCTCTGTCTTAAAAACTACTAACTTTGAGGGCACCTTACGTCCCTATCCTCGTTAGGGTCTGTAAGTGCTTTGTATCTAAGTGGTTTTTTTGTGTGTTTCTCTTCTAAGTGTTTATCTTTCTTTTTAACTCTACCTTGAGGCCTATAGTGCTAGGAGCATTTTGTACTTATCCTTTTAAATTTTTTTTCAAAAATATTTATAATAAATTACTATAATGTCGTTTAATTTATATAATCGACTTTATTTAATGAAAAAATATTTCATTATTATTGTTGTTATTGTTGTTATTTATGTTTTAAATCAAGGTTGTAATTACTTAATTAAGCTTCTAAGCCATCTTAATTACCCAATTAAAATTGATGTAGGAACAAGAAGAATAGCTTCCTTTGAAGAGATTTGATTATGAAGATAATCGGAAATAAGCACAGGGACAAATGAAATCAGAATTATACGAACTTACCCTTTAATGGTGTCATGATGTATTCAAAGTCAAGTAGTGTTCATTGATGTGTGGATCTTACTATAGGTCTTGTGTGCACTGCCATGGACCTGACCTTTATTCAGGGTCTAAAAGTTAACCTCAGTTTCACTATAACTGAAATTGTCATCGTTGGTTTAATTAATCATCTTTTTCTTCAGAAGAGAATAATTATTTTACCAAGAGATTTCTTCTATTAGCACCTAGAGAAGGGTTTTGGAATTATCTTTGATATATGAACTCGCCTCAATGATGCCCAAGCAGAAGGCCATCCAGTTTTGTTTTTGCAACAATTGGACATGGTTCCTTTCCTCTTTCAGTAAGATACTTCTGGTGCCTGTCCAAAAAAAATACTAATAATAAGATACTTCTGGTAAATTTGAATTCTAGTGTTTGTATCTCTTAAGTTTTTTTTTTTTTTACTATTGGTTGGAACACAAAAGGGGAGCAACCTTGTGGATAATTTTCTGCTGTTAAATTGCTTATATATGAGGCAAGTCAGTAGTCAGCATGAGGCGACACTTATAAAGATATGTGAACGTAGGGTTTATAAATATTGAAAAAAGTTTTTGTTTGAATATAAAATTTAAAAAAGTATGATTATAATTTGCACCGGATGGATACAATTTATTATATTTTTTGTAGCATCAAATGTACAAGGAATCAGTTGCTGCAGAATTCCACGTTTATTCTGTCAGATACATGAGCTTTCTTACTTATCTTGGTGGATAAGTCCACAATTAATTCAATGATGCATTTGAATTTTTTCAGATGAGTTAGATTAGACCATAAAAGGTTCTATCTTTCAAAGTGGGTCCACGCCGTGGATAGTTTAACGTCGATCTGGCTGGCCCACATAATCTCATAAATTATGTCAGCGTGACAAAACAATTTCACACAAACTCAGTTCGGTGTCGTGTCTCTGAATGATCCTCCCCGTGTATAGCCTGGGACCGGCCCTAAGAGTTGGAAATCTTAAATGAAATTGGTCGCTAATGCGCATTTCGTTACCTAATAGCCACAAATTCTTGTACAAAATTTTCCACTTCATACCATTTCACCTTACGTCCGTCTCCACTCCACGCCATGGCCAAATAAAACTGGGTTTGAGAATTTACTTCAAAATCTCAATAATTCATATATGCTTCTGATTAAAACTTAGAGGCTATTTTCTCCCACCTCAGAGAATATTTCCATGAGAAGGTGCTCGAAAAAAAGTCACATTTTTTGTTGGAGTATTATTATAAAAATGAATTTCGAGGCCGTCGATGTTTAGAATGTAAATGGCCAAGAAATCTGAATGGCTACTAGGCTATCAAAGGGCATTATATGTGACAATAAACCATAATGGCCATGCTTTTATTCTGATTTTATTTGGACAGTTTTGGATGAGATGATTATAATTTATGGGCATTAACAATAGCCACCGGTGAGGAAAGCAAGAGGCTGCTTCTCTCTATGCTTATATGTAGAGTTATTTTGCGGTTAATTGTGCTTTTTATTTTATTTTAGTTTATTTTTATTACCAGAGATAGAGAGCTAAACTTGTTTTAGTTTGAGAATTACAGGAGTTCAAACCCATGTCATCTCCATTGGAGGGACACCAAGTTTATTAGCAACACGCATATTGTAAATGTGCTTGTTAGACTATATAATGATATAATGTGTCATATTTTGGGTAAAAAATTGTGTGGGCAAGGAGTTTTGTCTTGCTCTTTGGGCAAAAGTGTGAAAACGAACTATGTGGGATTAGATTGTTGTATTTTAGAAGTGACCCATCTTAACTCCACTTCACCCGGTGACAACTAGATTATCTTTTGAATCTCCTTAAAAATGGCTATAATATCTATGTCTTATCCCAAAATCGTGCTTTTTCTCTTAATTTTCGAGTGCTGATGCATTTCACACATACAACTACACTATATCAATTAACCGGTAGTATTTCTGACTTTGGTTTCACATCACACCTTATCCTCTGGCCCTTCCTCCTTTTGCTTCTCAACATTTAAACCGTCATATCTAACCCCTCTTATTAGCTAAGAAGTGCAGTTCAAATTTTCTCCCCAACTACTTCAGCATGCCTTCATCTGCTCTCCAATGGCTAAGCCTTGTGGGCATCATATGGCTCCAAGCCATAAATGGCACTAACACCGACTTCCCTGCTTACTCCTCCCAGCTGAAGGAGCTTCTTTCCATATCCCAGTTGCAGCTCAATAACCTGGCTTTTGCCTCTGATGCTGGGAAACTGTTTGGCTGGTTTTCTGGCATGGCTGCTATTTACCTCCCCCTTTGGCTTGTCCTCATGATTGGTTCAACTCTTGGGTTAATTGGTTATGGTGTGCAATATCTGTTCATAATAAATCAAATTTCCTCTCTTTCCTATTGGCATGTCTTCTTGCTAACTGTTCTGGCAGGGAATAGCATTTGTTGGATTAACACCGTCTGCTATGTTGTCACAATAAGGAACTTCCCATCTGATCGCCAAGTTGCTGTGGGGTTAACAAGTAGTTACCAAGGATTAAGTGCAAAGATTTACACCAATATTGTTGAAGCTGTTTCTCCACACAAAAAGGCTAGAAGTTTTCTCTTCTTAAACTCTGTCCTACCTGTTGTAGTTAGCCTAATAGCAGCTCCTGTAATTAGAGAAATTAAAGTCACTCGGTCTACACACATGGGTTTTGGAATTGTTGTAATGTTTGTTATTACAATTGGCACTGGAATATATTCTGTGATGAGTAGCTTGCAATTTGTGTCAAGCAAAGTATCTCCTCTGAGTAGCCTGATTGGTATTCTTGTGTTTCTTCTCTTTCCCTCATTAGTTCCAGTTTCACAGAAGATCAAGGAATTGGTGATATCATGGCTCAAAAACAGAGAAAGACTAAGAATTTATCATTTCACTGTGGAAGAGAACACTAATGAAGAGAGGACAGAGAATGAGGTAAAAGAGGGAGAAGATAGCAGAGAAGTTCACGATCTTCGTGTAAGAGAAGAAATTGGAGTACAATTGATGCTAAGAAGAGTAGATTTCTGGTTATATTTTTTTATCTATTTTTTTGGAGCCACTGTTGGTTTAGTATTTCTGAATAACTTAGGACAAATAGCTGAATCGAGGGGTTGCTCTGGTACTTCCTCTTTGGTGTCTTTGTCTTCATCTTTTGGTTTCTTTGGCCGTCTCATGCCATCTCTCATGGACTACTTCTACAGGTAACTCGCCACATTCTCTCCCTGGTCTCCTGTCTAACACCAGCCAATGCATTTACCTTGTCATTAAATGCCAATAATATCTATGGATGTGTTAGTTGATCTACCTTAATAATGTCATGAAATGAATGGCCTAGGAGAAACTCTAAGGTAGATCACGGACTGAGCCCATAACAAAAAGATATATAAGTATTTTAGACACTTTTCTTGTCAGTACACCTTGACATGCTTACATATCTAATAATGATTGGCTAGTTATTTATTTATTTTTGATTGAATCTAGCTAAGAATATCTCATGGTATGGATTGTTAAATTGAATTCTCTTCACTTATCGATATGCCTCTAAATATTTGGTGTATACTTGCAGGGGTAAGTGTACGATTTCAAGACCAGCTTCTATGGTTGCATTGATGGCTCCAACAGCAGGAGCATTCTTTTTACTTCTCAATAAAACTGACCTTGCCCTCTACATAAGCACTTCAATAATTGGAGTGTGCACTGGGGCCATTACTTCCATTTCTGTGTCCACAACCACTGAGCTATTTGGCACAAAGAATTTCTCTGTAAACCATAATGTGGTAGTGGCCAACATTGCCGTGGGTTCTTTTTTGTTTGGCTTCTCAGCTGCCCTTCTTTACCGTAAAGAAGGAGATGGAAATGGGAAATGCATGGGCATAGAATGCTACAGAAACACTTTCATCATCTGGGGTTCCCTCTGTTCCTTTGGGACTTTCTTGGCTTTGATTCTACATGCTAGAACTCGCAAATTTTACTCAGAAAGGCAATAGATAGCCATATTTTATTTTATACGCATTATATCCTTAGTCTCAAATCCCAATGTGCTAGGCGCCATCTGAGGTTAGCTCAGGTGGTATGGGGAGGGTGGAATTTGGGGTAGTACACGGGTTCGATCCCTCATGCTGTATCAAAAACAAAAAAAATATAACTGCTAGGCAGAAAAGATATGCATGCCATTAGTGTACAACCAACTCTGCTACCAAAGTAATTAATACTATAATTTCTTGGCTATAACCTATAATGTGCTGTCATGTATTTGTGGTATGGAAAACTACATGTGCGACGGTTCTGATTTCTTGAGTGCCAAAGTCATTTCAAGTTTTCTTTTTTAAAAAAAAAAATTGAAAATGACAAATTTCTTTTATATGCAAAATCTCGCAGCACATTTATAATAATTATAAAAATTTCATATAATATAATAAAAAAATATTTATTAATATTTTTTATTGAAATAAAAAACTCTCTTACGAAGAATTGTTATTATTATAATAATAAAATTTATTTATTTATTGAATTAATTATGATAATATTATTTATAATATATTATTATGATGTCATTTAATTTATATAATCAATTTTATTTAATTATTGTTGTATTGAATTAACTCTATTAATTTTTATAATATTATAAAATATTTAGGACAAATTTAAAAAAAACTATTAACTGCTGAATTAAACAAAAATAAGACACCAAATCCATTTGTAGTAGGACAAACATCGTTTTGATTTTCTGGCAAAGATAGATCACAATATTAAAATATTTCATATCTTTCTCAGGAAGACAGATCCAAAGATTTCATATAATAGAGATTTATTTGTAGAAAAAAAAAAAAGAGAAGAGAGAAAAGAAGTGGGAGGGAAGGGCTATTGCCAGCAGCTGATGGCAGCCACCTACCAAGGTGGTTAGAGGTTGTCGATTGAGACTAAAGTGGTTTCAAGTTTTAACATCTGGCCATCTGAGCATGTCTGTATTGTTTATTTTATAAAAAGAAAATTAGTGACAGATAATGCAAAGTTATACATTGGTTTCTTTTAAATTTTTAATATTAGATTCAGATATATATATATATATATATATCTGTGTGTGTGTATTTGTAATTTGTATGATTATTATATGTATATACACAAAATTATATTAGTAGATAAAATAAGAGGAAGACAAATACCCACTTTATAAGACGGGTATTGTAGACTTGCTCTTAACTCACAATAATCACCAGTAGCCCGATAGGATTGATCTTATGTTTTTTGCTCGATTCCCAAGAATTGAACTTTTATGAGTAAACTAGATCAAGTTAAGTTTTGAATTTTATTTTGTCCAAAAAATAAGTTTTGAATTTTATTTATATAAAAATATATTTTATTTTAAATTTACATTTTTAAAAAATTATACCTACATTGGAAGTATATGTCACCTTTCACGTAGCCAACACGTAACGTCTTGTCACGCTAGGCAAAAATTTGAGGCTAAAACTCGGAGCCTATGTGTATTAAAATTATGAGTTTTCCAACACAAGTCCCAAGTGCTCATGTCACAGTGGAACATACTTGTAGTTTAACCTGAAAGAAACGTTGATGTTGACATTCCCTCGTTGCCATATGTTGGGTGCTTCAAAGATACCCCACTGAAGAGGTTGGGTTATTTTAGCCATCCATAGAGCTTTTGTAAAAGAACCAATTACCATTTACAAATTGGAGGGATAAGCTTCTTTTTATTTTTTCCAATATTAAGGAAGACAAGAATGTGATTAATAAAGATTATAAATTGAATTTATTCTTCTCTCTCTCTCTCTCTCTCTCTCTCTCACACACACACACACACACACACACACACACGTTTTAACTACATTTTTTGTTTTTGTGGTTTCATAAATGCATTAATTTGGTCCCTTCATTATTATGCCTCCAATTTGGTCTCTCCATTAAGTAGTCATTTATAATTTGTTAATTTTTGATGATGTGGCATGTTGAATTGCCACATGGGCGTCTCCTACCACCATTAGCATGCCACCCTAGCATTACCCCGCTAAGAATTTTTCCCTAATTGTCAAAATTTTCCACTCATCCACAACAAAGGCATCATGAAGGAAACCCAACACCACTTGCAAAAGGGTGAGCTAGGTTGCTCAAATCGCGAAGGGAAAATCATGGGGAATTGAAGTTGAGAGTTTTACAAACAAGGGATATGTGTCAAGGGCATCCAGGATTTCAAAATTGTGTGACTTGGACAAAATGCTTCTCTAAGGACTTTTAGGATGAAGAAGAACCCAAGTGGTCATTTTTTTGTTAATTATATTAAAAATATATGTAAACTATTTTTATGCGATGGTTATTTTTCTATGTAAAAACGTGATTTTGTATAAAAATATGACCTTATATAAAAATATGATCCTATATTAATTATTCATCAAGTATATGAATCAAGATTTTGAATAGATTAAATAATTTTTTTATTTTTTGATTTATATATGGTAATCGTATTTCTAGAGAATTTAATTACTATGGTTGAATGTATATTCTTTATACTTTCACTTTTAGTTTATTGCATTTATACAATTTTATGGCATATATTTTTTGTATTAGAACTACACTTCTAGTCATATTTTCAATTCATTAACTGTTTTTCTTCTTTAATTTAAGAAACCAAAATTGTGATAGTAGATAATAAAGGACACCCATAGTTTATTTGAGAAATTGATTCTGTTAATGTATGTTTGTTTGTTTTATTGAAATTGTTTGAAAAAACACATTATGGAAAATTAAAATGCATATGTTTTTTTGCTTTTGGTGATTTTGTGTGCGTGGCTAGTGTTTCCTTCTTTTTTGGGCGCTGGTCTTGTTAGTTTAAAAAAATTTGTCGCAAATTTTGTGGGATTCTATTTAGAAAGGCACTAGCTAGGATTCAAACACACGTCCCTTTGAAAGCAAGAGGTGCCTTTAACTAACTCAACAATCAATAAATCCTAAAATTTAACTGCTATAATTATATTTATAGCATATTGTTGACGTTTTGTGAGATATGTTTGTAAATTTATTTTTTATTTTTTAACTTATTTAATCCTTCATATTTATTTAAGATTGTATGCATACTTAATTTTATATGTATATATTTGTTCTACCAAATATAAAAAATTGATTATTAATATAAATTTCAAATTAATAATATTGATGTTATATTTAAGTTGATATTTGAGTAGTTAAGTAATAATTACAACAGTCTTAATTACAAAAATGTTAAGTGACATTAAATTTAGTCACATAAAGTTAATAACATCAATAATTGTAATTAATTATGGATATATAATAATTCAACCTCACATAATAATTATTATAATTAAGTGATTAATTAAGAGGGATAGTAACATTTGATATATTTAAATTTTAGTTTTCCATGCCTAGATAATTATTTATAAATCCTGTGTTAGTCCCATTATAAAGTAATTAAATTATTTGTGTGTTATAATCTAAGCTCACATGAAAGATTATAATGATGTGTTGATTTATTTATATAGATACATTTTTCATATTTGATTTTATTGCATGTGTAGTAAGTTTCTTATTTTTGTAGTAATTTAAACTTTATTTATCCCAAATTTTAATTTCTCAAATATTGTTCTCCTGAATGGTGATAACTATTTTGATTAAAAGGAAAAAAATTTCTTACATTGGGATGCATAGACCTTGATTTATAACTTGAAGTGGATGAACCACCAAAATAATTAAGTACCCAAGTTGAGAAAACATCATATGACCTTTGGGCGTGATCTAATTACTTGAGTTTGATATTTATTAAGACTCATATTAAAAAAAATATTTTTGAATCTATCCTTGAATGTGCTAAAATAAAGGAATATCTCAACACTATTTAGTCTCAGTTTGAGACTTTTGACAAGACATTAACAAATACCCTAATTAAAAAATTGTATTCCATGAAGTTTAATGACACAAATGGTGTGTGTGAGCACATTACGAAAATGCGAGATATAGTGTATGAATTGAAATATTTGGAGATTGAAATTTCTGAGTCATTTTTTGTTTACTTCATCCTTAACTCACTACCTCCTTATTTTAGATTTTTAAAGATATCTTATAACACAAAAATGATCAACAAATAAACTTATGATCATGTATGTACAAGAGTTAGGGAGACTAAATCAAGAAAGAATTGAAAGTGCATATTTTGCAACTCATGACAAGAAATCATCTAAGAAAAGAAAAGATAAAGCACATTTTAATCAAGTTAATAAATGCAATGTCAAATGCTTCTTTTGCAAGAAGAAATGACATATAAATAAAATTTATCTCAAATTCAAGCATTAGCTTGAAAAGAAAGGCAATCTCATCTCTTTAATGTGTTTTGAATCTAATATGATTCATGTTTCATATAAAACTTGGTTGATTCATTCTAATTCTACAATCCATGTTGTCAATACTATACTAGGCTTCTTAAACCATAAGAAACCTTATTTTAGTATTAAGACTTTTATCTTGTGGTTATTAATTTTAGTTTCATTGATAATACCTTACATTTGTATAAAGAAAATATTCTTATTGATAATGGTTTTATGGATGATAGTTGTTTAAACTTCATTTAAATTCTACCATTAATTGTAGCTATACAACTGTGCATGGTAATAATATTAGCATTAAGTATAGTGTTATAAATGAGAAATCTTTTGTGTTATGGCATAAGAGATTATGTCATATCTCTATTGATAAAATTAAGAGATTAATAAATAATAGAGTTCTTGAGACTTTTAATTTTACTAATTTTGGTACTTGTATAGATTGCATTAAAGGGAAATAAACTAACAAGTTCAATAAAGGTGCCAGGAGTTCTGATGTATTAGAAATAATATACACTAATATTTTAGGACCTTATGATGTATACTTTAATGATAAGAAATATTTTGTTACT
The DNA here is from genome assembly GCA_037074535.1 of Gleditsia sinensis. Lineage (NCBI taxonomy): Eukaryota > Viridiplantae > Streptophyta > Magnoliopsida > Fabales > Fabaceae > Gleditsia > Gleditsia sinensis. Next base: position 54,033,951 of record CM073472.1, read on the forward strand.
TTTATTGATGACTATACACGATATATTTATATTTATTTGTTTCATGATAAGAGTGGAGCACTAGATGCTTTTAAGGTCTATAAAAAAGAAGTAGAGAAACAATTAGGCAAATAAATTAAGATCATGATAGATGTAGTGAATTTTATGAAACGTACACTAGAAAGGGACAGTTACTAGGTTTATTTGCAAGGTTTATTAAGAAATAAGATATTGTTGTACAATACATAATTCCTAGCTTACCATTACAAAAATGTATAGTTGAAAGGAGGAACCAAACATTGATGGATATAGTGAGGAGTATAATTAAAAACTTCACTCTTCCATTGTCTTTGTAGGGTGAAGCTCTAAATAAATATGGCATATGTATCATTTAAGTTATGGAAAGGTTGAAAACCTAGCTTCAGACATGTACATGTTTGGGGATGCTTAACTAAAGTTAGATTCTATGATCCACACGAGACAAAATTAGAGGTAAAAACAAATTTTAATGAAATTTCATTGGCTAAGCATAAAAGTATAAAGTATATAGATTTTATTGTCTATCTTGTACAATAAGAATTGTGGAAGTTAATAATGCACAGTTCCTTAAGAATGATGAGATTAGTGGGAGTATTCATCTTTGAAACATAGTTTTTAAGGAATATAATATACTTGAATCAATTCCTACATCTTTGAATAGATTGGTTGTTTTCATGATAATCATTATGATTCAAATACTCAAGAATAACCAATGATTGAAGAAATACTTCATAATGAAGATATTCTTGTAGATCCAATTACTTAGGATTCTTAAAATTATAATTATGATGTAACATTAAGAAGATATTTAAAACTTAAGAAATCTGCAATTTCTTCAGATTATGTTGTATACCTACAAGAGTTTGACATGAACAATAGTATTGAAGATGACCTTGTCATGTTTTCATAAGCTTTGAGTTGAAATATATCCACATTGTGGTATGATGTCATGAAGGATAATATAAATTCAATAGCTAATAATCAAGTATGTGATCTTATTGAATTGCCTAAAGAGGGTAAGGCCATTAGCTGTAAATAGGTTTTTAAAATCAAAAGAGACTCTTTAGGCAATATTGAAATATAGAATGCAAAACTTATAGGCAAATGATTCATTCAATAAAAAGGAGTTGATTATCATGATACATTCTCTCTTGTTTCTAAGAAGGATTCATTTCAGACAATCATAAAATTAGTAGCTCATTTTAATATAGAGTTATATCAAATGGATATAAAAAAAAGTATTCCTTAATAGAGATCTAGAGAAAGAGGTTTGCATGGAACAATCATAAGGCTTTATTTCAGAGATCAATGATCACTTAGTTTTCGAATTTAAGAAATCTATATATGGACTACAACAAGCCTCCAGTTAGTGGTATTTAAAATTTCATAATGTTATTTCTTCATTGATTTTATGAAGAATATTATAAATCAATGTATATACCATAAAGTTAGTAGGAAAAAATAATTTTCTTATTTGGGCTTACTTCGTAAGGTTAAGAAATTCCTCTCACAATAATGTAATATAAAAGATATGGGCGAAGCCTCTTATGTCAGAGGCATATAGATTAAGAGAAAAAAAGCCTAAGGCTATTAGGATTATCTCAAAAGACCTATATTAGTTAAGTTTAGAGAGATTTTGCATAAAAGATTGTTCATCAAGTATTGCATCTATTGTCAAAGGTGACTAATTCATTTTGAAATAAAACTCAATAAATGTTTTAGAGAAAGAACAAATGAAAAAAATTTCTTATATTTCTTCAGTTGAAAGTTTAATGTATGTGTAGATTTGTACAAGACTTGACATTGCATATATAGTGAAATGTTGGGAAGATATTAAAGTAATTTTAATTTGGATTATTAGAGAGCTGCAAAGAAAATTATGTGATACATTTAAGGAACTAAAGACTACAAACTTACGTATAGATATTCTAACTATTTAAAAGTGGTTAAATATTTAAACTTTGACTTTGTTGGCTGCCTTAACTAAGGAAAGTTAACATTATGATATGTTTTCTTAATTATTTAAGGGACTATTTCTTGGAGAATTGTAAAGCAATATCTTATTACTACTTCTATTACTAAAGTAGAGTTTGTATCAAGCTTTAAAGTGACATCATGGGCTATATGGTTGAGAAGTTTTTGGGCTTGTAATTGTTGACACAATTACCAATTCATTGGGGATTTACTATGATGATTACACATCAATGTTTTGGCCAAGAACAATAAGAGTAGAAGTCATAGTAAGTACATCGACATTAAATATTTAGCTATTAAAAAACATGTTAAAGCAAATTAGGTGGTTATAGAATGCATCAATACTAAATTGATTATAATAGATCTCTTGACAAAATGTTTACCACCTATTGCTTGTAAGAAATATGTTGAACCTATGGACTTAAGTATATTATGTAATCTTATATAAGTGAGATACTCTTATACTTCAGTATAGTATTTTGTTGATTTGAAAATACTCCATTAATTTATATTTGTCTTATTTTATTTAGTTGTATACATAAAGTTCAAGAGAATGTCAAGGTATGTTTTGGTGACTCTAAATGAGCATTTAGAAGTTTATTTATAAAGATACATACCACATATGGTTTTCATTCAAGGTGGTTTAGTTGCATTATAATACATGGAAGGTAATACTTGTTCTAAAGGACTTATCACTATGATTTATACAATTTAAATTCTTTTGTTTAAGTATAGGGATATTAAGTTTATAAGAGATTTCAAGGATTTATCAATACTGAATTGGTACATATTAAGTTTTTAATGGGAAAAGTGGAAAAATGTTAATTATATTTAAAAATATATGTGGCCTATTTTTATACAATTGTTATCTCTCTATATGAAAAGGTGACTCTATGTGAAAAAATGATCTTATGTGAAAATGTGTTCTTATATGAAAATATGTCTCCATGTGAAAAGATATCCATCCCTATATAAAAAGATACATGGTGGTTGTGGCAATCATTTTTCGATTATAAATACCTCTTTTTTAATGTGAAGAAAGATACAAGAAGATAACTTAGAAAATATTTTTTTAATATAAGGGTCTTTAATCTGCAAAAAAGTCTGTGATTCTCCATCAAGTACATGGATCAATATCTTGGATAGACTAGACAGTACAAAAAAAGGGACAATAGGGTACATAAGAAAAAAATTGTGATTTCACCATTCATCCACCAAATTGGTCTCTTAAGTACAAAAGTTCACCTATCACATTGTTTCATCATTAACACCATCCTCATCAATGCTAAGTGATAATAATAAAGGTATAAATGCACTATGTATTGACTATGAATAGTGGGTGGAGGTGTTAGTTTCATCACCTTCTGTTGATTTGAAATGAAGGTTGATCCCTTCTCTCTCTTTTTTTTGGCTTCAACTATGACAAATGTTATTGGTAACATCTTGTTACTCCTATATTTCCCTACCATTGTTAGTAGTAGACTATCATGAACTCTTTTTAGAAAGTAACCATTAAGGCCAATCAGTAGCCTACACCTTGTCACAAATCCAATCTTGCTTAACTAACATGCATTCTTTCAAAAGTTGGTGCTCCACTATATGTCTTGCCAACCTTAATGAACACTGATGACCCCTTGTTGGTTATTCTAAGTTCTTATGTATATCTCGATAGGTTTTTATATTTTTCACGAAGTCAATTGTTGCCCTCTTTGCCTTAGTAAATATTAGAGTTTTGTCTTTGGTAGCTTCAAATTCCTCTTGTTGAAAGCATCTCCAATTGTTGATTTTGTCTTGTAATCAGACTTATCTTTAATCTTATCCATTAAATTTCTTGGAAGGCATTTGCCTTTTACTCGTCTATTCTTGAATTGTCTTTGATATGTTTGTTTACCCACAAAGGTCATTACTAGGAACTTGCTGCCTGACTAACCTGAAGGTAAAATCCATTATCTAGTTGTTAAGGTTCAACCTCACTAACAACATCGAGTCCAACCCTAATAAAAACCTCCTCAACCCTAACTCCTTTATAGTCATTAGACTTGCCTTTTTCCCTACACTTCTATCAATAATAAAGTTTGCTCCAAAGGATTTGGATTTTCAATGTCATGCTTAACATAAATCTCTATTTCCTTATGCTCCTTTACACATTCAATTAAGTTGACAATGTCCCTATCACCTTATAAAGTTCTTATTTAAACCATAGTTCAAATTTTTTTGGATACTCCTAATTTTTAACAATGTGTCCAATGTCAATAATTGAAAGTTGATATAGGTTTATCCCACTAAAGTCATCCACCTTACTGCCCACATAAGTCTATCCAATTTTAAACCTGAAATGTCTTCCACAATTAAAAGATGATACACACGAAATAGATACTTATTTAAGTGCTAGAGTACATATTGTTGTTGTCAAGTAATAAATAATATTTAAATAAGTATAGAGTATCGATCCCACAAGGATTGATGTTATTAATTACTATAATAAAATTGTCTTTATGCCAATTAAATAATTTGAATATTAAATTGATTAAGAATGACAAAATAAAATAAAATTAGACTATAAATTTTGAAAGAAAGAGTAACTCAAAATTGATTGGGATTCTAACGATTCTAATTTCACCATAATTAATCCACTTTGCATTTTTCTATCTCTTCAATTTAGAAATTATAATTTTAATTGCTAGTCGAGATACCCTAAATTATCCATTAACCTCTTTCGAGGTCTAACAGAAACACCTTATTATGTCTCTACGTGAATTATAATAATTAAATATTCATTAAGATCTATGGTTCTCAATTAAGACTACACAAATGATACAAGTATATCTCTATTTTATATGCAATCTATGGTTAATTACGCAATAAATCAAATACATAAATCTCCTCTCGATCTTATTATGATTAATAGATCATCTAACTGGTGGTTAAGCAATTAGAAACATTAAGAACAATGTAGAAAAATAAATTTAAGAAAAATAACTCATTGATTAAATTGAATAAACAATACAAAAATGCATAATTAGACTACAATGAAAATAAGCTAAAACATAAAAGAAGAATAAGAAGAAAGCTGAAGATAGCGTTGAAGGTGTCGTCCAAAGAAAGCCTTAGCTTCTCTCCTCCTCTAAATTCATAGCACAAGGGTATTTTTTAAATATGTCAAAAGGTCTTTCAATCTAACTCAAAATCTTTTAAAATAAAAGATATTTCATTCCAACTCAAACTCCATCTTTATTATTATTATTATTATTATTATTATTATTATTATTATTATTATTATTATTATTTTCAAAAAATTATATTATTGTCTTTGAATTATGATGCCAATATCTAATTTTTCAACACTAAATCTCTCAGAACTCAAAATATAAAAGTTGTAGATCTTTTTCTTCTCTTTTTGGAGCCACTTGAATCATCTTAATCGAAATTCAGATGAAAAAGTTATGTCCAAATTAGTAAATCAAGATCAAAACTGTCCAAAATATGTTATTCTTGTTTCTCTTTCTTTATTTTTTCCCATTTTCCCTCAATTTGTCTTCTTCTTTCTATCTACAAAATAAACATATAATCACATATAAATCAAACATAAATGACTCAAAAACTGACAGAATTCTAAGTTAAAAATAATTAATTTATGAGTATAAAACTCATTTATGAAATGTGAATGTCACACTTCTTGTGCCCTCTATGGATCTACCCCAAAAGAAATTAATCATTAATTTATATTGAAACTTTTTAAATATAAATAATGACTCTTGTCCTCCATAATTTGTAGCAGTAATGTAAATATACATAAAGAGACAATTAACAATAGGGGACCACTAACAAACACCATAACTAAGGGAAAATCTTTAAATACAGTATGAAACTTTCCAGCAACGATAGGGGACCACAAATTATCAGTTAAGGTAGGGATTCAAAAGCTTAATGGTAATCAATACATACCTAAAAACATAGTCCGAACCTAATTGCCTATCTCAGAGCCTTTTACCATTAACATTAGAGGTGCTTTATTTAGGACTTGCTGTGAAATGTCTCTGCTTGCCTTCACAAGTAGATCTACGTTGAGTGTCTCTTCTTTCCTTTGTGATGCCTCTATTATGGATGGGTGGGAAATTTTTTTTCATAATCCATATGAATTAGAGAAAAATTATGACAGGGGTAATGCTAGGGTGATAGGTGTACATGTGGCAATTTTGACCTAATTCATATTCTAACCTATAGTGTACCATCCATGGCCTTCATTCCAAAGTCCTAAAGAATAATCAATTAAGTAAAGTATAGGGATAAATTCCACCCACAACCATTGAAAACAACCACACAAAGAGGGTAAACCTTAGTGAAAATCACCAACTAGGAAAGCTTAGTGGACAGACAATTTGCCAAGATTTTTACAAACTTTAACAGCTAAAAAAATCAACTAGGAAGGCTTAGTGGAGAGGCAGCATGCTAAGATGGCTGGCATATGGAAAATATATACCCTGAAATTTTACCAAATTACCAAGATCAATACCCATATATGGTACTATTAGATTTGTGGAATATAGATTGAAGCAATAATGAAATGAAAGCAAGTCTGGGATTTTCCCAAGGATAACCAAACATTGTATTTTTTTCATAAATGTTTTTAGTATTATTTATGAATATATTCTAAAATCAATAATTTTTTTTGTTGGACCAATTAATATTAATTTAAGCATTGAGTCTCATATAATTCTCACTTGGAAATAGACTCGAATTAATATTATTTACCCACCTTTCAATCCTAGAAAGGTATTTTATACCATCTACTCTTAGAATTCTTTATCCTAAATATTTATTTTGAAAATCATTTGAAAGTCAATATACGATTAAGGTGAATGCTTGATCTAATCAAGTTTTGAATAAATGTGAAAATTTTAATTTTAAGGTTTAGTTAAACATTATCTCTTTAGTTTTGTTCAGATTCAACTTAATCCATTTACTTTAATTCTTTGTAATTGAGTTCTTACAACTTTAAATCATTTTTATGCCGCCCCTTGCATCAATAACTACTATAACTTCATATTTAGCACTACACAAATCCCACATAGAAACTTATCTATCATATTTCAATTCTATCATTTTAGTAAATTTTTAATTCAGTCTTTTAACATAAAAAAACTAGCATGAATGATAAAAAAAAAATCAGAGTGAATAAAATTCTCACGAAATAAATTAAATTGATCAAAAGTGTCAAATTGAACATAAAATAGAAATTTTATAGGGTCCTTATTAGGACTCCTACTTGCAATAGAAAATATTGAATAACAAAAAATAAAATAAAATAATAAAATAAAATAAAATATAAACAACCCCAAACAAATTATAACGATCTACATGCTATACTTTGAGCTTCTAATTAACGATCAATCTAGTTTTAAAACTTTTTGGCTACACCTTTTACTTCAATCCCCTCTACTTGAGAAAAACTCAACCTTGAGTTGGTTAGGATATCCTAATAAATTGGTGGCTCTATCTTGTGCCTCGAATGGTTAAGGGTAAAGAAAACACTCCCTTCAGTTTTAGAAACTTCGGTTTTGGAAGTTTTTTTCATCGGCAATAGTGTGAACTTTATACCAACTTTCTCTAGTTTGTATATGTTTCTTCTCTTGTTACACCATGTTGCGACATCAAACTGCCAAAGTCTACCAAATAACAAATGAAAAGAATTTATGTCTACAAATCAAAATGTACCTCATGGTTATATTTATCAATGGAAAAAGATACCTTGCATTGCTCTATCACCAAAATGTTTCTTGGCTACCTTGATCTAGCTAATAGTGTATGGATTGAGTTGTTTTTCAGGATGAAGCCCAAATTTCTCCATGACATCCTTGCCAATGATATTGTCACAACTATTACTATCGATAATTACATTAAATAATTGATCAGTGATAATGCATCTGTTTTGAAACAATTAGTGTTGCTGAGTGCTATCTTTTTATTTTAGGGGCAACATCATTTATCTCAACACATAATTCTAGCCATCGCCATTATCTCCATTTGGTCCACAGTAAATTTTGCCATCCTTCTTATCATACTCCACCACATAGACTGCTTTTTTGAGAAGACAGTCAATAGATCTATAGCCAAGCTGATTACAATTAATGCACTTTCCTGGAGTTGGTTTAGCATAAGGATTTGTTCCTTTTTCATATCTATCACATTTTTTTTCAACTGTTTTCTCCTCCCTATACTAGTCAATGTGCATAAGCATATCACCAACTTTTTTATTTTTGTCACGAATAGTGTATTATTATCCTCATTGTAAGTCCTACAAGAAAACTCTGATTGATTGCTTTCCTATAGTATCAATTCAACTCATAAAGCAATATTTTATGTTCTAGATATTTGGCAACCTGTTGCTCTTCTGTCTTCTTCAAATCATTGTTTTTTGCCAGCCTCATAAATTTTGTAGAATACACATGGACAAATTGTTTACCTTGATGGCATATGAAAGAAAGGAATACCTATCTTTAGTTGAAAGTTGCTAGTATGTTTATCTCCATAATCACGCCTCCTTTGCTCAACATTTCTCTTCGATTCGGCCAAATAATCGTCCTCCTCATTAAAGTCCCTTACGTAGACCTGTTGTCTATGCCTGTATGCAGGAATTGGTATGCCAATAGATTGCTTGTGTGTGACATCATCTACGGTATGTGGCCTATCATCATTCCAATTTCTGTTCATATCTAGACTTAAAGCATCAAGCAAATATGCAATTTCTTCAAAGCATTGTTCCAAACATTAGAGCTCTCAACTCTACCCCAAAATCTAACACCATAGATTGTGAGACCTTAGTTCTATGATCTCCATTATGAGAACCACTGGTTGTTTCAATTGTGTGACAAGCCATTTGATTGAGCAAGTACCTGCTCTAATACCACTTGATGCAACGAATTAGCATGAACGATAAACAAAATTCACGAAGTTAAAAAAATTCTAGCAAAATTGATTAAATTAATCAAAAGTGTTAAGCTGAACTCAAAATATCATATTTATAGGGTCCTTATTATGATTCCTAATTGCAACGTAAAACATTAAATAACAAAAAAAAAACCATTAAAGCACTAAAATAATAATATAAAAAACTAAAACAACTCTAAACAAATTATGATGATCTAAATTTTGCACATTCTACATCATCTTGACACTTTTTTTTTCTAATTAAGTTCCTAAAGTTTCAAATCATATTCAATTTAGTCTGATATAACATCATGACAAATATGTCCACGTAACTAATGAAACCTTACATAGCGTAAGTTACACTACATGGATCTTACGCGTATATTCTTTTTCACTTTATCACCAAGTTTTCACCATGTGGCATCTCCTTTAAATGCTCACTCCATTGTTTTAGGCCTTGTCGCTAATAAACTTTTTCTCTGTTTTATTTATTTATCTTTTTTTATATTTCCTTTTCAAAGTTATCTTCTCCATTCGACTTTTTTGTCTGTAGTAGGACATTTTTTTTAATTTTTTTTCGCGGCTATCTCGAATTTGAATAACAACCTGATATTTTATATCAAAAAATAAAGTAGTAGCTGATGTGCTATGGGAGAAGGGTGACCGCCATGGGAGAAGAAGAAAAGCAGTGGAGACTTTGTCTTTATAAACAGACAATTATGCTTGAGATCTGCTACAGATTATCATTTCCAGTAACAATATACAATAATCCCAAAGTGCAGAACCTCACAAAAGATTCGGAAGAAATTGAATTAAAACTCGACCTTTCAAACTTGATTTGAAACTTAAGGATGAAATAAAAAATGCTTTAAACTTTAAGAACCCAATTGCAAAATAAATAAAACATAAGGACTAAATAAAAAATTTACTAAAATTATAAAGATCGAAATGTTTACCAATGACAAATCAGTTTTTACATGAAGTTTTATATGGAGGAGAGAAAATTCAGGTAGAATTAATATGGTGCTAAATAGAATATCTGTTTACCACTGACACATCTAGTCGCGAAGTTATAATGGTCATTTATGTGAGAGCACACATTAAAAGTTATTTAAAATTATAAAGATTCAGTTACAAAAATAAAAAATAAAAAATAAGACCAAGTTAAAATATATGTAAAACTATGATGATTAATATTTAATTAAACTTAATTTAATTAGCGAATAGGAGAAAATTATAACATATCATGCTCAATATATAATATTATGATTTTTTTTCAATGAATTAGAAGAAAAAAAATATGCTTATATATATATATATATATATATATATATATATATATATATATATATATATATATATCTCTCTCTCTCTCTCTCTCTCTCTCTCTCTCTCTCTCTCTCTCTAAATTTTTAGGGCTTCCATTTTTTTCTCTTCAATCCAACCTCATACAATATCTTTAGTAAAAAAAAATGGCAGTATAAAAAAAAAGAAAAAGATATTAAAATAGATATGCAAGTGAATTTCATCACAAACACCTAATTAATAAAGTTTCAGTTTTTTGAACAACCGGGCAGTTTGTGATTTCCCAACGAAAAGCACTCACGAATATTCCCCTCTGTCATTCTCAAAGTCTAAACATTGATTTATTACATAATAAAATTTCGGAGAGATTGTTAATTTAATAAAAATTTTTACTGCTTTAATGAGATATTATATAATTTTTCGTCAATTCTTGTCTCTAGCATGTAAAAGAGTAATAATATTTTTACTTTTCTTGAAATAACATTTGTTCGTGGTGAATTTTGCAGACAGAGTACGGCGGCAAGTGTACAAAACCCATGACTTACAAAAGGAAAAGTGCTAGATCCTTTCTTTCGTTTATTGATAGGTGCTTGATTGGCGATTGTTCTTGAGTAAGATGAGTAATTTAAGTAGTTTTTAATTGGTTTTAGTTATTGATAAGTATTTGACCATCTGTTAATAATTTTGTAAATTGATGTTTAACAAGTGGTCAATAAAATAGATTTTTGAGTAATAAAATTATCACGTCCTTAATTTAGAGCACGTGAAACACATATTCTACGAACATATATTTTTCATAACATATATAATACATTTCTTTATAAATAAGTATTCTCATGTATATACAATATACAAACAAGTCTATAAACATCAAAGTAACAACAGAAGTGAGGATTATGCCTGTGGTGTTCAGTGCATACTCTAGAGTACAAGTACAATATAAATCAAAATTTACGAGTCCTAGAAACAAAATAGGCTCACCAGAAAATATGTCACCTAGTTGATCATCTATCTAAAGGGAAATGACCAAACTTTGTATTTTTATTTAAAAAATGTGGAAATATCGTATAATGAGTTTGACAACTCAGTGAATAGATAATATCTCCTATGACATCTTAAGTCAATATATAGATATACTCATATTTTAAAATTTATCACGTAGAAAATTACAGTTCAGAAGTACATCCATATGGGGTTCGTATTTCAAATATTTTCAAATCAAATGATATTTATATATCAAAAATCATATACTGTACTGTATGATTATTAAACAAATGTTATTATGCATCAAAATATTTTACATAAAAACATTAGAAGAATCCCATATCAAAACCACCATATCAGAGTTCAAGTCTTTCTATACTTTGATAGTGTAGGATTTGCCTAAACTCAGTATCTCAGTTAATGTTTGTTCTACTACCATTCAAGAGAACAAACGAAGAAATTTTAATATGGGAAATTTTCTAAGCACACAGCAAGGGAGGACAAATTACTTATCATATAGTCGGCATCTCTCCTAGATAGGAGATATCCCGCTCTCCTTCACATATCATATCTCATGTGTTAGCCGTCACATGAAGTTAGCACCACCCTTACTAGTTGAAGTGTTAAGTTGCACCAGGGCTAACATTATCTGCCATTAACAAACAGTGTTTCCAATATGATTCATTCACAAAAATCATATTTGCACATATGTCATATCGTTCAAAATCAAAGTTTCAGTATAATACAAAATTTTCAGTTTCAGTACAATTCCTCTGTCATAAACTTTCCAATCAGGGTAATCACATCTACATGTCCGTTTTCAAGGCAATCTTATAGCTTTACATATAAATGCCACATGTACAATATATTTCCTTTACCATATAATGAGAAATACATTTAAAATCACATATTCAATAAGTTCAAAAATTTATTTTCAAAACCATACTCTTATTGAACTATATACTAAATTGTAAACAATTCAAACAATTTAATCCATTTCAGAGATATATTAAAATATAAATAACTTGTAAATAGAACCAATTATACATTTAAAGTTTAATAAGAGCATAGAGTAACTCATAGAAAGAATTATCTACTCACAAGGTAAGGCACTAAGTTGAACAACCCTAAAATACACTTTTTTCAATTCAATTTTAATCAAATAGACCTCAAAAATGTGTTCGGAGGATCCAAAAATCTAAAAAATGACTCCGAAAACTTAGTAAACTAATGAATACTGTTTATAGTCGAAAAATACTATTCACATTGGCCAAAATCACTATTCACGTCAGCTAAAACATTGTTTACAGTACTGTTCACGTAAGCAGAAATATTATGCACATTTACTAATCATCTGAAAAAAATTTCATGATTTAATACTTCAAATCATGCTATCCAGCCAAAAAATTTTGCATACAAAGATTATTCTACCTCTTAAACACGATTCTAGGGTCAAAATCACCAGAAAACACCAAGAAATTTTGAAATCTTAAACTTTACCTCATGGTTATTGTTCATTGTTTCTAGTGAACTTCCGACGAGTTTTCAGTGAAATTGATCAATGGATTTTGAAACTCTCGTTGCTATGAATTTAACGGTACTTCAAGTATCTCAATTGGATGCATATATTGGAAGAAATCTTATAGAGAAGGTAGAACTTGGATAGAGAAAGTGAAAAGGGGAAAATTTTTTACCCCATACCGTGCTCTGCTCCTTCATGTTTTCTTTCTCCTTTTTTTACTTATTATTATTTAATAATTAAATATTTAAAATTTATTCTTTGATTAAATACATATAAATATTGTTTTTCATCCTAAAACATCCTAAAAATTTCTCAAAATTAATATTCTTGCAAAACTTTAGTTGCAATATCAAATCATGACTTTTCTTGATAAAACTTTTAATAAAAAAAATCACAAAATAAAATATCTTTATGCATAATAAAAGAAAGAATATTTCTAAAAATAAAAAAAAATATTAGAGGCAAATATAATTATTTTAAGCTTGCTTTCAGCAAAACATGCACAATCATTTAAAAAAAATACTTATTTATAGTAAAATGTTATTATTTGGACACTACAGAATATTACATTCTTCCCTCCTTAAGAAATTCAGCCCCCGAATTTCAAACCATCCTGTCACAAGTAAGAAATAAAGTCAAGACATAAATTACAGTTATTAACTTCACTATTCAAACTATTGGGGATATCTCTTTTGTATATCATTTTTACTTTCTAAGAAGTCTTTTCACTCGAGTGATTTTTCCATATAACCTTAACCATAGGGATTTTCTTCAACCATAAGTTCTTCAATTGTCGATCAATAATAAATATCGATTTTTTCTCATAATTAAGTCAAATTCTTGTCCAACTAATTTTTTTTGGAATTAGATAGCATGAGAAAAATCTGATAGATACTTCCTTAGTATTGATGCAAAAAAACTGTATTAATATCACTTAATTTTGATGGCAAGGTCAGACGATATACTACTATGCCTACTTTATTCAATATTTCAAAAGAGCATATATATTAAAGCTTAACGCTTTCCTTCTTTCAAACCTCATTACCTCTTTCATAGGTGAGTCCTTTAGAAATATTTAGTCACAAACTGATAATTTATAGTGCTTAACTTTCATGGTCCTTATAGTCTTTTGACCTGTATTGAGTTGTTTGTATTTTTTTCCTAATCAATTTTACTTTATCAACGGCATCTTACAATAAGTCTAGCCTCACTGAGTCATTTAAAAAAAGTTTATAAGACCTCTTACATAAGACTTTAAGTCATCCAATATCATTTTAATATAGGCGAATTCTACTAAAGAATCTCCCACCAAAATTGAAGACATATGTTTGTATATTGACTTGATAACTATTGATATGAGTAAGTTTAATTAAAAACAAATAATTTTTCCTAACTTTCATCAAAATTATATAAATATACCTAACACATAACTTCTAATGCATAAATACATTATTTAAATTTACTATCAGCAAAACTATAATCTAACTAAGATCTTAAGGTTTCCTGAATAGCTCTCTTGAAACAATATATTTAATTCTTAATTGCTGACACATCAACCAATGAAAAAAAATATCACGTGTATCTTCTTTTGACCATTATACTAGTACAATTCTTTCATATTTTAGTATATCCCATCAATATTCAAAATCTATGGCTTCTAAAATCTCTTTTTCCTACTCAGTTACGTTAGATAAATTTAGGTGTCCTCCACACTAAGTACTCAATCAGTATGTAATATTTCATAAATTTTTTAATAATAATGTTTTGCTATAAACAAATATATTTTTAATTAAATTAATTTTTGTTTTGCTTAAAATAATTATATTGGCCTTTAATAAATTTTTTTATTTTTAGAAATATTCTTTCTTTTATTATGTATAAAGATATTTATTTTGTGATTTGTTTTATTGAAATTTATATCAAGAAAAGACATGGTTTAAAAGTGAAACTAAAGTTTTGAAATAATATAAATTTTTAGAAATTTTTGAGATATTTTAAGATGAACAATAATATTTATAAGTATATATATAAGAAAATCTCATTATTCAATTATTAAATAATAATAATATTAATTGAAAACAAGGAGAGGGGCCAGAAGGAAACGGGAGAGTAGGCTCGGCATCCCCCCCATTTTTTTATTTCTTCTTTCATTTACTCTCTCTATATTTCTCAACTTTTCTCTAAGATTTTTTTCAATATATGCATCCAATTGAGATACCGAAGGTACCATTGGACTCGTGGCGACAAGAGCTGTAAAACCCACCGATCAATTTCGCCAGAAGTTCACAAAAATTTTACCAAAAAATTGTGAATAGTAACTTATAGGTAATTTTTTTTAAATATTAGATTTTTTTATGGTTTTTCAAATTTTCAAGTTAGGGGTTTTGTTAAAGATATAGAGTATTGGTTGTAAAATAATTTTTACGGTCAAACAACGTGATTTGGTGGTCTAATTTTGTAAATTGTTCTTTCGTGAATAGTAACTGTGAATAGTGCCCCGAATAGTGTTTTTTGGTATGAATAGTTTTTTTAACCATGAACAGTGCCCCATTAGTTAACCAAATTCTTAGAGTCATTTCTTAGGTTTTTTGACCCTTTAGACACGTTTTTGAGATCTATTTGGTCAAATTCGGATTGAAAAAGTATATTTTGGGGATGTTCAACCTAGAGCCTTTACCCTGTGAGTAGATAATACTTACTATAATATAATTTTTAGCTATTCTTTTGATATATCCACATGAGACATTAATACTAAAGTGAAACTCATTTTTTTTAATTATGATAATATATTACAAAACATGGCTCCTAATATAAACCTTAAGAATGCAGGACAAGCATCATATATACTTTATTTCTCTATTGATATTAATTTATATTGATTGAGAATACCCAAAAAATGTGTTGGGTCATGGTGATGTTTATATTTCACATGAATTGATAAATGATTTTATGAGGCACATGTATGGGTCTATGGATATAAATGTGTAAGTTAGGTTAGAATTGTTATGGCTATTGTTGATAAGTGGGAATATGATTTTCTGGAAGTGTTATGATCTTTTATTTATCTCTTGCATTTCTTGTTATTTCTTTATTGTACCTATATGGAGGAACCTAAATTGGAAACATTGTAAACTAGTAGTTGTGAATGCTAACCCTAGTGCATCTTGAGTTCTATGTAATAGGCTTTTGCTTGATGGATTGTGTGGACTTTTATCTAATGGATTGTGTAGACTTTTGCCTGATGGAATTTGCAGGTAATGACTTGATGTATTACGAGTTTTTGCCTGATGGATTATAGGCTTTTGGCCTGATTGATGGTGAACACTTTTTCTGTTGCATGCTTGAAAAATGGTTATGGTTTTGATATAGAGAGAGTTCTTCAATCTATGAAAAGATCTAAATTTATTTTAACTATTATTTTCTCTGTTATTGATATGCATTCTTTGTTTCTTATAAAAGACTCTTGACTTTATTTGGTGCATGATCTTTTAGTTAAGTTTCAGAAATTATTTTAGAGACTTATTTTGTAATTATTAATGGAATTTATGAACATTATATTTATGTCTCTCAGTACTAAATTTTCTTGTAATTGCTCTTTCAAACATATGATACATATGACAGTCATCTTTTCCTTACATTAAGTTATTTCTTGTGAAAAAGAAAAAAACTCGTGCCCTGCTTGTCTTATTTCCTTTATGGTAAGGATTACCTACTTACTGAGTTGTCAAACTCACTACACAATATTTCTACGTTTTTTAGATAAGAATATAAATTTTGGTTATTCTCCTTCAGATAGTTGATTAACTAGGCACCACATTTTCTGGGTGAGCCTGATTTATTTCCAGGGCTCCTAGCTTTTGGCTATGTCGTATTTTTCACTCTAGAGTTGCTCCATATATCAAAGGCAGGATCTCAGCTTCCATTTGCATAGTATTTTTGTATAATTTGAGATAATTAAAATTATACATTATAGATAATAAAGCTCTCAAATGAATGTGATTATGAGTTTGGTTACAATTCATACTATTTGTGAGAAATTCATTTATATGTATCATACTAGAGGCTTATGGGATGAGATTATTCTCAAAACTCATGCCGGTTACGCAATCCTAACTTGGGGTCGTGACAAAGTTGGTATCAGAGTCCTAGGTTTCCCTATGGTCTAATGGAGTAAAGAATTCTTTAGTAGGACCTTGAATATGGATATGAGTCAGACATATTTATAATCAAGGTGCTATTGCGGAATTCTGTAGAGTGTCAAAATTCCTTCTATTCAAAGTTAATTTTCTTCTGTTGTGTCATAAGTCAATTGTTCAAAAATGTTTTCAACTGTGAATTGTTCTGAATAGTATGAAAGAGTTAAAAATAAAGTGATGGCCAACATTACATAGCAATGATTCTTTCTGTTTAATGTGTATTATACAATATCATGACATAATTGTGTTTATTTAGTTGATAGTGATTAGCATATATTCGAGTAACTGTTATGATTTGTACTAGTATATGCATAATATCAGTAACAAATTGTACACAATATTTTATGTTACTGTATACTAACTGTAAAAGTTAACATAATATCTCTGCTATTTATAAGAAAGAAAATAAAAGTTACAGGGGGAATGACCCTTAAAGTTGGAAAGGTGATCCTAAAAGGTCACATGGCAAGCATGTTCATACTGAACTAGTTATAGTACAGAAAAAAATAGACAACCATTAGATGAAAAAAAAAGTTCTGAAATAATGTGCAACGAGTTAGTTGAGATATGGTGTTTGCGTTATATAGTAAAACAACCATGCACTATATTGATAAGATATTGCTTATATGCCATGTTTTTAACATAATATATGCATTAGATATGGCAAATGCTTATACTTGAAAAATTGCATTGAATGGATAAGAATTTTTGCATGGAATGACTTGGTTTATAGAGCTATTTTGGCCACGGAATATGATGTCTATTTTATGCACTTGTTTGGGTATATTTCATAACTGTTCTCTGTTAAATGGTAGAATTAAGATTTTTATTGATAAAATAGTATGTCCATTGTTAAAGGTTGTACCATAGATGAAATAATATCTCATTTATGGGATTGTTATAGGCTGTGCTATAATGATTGAGACGAGAGAATCTTCTTTCTTGATATTAGCAGATCGTAGTGAGGTATCAAATAATTTAATCTCTGCTTTAGGAACTCATAAGTTATTACAAAAAAGTACCAAGGATATTTGGCAGTGGTCAAAGATATAAATATAAAATACACTAATGTAAATCAAGTTCTAGTTGTTAGAGAATTTTATGATGTGTTCCTTGAGGAATTTCAAGGATTATCCCAAAACAATAAATAAAATTTGGTATTGATTTACTTCCCAGAACCAAACCAGTGTTTATACCTCATATAGAATGGCAACTGATAAAGGAGAATTTTGAGTGCTTATTGGTCATATTTTGTCCCCTAATACATAGTAACTTGTGGATATTTCTATGCTTTTGGCTATACTTTGTTCTGGGTACTGCTGTGGTTTATTTTGTGATTGTAGGAGAGCAAAAGAAGTCAAAAAGCAAGGAAAAGTAGTCATGAAAAGACCCTAAAAGACTTGGGATATGCTGAGGAGGAAGCAAGGAGGCTGCACGTCAAAAATCATGAAGAAAGGAGCACCAC
This sequence comes from Gleditsia sinensis, assembly GCA_037074535.1. Taxonomy (NCBI): domain Eukaryota; kingdom Viridiplantae; phylum Streptophyta; class Magnoliopsida; order Fabales; family Fabaceae; genus Gleditsia; species Gleditsia sinensis. The sequence continues at coordinate 54,052,342 of CM073472.1, forward strand.
AACATGCAGCACGGATGGCCATGCTTGGTGGCCTGCAACACGGCCAGGCCGTGTTCTGGGTAGATGATGCAGCACTTCCCTAATTTCTAGCCCGAAGCACGGCCAGGCCGTGTCTTGGGACACGGCCGTGCTTCGGGCCCATACAAAACATTAAATTTAGGGTTTTTGGCCGTTAGAAAGATATATATGCTTTGGGATGCGCAGCTGAGAAGGGGGAACCGTAGGAGACATTGGAGAAACACTTTCTAGCCTTAGGAAACATATTTAGATTAGGTTTTTACATAGTTCTTTGAGGATTTTGATGTTCTAGAGTAGATTCTACTGCTTTGAAGTTGTAATTTATCTGCATTCATCTACATACCAGGTTCTATCTTTCTACTTCTACTTCTACTCCTACTTCTATCTTTCTACTTTTTCTTATTCCTTCTCAGTTGTATTGAACTACTATGGATTACTCAATGAATATGAATTTGATTTCTGTTTTTATTATGTGTGAGTAAATTCTATCTAGGGTTTCGGTAAACCCAATTGTGATACAATGATACTATGCCTATGACCTGAATTATGAAACCCTAATTGTAATTGGGACTAGATTGATTTGGATTGACTATTGTATGCATGAATTAGTTGATAAAATGCTTGATCACCAATCTATCACGTATTAGGTATTTAATCGATGAACTGAAAGGTGAAGATTAAAACCGTGATCCAATGGTTAATTAGGGTTGTCTTAATCACAAAAGTAGTTTAAGATACTCTAGGATTGAATCAATTAATAGGAACAAGAAAACCGATTAGTTACATTCTATGGTTGGCATGAAGCTTAATGGACCTAGGTTAAGCTAAGAGCCACGAAAGTAGGTAATTTGATTAACTTAGGTACAATTGGTAATGCTTGAAAAAGACTGCTAATTAACTTAGGCTAAACCATCCCCAATAATCTAGACAATTGCTATTAGGGGTATATATCAGTTGTTGAGTATCACAAGCGTGGTGAACCCTAACCCTAGGCTAAGTTTAATTGGTTACTTTAACTTGTTTAATTGCGATATTTGCCCATCGAATTATATCGATTTAGATAGCGCTTTTTGTGAGATTCTGGTAATTGGCATTGTTCTCTGTGGGACACGACCCGTACTTGCTGGACTAGCTACAGCTACGCCGTGCACTTGCGGTATTTAGTAAAACACACATAACAAGTTTTTGGCGCCGTTGCCGGGGAACAAAGCCAATATTAGATATTTTACAAAATAGCTAGACTAGATCAATGTCTATTTATTTTTCTTTTTATTTTTATGCATAATTTTCCTTTGCTGATTCTTGCCTATTTTCTTCCCTTATAGGAGTGTTTCTCTTTTATGTGAAGAAACCGTGGGTTCATTGCTGAATTTGACCCAGAAATTGAACGCACTCTGCGAAGGATAAGAAGAAGACAACGGCAAGAGAATTCTGCAGCTACCATGGGGGAAAGAGATAATCGATCTCTGAAGGACTTTACTACCCCAGAAAATTATGGCTTGAACCCCAACATAGTTAGGCCAGTGGTTGAAGCAAATAATTTTGAGCTGAAGCCGTCTCTCTTGCAGATGGTTCAACAGAATCAGTTTGGAGGGTCACTTATTGAAGACCCAAATTTACATCTCTCTGTATTTTTGGAGTACTGCGACACCCTAAAGCTGAATGGTGTCTCCTCAGATGCAATCAGGTTGAAGTTGTTCCCTTTCTCACTGAAGGACAAAGCAAGGGCTTGGCTGCACTCTCTCCTATTGGGGTCCATTACCACTTGGCAGCAGCTTTCTCAAGCTTTCCTAGCCAAGTATTTCCCGCCAAGTAAGACTGCCCATATGAGGAACCAGATTACTACATTTGCTCAGAAGGATGGAGAATCCTTATATGAGGCTTGGGAGAGATTCAAGGAGCTCCTCAGGGCATACCCACATCATGGGCTGGAAAAATGGTTAATAGTCCATACATTCTACAATGGACTAGTTTACAGCACCTGGATGTCTGTGGATGCTGCAGTTGGAGGAGCACTAATGAACAAAACGGTTGATGAGGCCTATGAGTTGATTGAAGACATGACTGAGAACCACTACTCCTGGTCTAGTGAGAGGCAGACCAGAAAGCCGGCAGGTATGTATGAAGTAGATGCTTTCAATCATCTAACTTCTAAGGTTGATGCTTTATTTCAGAAGCTAGATAAACTGAGCATCAATGCTGTTGGATCAACTTCTTCTTCTGCATCCTGTGAGATCTGTGGAGGTGTTGGCCATGTAGCCAACGAGTGTCAGCTTGAGAGTTCTACAGTTCAGGATTGTGAGCAGATTAATTTTGTGAACAATCAAAGGAACAACCCATATAGCAATACTTACAATCCTAGCTAGAGAAACCACCCTAACCATTCATATAAGCCAAATATTGGTCAGCAGCCCCAGAACAATTTCAGACAACCTCCAGGCTTCCAGAATCCAAGGCCATACAATCCTCCTCAACCAAAATCAAATCTGGAGGCTCTAATGGAGAATTTCATCTCCACACAGAGCAAGCAGAATGAGGAGTTTAGAGCTCAAAATCACAGTATGAATGAAGCAATTAAAGACCTGGCTTCTAAAGTGGATTCACTTGCTACCCATAATAAGATGCTGGAGACTCAAATAGCACAGCAAGCGAGCTCTTCAACCAAAAATTTTGGTAAGTTCTCTGGTCAACCTGAGAACCCTAGAGAACACTGTAAAGCTATCACTTTGAGAAGTGGTAAACAATTGGGTGAACTAGTGGAAAAGGAGGATGAAAAAGTTGAGAAAAGGGATGTGCCTGAGCCAGTGAATA